>VWZW01005778.1:0-244956 GCA_013397115.1 Edolisoma coerulescens
CAGCGCGCCGCGCGAGGGGCAGACGGCAGCTCACCCCGCGCCGGAAGGGAGGTCACCCGGCCTGGCTCCTCCTCCACCGTCGGCCACCACTTGCGGGGCCCGGGCTGCCCGGACGAGCGTTTCGTCTTCGGGCAGCGGAGGAGCGGCGCGGCCTCGCTTCGCCCGACGCGGCCGGACGGGACTGGTGGAGGCGCTCACGGCGCTCCTGCCTCAGCCACCGCCGCCATTTTGGCCGCCACTCCGCTGGGGGCGCGGGGGGCGCTCCCTGGCGGAGNNNNGCTCCCTGGCGGAGTGATACAGACACAGACAGACAGACAGACAGACACTCACCGTAACTTGGTAACCTCCGCCCGCCCAGGTCCTTCCGTACTGCGCGCGCCCCGCCCGACCCGGACCGGGGCGCGCCCGAGGATCCCCCGCGCAACCGCCAGGGCGCTTGGGGGAAGAGCGGGGTGGAAAGAAACTCAAACTCCCAGCGTGCATTGCGGGGGGGGGAGGGCTGGCAGCTCCGGGGCCAGCGGCGGTGCCTCCTGGGAATGGTAGTTTTCCCCTCAGAGCACCGCCCCACCCCGCCCCATGACAGGACTGGGGAGCGTCCAGCGCTGTTTTGTGGCGGGCGGGGAGTCGCTGAGCGTGTTTTTCTTATAAAATAAAATACGAAAACAGCGATTCACTCTGTAAATGTTTTTGCCTGATTGGAAGACGAGCAAAATCACGTCGAAACCCTAAGCGTGGACAATGATCAGCTCTTGCCCTCGTTTAGAGCAGTATCGACTAGTCGGTTCCTGTCAGCCTTTGGCGTGTTTTGCTCCTTGATTTGTGGCATGGAGTTTATGCATCTAGGTTCTTTATACTTTCCTTTGGGGGAAAAAATATAAATAGAGGGTTTGGCATTTAAAAAACAATAGTTGTGCGTAAAAGCCTGTGCGCTGTGCTTGGTATTTAACAGAAGTTGTTAGAATCATACAATATGCTGAGTTGGAAGCGACCCTTCAAGATCCAACTCTGGCCCTTCACAGGACACCCTAAGAGTCACACCCTGTGCCCAAGAGTGTTGTCAAAACACTACTGAGCTCTGTCAGGCTTGGTGCTCTGACCACTTCCCTGGGGAGCCTGTTCCAGTGCCCAACCACCTGCTGGGTGAAACCTTTTCCTAACATCCAACCTAAACCTCCCCTGATGCAACTTCAGGCCATTCCCTTGGGTCCTGTCACTGGTCACCACAGAGAAGAGAAGAGTGCCTGCCCTTCCTCTTCCCCTCACGAGGAAGCTGTTAGTCCTTCAGGGGAGTGGACTTGGATAACACACTCAGGATTTCTATTTCAGTGAAGCTGGTATCGTTTATATGACTTTCATTTGGGGGGGATTGTCCCTTGTCAAAATGGAAAAACCCAGCATTTTCAGCATTTCCATTACACTGAGTTGCTAAAGCAAAAGCATTAAGCATTTACATATGCCTCATAATTGATCCTGCTAGAGAAACATTCTACTGGTACAACATGGAAATATAGTTAGCCACCATATATCCCATTTTAGGACTTGTACTAATGAATTTTGCTTAAAAAAAAGACACGAATCCTTTTCAATGATCCATTAATCTATCTGTAATCTAGAAAAGGAACGAAGTAACTGGAAAAGCTTCAAAATAAAGATATTTCAAGAAAAGTATTTTTGTTATCTCCAGCAGATTCCCCAATATCAAAGAAATAGTTTTGGACAATACTGAGTGAGTGAAAGAGGTGAGCATAAGACTGCCTATTAGAGCAGAATCTTTCTCCCATTTCTACCATGAGCTACTTGACTGTATATCCACAAATGAAATCACTTTGAAAACAACCTACAACAGTTTGATGGAAACTCTCTGTGTGATGAATATATATTATCAATCTGTATTGCAATTCTGCAGCTAAGAAGTTAGTTTATCAGCATTTTTATTATACTTTTAACTAACGTCCTATTTTTCTGAACTCAGGTATCATGTCTGGATATCCATCACAATATTGGCAGCATTGCTGTTGACAAGATGCTTCCTATTGTCATAGTGACAAATCTCCCACAGCCTGGCAGGTGGAGGCAGAACTTAAGAGAAAATACTGCCCTAGTACAGTAACTATAATATTTTTTTTTGCTGTACCTTATTCTTAAAATACAGCTCCCACATTCCTCTTGTTTCCTGCAGAAGAAACAAACAAACAAACAAACTTACATAAGAAATGTAATACTTTGTCAAGGAAAAAAAAAATCAAATTGATTGTAGTGTTTCAGTATCAGTGAAGTATTTTAGTGTAGTCCCTTATATGTCATAACTGTGTGTTTTCCTTAGCACAGTATGAGCTTACAGCATCATTACTCTGATTCCTCCTTGACATTTGGAGGATTATTTTTCTCTTCTTATTTTCTGCCCCTATTCTGGAATTGGCTGCAAACTTTTTTTTGTGCTTTTTTCTTTTTTTTTGTTTGTTTTAGAAGTGGCTCCTCAGAGCAATTTTTCATTTGGGATGGAGAATTCAAAAAGATACAACAGGACAACAGGCATGAAGGAATCGTGGATCGCACTGCAAGAAGCATTATTTCCAGTAGGTGGTTCTCCACTACTGTTGTAAAATACAACATCTCAGGATTTGGGAATGATTATGAGGCAAAACTCATATGGCTTAAAGAATGTCTTGTTAATTAAATAAAAGAAATATTTGGGGGGGGAGGGAGGAGTCCTATATAAACGCTAATGAGCCTCTAGACAGACAGCAACTAAACCCCCCTACAAAGATCTCTGTTATAAGCACCTCTCTCAGCAGCCATGCTGAGTGCATCCTCACAGAAACTGAATGGACTGTCTTTGAGATAGCCCAATTTAATTGGGATTGAAAGCCATGTCAGAGACATGATGATATTTTCCTTACACAACTGTTAGCTGTATCTTGTTAATTTTACTTTATCTTTTCAAAGTGAAAGAAAGCAAACAAAATACAGACATGTAAGGACTGGAGACAAGAAGTGAAAGATTAATGTTTTACGGAAACACAGGAGATGTGAGAAGTATCTGGGGAGAGAGATTTTTAAAGGCCTTGAAACTAAGATAGTAATTAGTTGAGCATTCAGTTCAAGCAGCAGTTGTCCATTTTTTTCTTGATTTTATGCCAAAGAGGTTTTTGCTGCGAAATTTAAACTGGCCGAAAATGATACGTCTACCATAATATGGTTACACAGTGACTACCGAGCTACTGTACTAAAGGCATTTTTTCTTTCTTTGTGTAACACTAGATTGGAAAGATCTTTTAAGACATTAACAAAGAGTTTCAAGTTGATTTATATAGGAAGATGAAGTGTCCACTTATCCCTATGAGGTCTGATAACAAGTTAAGCAGTTGTAGGCGGAGAGGCACAGGCATTTAAGACCACCAGCTTTAGGCTGGTCAAGATTCACTGATTTAATACTAGTGAAGAAATCAGGACAAAGAGGAAACCATTTTTGATGATCCACTCAAGCAAAACAGTCAGAAGCAATAAAGGAAAAAGGAATAATTGGAAGATAGGTATTAGCTAACTTGATCAAATCCCAGGAAAAATCTCAGATGAAGAACGGATGGGATCCCCGTTGTAAACCTTTTCCACATCCTTAGGGGTGCAGAAAGTAATCCTCTTGATACTGCTATTATCTGACCAATCCTTAACATTTGCTGTTATATGCACTCGAGGTATTACATTCTAGTAAAATATTAGTGACTGGTGTCAGACCAAGTGATAAAGTGATGGATGGACCCACAAGACATAACCAGTTTTGTTTTATTAAACCCACTTATTTCACACAACCAAAACACATAAGGATCACCAATGCTGCCTTGCCTAGAAGCCCGAAGACCACATTTTTCTCATTGTCCTCTTTGAAGTCAGACTTCATTAAAACCTATTTTTAAAACTATTTTAAAAGAGGTCTATGTAGCACAGAAGTTGTCAAGTTTATGAGTATTATTTCACTCTTTAGAAATTAAATAAATTTTCACAAGCAACATACAAATATGGGTTTTAATCTGGCTGTCCTTCTATGTTTTTTAATTCAACATTGTATTTGATACATTGTACTCTAAGTTACATAGTCTCATCTTTTGTTTTCTATTTGTAGTCCATTAGCATCTTCAGTTTATTCCTTGGCCAACAAAGATAATCCAAGAAGAAACGAGATACTTCAGTTGTTCTGAAATGACAGATTTGAGTTAACCAGGTGTATCTGCAGATTCTTCAGAAAAGTGAGTAGGAACCACCTTTAATTCATAGTATCTTGGATGGTTGTTTTATATCGCAATATTGTCTAGCCACTTCCACATTATTTAGATTTCTGGAGTCACAACATAAATATGTGTTACATTGAACAAATAAGTAAATTAAAAAGCAAGCAGGAAAAAGAGAAAATTATTATACATCTTAGAAATGCGACATAAATTTCTATCTCTGAATTGAATCAAAGAACAAGAATATGAAAGAAATGAGCAACCCCACCACACACAGAGAAATGATCAGAACCAAGAATTCTCATTTGCAAATTAAAATTCTAAGAGGAAAAGGTTGTAGATTCTTCCTTCTTTTTTGCTTGTAGCTGGCTATCTCCAATGTATCTGGTGTCAGTGACTCCTGGATATTCATAACTAAGTACTTTCTCTACACTGTATGGCTTCAGTTATGTTGAAGACATACCAGCATTAAAATAGTTAGCATATAAAAGCTACAGTGAATTCTTCAAAGCCACCTAATATTTTCTTTGTATGTGTTTATATTTCCTCAAACAGGAAGAAATCTGCTGAAGTTGTAGGTCATTTTACAGCCACTAAGCAGTTTGCTAGCGAACATCCAATCCACAAAAACAAAAAATTCCAAATAATTATGTGGAGTTTTGTTCATAATCAATCATGTGCTGACTTCTAATAAAAAAGGAGTTATAAGGAGTTCCACTGTAGCGACACAGAGTTGATTAATTTTATGATATTCTTTATTTTATCCTCTGGCAATAATGCTTTTGAAATAGATACTTGCCTTTGTGATACTGGTTTTGCAAATACAGAAGTAACCAAATATGATGGCCTTGCATGTCTATATACACACATACCAATGATTATGTACATACATATCTATATATTTGCAAGGATTTAAATTAGAGTAATTTTGAAAGGTTTTAAGTAACTTTGTAATCTAAATCTTTCTGTCACATTCCTAATTAAATTACTTTTTTGGTTCCTTTTTTTTTCTGGTGGTAGAGATTTGGTGCTATTTGGTTCCAGTTTTACTGTTGATTAGGGCTGGTACTGATGGATAAATTAAATTGATACATACAAACTAAATTGATACATACCAAGGAGGAGGGATTAGTTGGTGCACCTTTCCAAAGACATTCCAAAAGTAGAATATAGGAGAAGGATGTCTTTGAAGAGGACAAAAGGAAAACTGAGGCCAGCAGGAAGCTTGCTGTGTAAAGAAGGCAGGCTGGAGAAGGCAGGATATGTAAGCTGTTTTTCTAAATAAGGCAGAAGATTATGGGCCATGTTCTTTTCTTGGCTCTCACACTAAGATCTTGAGCAGGTCACTTTGCCAGACAGATTTCCTCACAACATAGTTTAATTCATATTTGATATTATTTTGAGGGTAATGAATAGAAGACAGCAGCAATGGAACTTACTGTGATAATTTATTTTTTTTTTTTAGAATTACTCTGGGCCTTCTCCGAGTCCACTGTTTTTCTATATTCTGCAAAGATGTGTACAGACCTAGATGTTTGTTAGGTCTTCAACTCTGTGACGTGTTCCATCTGCGCTAGTTACACTCTTTGCTACTGCCTATTGAAAAACGTGTGAGGGACTGCTTATTCTATATTTCTAATAAGAATTGGGGATTTTTTTCCCGTATTTGGTGTGTGATAAAATAATGTCTAAATATGTTCAATTTACTGGTCTTATTATCCATGATAATGATATGTTGCTGATTTCTGTATTTTACATCTGAAATGACAGATTATGAAATTACTAATTATGCACCTGATTCTTAGAACACTGCACAAAAATGAGATAAATTATTTAAAAACTGGGATTTATTTTTGTATATTTTATCCATACACCAAAAAATAAAGTGTCTTCATTCTGTTATTTCAGAATAGGTAAGAAGTTCTCTTCTGCTTATCTCTTGGTCTTATTAGGGAATGACATTTATTGATGTGACATTTCAAATTGATCATGTGATTATGCAACTTTTAGAGTACACATATGTTGGCATTTCTTTTCTCTCCCCTTGCTAGCAGGCTCTGACTTCGGGCACCGGACGCTCCCTGACTGCCCCGGAGAGGCAGTCAGAGGCAGCTCACAGCTGAACGGCATCGAGGAGATAAAGAAGCGAGAGGGGTCTCGGCTTGGGGTTCATAGGTTTATTCAGGGGAAGAACTCCAGAGGCCAAAAGATCTCACACAATGGAGGCACGGGACTTTATAGGCAGGGTAGCCGGGGTCTGAAGCATAATATGAACAAACCAATCGGAAAGGTATGGGGAGGGGCGAGCGTACAGGAGACCAATAAGGTACTGAACAACTTAGAAGCTTCTAAAACAGGACCATACAAGGAAATTCAAAAGGATTACAGCAGGTAGGATGGAGACAAGGGGCTGATAACTTAACACAAGGCTCTACTAGGAACCAAAACCAGGTCACCACAAACATACTTCAGGTTGCAGTAATAGGCCCTGATTGCTATGTACAATATATTTGGTGAATATTGAATATGGCAAAATCTTCATAAGTTTATAGATGGATTGCTGTATTTTTGGTGCAATTTATTTCTACCACTGCTTCATTAGGATGGTGGCAAGCATTTTGAAGACAGCATGCTAAAAAATGAAGAAAATTTAAATATTCTGAAGCTTCTTATTTGTCCAAAAGTAAGCAAAGTAGTGGCTTGTAGTACTCTAACTCATCCAATATTGAAAATGTAAAATATTACTAATAATCAATACAATGAAAGAAGCAGAAGCTGTAATACAGGAAGGAGGCAACAATGTTCTAGAGCAAGACAAAAAAATCCGTAACCCTCAGCAAATAGTAGCATATGAATGGAGAATTGGAATAGTGGACAATGATCCTGCTTTCTTTTACTGATTTCTCTTGTGTTTGGTACAACAGAACTTCTTCATATACTTCATATACTTCCCCATGAATAAGTGGAATTCCCTTGAGGAAGTCATCAACATCTCGTGAACTTTAGGGATTTATATTGCCAAGAGCATGTCCTTTTAAATTTGATCGTGTTTTATAGCTATTCTAATACTCTGGTGCAAGATTCTTGTATATAAATGAGACAGTACATGAAAATTGCTGTCACTTGACTAAGTAGGACTCAGTTAAACTGATACAGATTATTCCAAAGGAATACTGAAATTCCAAATTGCTTTAATAAGAAGAAATCCACAGAATCTATTCATTCAGAAGTAAGTATGATAGACTGGTTTTTGTCAGGTGTCTCCAAAGAAACATAAAATATTAACAGCTAATAACTATATTTAACTTTTAAAAGCTTAGTGGATACTATTTTTTACAGCAGTCCAAACTGTTGATTAAATCCAGTGTAGATTTTATCATTTTATTATCTCGGATATGTGGATCATCTCTTATGTAAATACAGTTGAAGTGAACTGTTGAACAATCTAAAGCAACTCCACTTGAGCAGATAGAGTTGTGCTCACTTTCGTCAGTAGCCTGCTGCTGGAAGGCATTTAACATCTGTCAGCTGTGCAAACATCCAGAGCATTCTGTATGAGAAGCTTGTACACAGTGCTTTTATTTGTAGAATACACTTAAAAAGGGAAGACATAATAGCATCTGGTAAATGGGCACATCGTAAATTATGATAACTACTTAACTGGATTTCCTTGCAAAAACAACATGCAATTCTTAAGTCACTCTATAAAAAAATGTACACTTTTGGATAGAAGGCTGCCTTTAAAAACATTGATATACAGAGTTTTTTCGTCATAAAGCTGAGTTTGGCTTATCTTTTATTTCAGCTTTGTTCTATTTCAGTAACAAAATACTAGTATGGGAGGGACACATCATTACTAGTTCACATAAAAAAACCCCCAAAGTTAAGTTTACTCAGGCATCATGATTTTGATCGAGTTGGTCAGGATGGGTTTGGGGGTTGTCTTGTTTGTTTGTTTACTTGCTTTTACCCCTCAGAAAAAAAGCCTAGCATCTAAGTTATGAAACCAAGCATCATATTCCATTTCAAAGTATTTTCAATTTATTATTGTTACAATTTAGCGTATGTGAAAGACCATTTCATTATTATGGTGGATGTACGATGTTGAATGCACATTTTCAAATATATAATCTCAGCCAATCCTAGAATGAAATACCTTACATATTTCCTATTTTATCCTTAGCATTACACAAATGAAAACAAGAGAGCATAAACAAATTAATTTATAACAGATGGAATAAAAGTACATTTTGACAAACACAGTAACCATGTGGTTATAAAATCTTTGACCCTTCCATATTTCTACATGATAGCTGAAGGTGATTTAAAACTTTCCTGAATAAAAATCATACACATGATCTATAAAGGTCTACTTTTCCTCATTTTTAATGCCCGTGTTACAACTTGGAAGGGGAAAATCTATGGTTACTTGTATTATTAAACCTTATTGTAAGCTTGCAACTTCTTTGGAGTCTGAATGATGAAGAATCATATTATGAATACATTATCTTGCATTTGCTGATTTTACAGTCATGGAATCATAAGATGAATTGGATTGGAAGGGACCTTAAAGATTATCTAATTCCAACCTCTCTGCCATAGACAGGGATACCTTCCACTAGACCAGGTTGCTCAAAGCCACATCCAAACTGGTCTTGAACACTTCTAGGGATGAGGCATCCACAACTTCTCTGGGCAGCCTGTTGCAGTGTCTGATCGCCCTCACAGTAAAGAATTTCTTTCTAATATCTAATCTAAATCTGTCCTTTATTCAGTTTAAAGCTATTACCCCTTGTCCTGTAGTGCACGCCCTTGAGAAAAGTTTCTCTCCAGCCTTCTTGTAAACTCCCTTTAGGTACTGGAAGGCTGCAATGAAATCCCTCTGGATCCTCTTTTTCTTCAAGCTGAACAACCCCATCTCTCTCATCCTGTCTTTGTAGGAGAGGTGCTTCAGCCTCTGATCATCTTTGTGGCCTCCTTTGGGCTTGCTCCAACAGAGCCATGTCTTTCCTCTGCTGGGGGCCTATGAGCTGGATGCAGTACTCCACATGGGGTATTATTATGAGAGTGGAGTAGCAGGGCAGAATCACCTCCCTTGACCTTCTGGCCATTTGTCTCTGGATGCAACTTGGGATACAATTTGTTTTCTGGGCTGCAAGCACCTGTTGCTGGCTCATATTTAGCTTTTCATCCACTAAGCCCATCTCTTAAGATCTGCTCTCAATCCACCACTCACCAGCTGGTATCCATGCCTGGGACTTCCCTAAGTTGTTAAACTTCTGTCAGATTAAAATACCTGGAGAGGTACTCAGCTGCCGCTGCTAATATAATGGAAAAAAAGACCACTCATTTCTTGTGCTAGCTTTTTCTTTTAAACATGAAAAAAAAGGTATACAGTGGATATAATACAACTGAATGTTTTTACCTTGCTTGGAGGAAGTTTAGACATCTTGATTTAGGGTAGAAGTGCGAAACAGTATTTTATCCTTTATATATATTCTATGAAAAAATGATAGAAGGGTTATTAATGATCCTTGCAATGTTTTCCTTCACTTCTGTGAGAACTCTTCGAAGAACAGCAAATCTGAATATCTGTGTGAACATCCAGTATTTACTGGCCACAGTAAGGTCTATGACATTACAAAGCCTCAGATCTCACTCAACGAATTTCTGAAAAGGGACGAGGATTCTTTTACGTACCCTGAGTCAGATGCATGGCAGAAAATACCAGCAAGATATTCTTCAAGAGGTCAAAATAACAGAAAATTTACTGTCAAACTTCAGAAAATCAGGGAACTTTGGCAAGAGTTGAAAGCAACATTCAATCAACATAAAGCATTTCACAAAGCAATAACTTAGCAAACTCTAAGCCCATTCAAGCTAGCAAACTCCAACCCACCCAAATTTAAGTTACTCGAACTTCGAGAAGAGGGAATTAGGGGAAGAAGAAAGCAAAAGGAAGAAGAGATACAGAAAAGAACAAATATAGATGCTACTCCTGGTTCCAGCAGTGTTTCCGCTGATCAAAACCCAAGGGAGGTAGGGTCAAGACAAAATGCGTGCCTTGTGCTCTGGCTTAAGTACATTTTGGCTTTCCTGGACCCTTCCCCCAGGTGCAACTTCTGGTCTGGTAGCCACTCAGGAGCTGGATTAGGGGCTCCAGGGGCAGGGTGTGGAGGATGGCCTCTGGTGTGCCAGGGACTGGCAGCTCCTGCAGGGGCTGGGATACAGGCCCCAGGGATGGGGTGTATGGAGCAGAGTGTTGCCTTGCCAGGGCAAGGCTTGGTCTGTCCCTTTCCTCACACATGAGCCTGAAATGCTTCAAGCCAGCCACCTCCTCCAGTCTCTCCCAGACATTTGCCAGTTTTCTGTATTGAACGTATCCAACAGGTCTAAAAAGACATCTCTCTCTTCCTTTTGTGCTTATATGACTTCCATTCGTATATTCTTTGAAAGTCTTCTACTTAGTATATTTATTTTTACAAAACCATTCTGATGATGGGTAGCATATAGACTTCTTGAATAACACAAATCTCTGACTTGACACTGTATATAATTCTTGTTTAACTGAACCATAGTCATGTATTTTAGCCATCTGGTCTTTGTTTAAAGCCCTCAAGTGATGGGCAATCTACTTATAACCCTCAATAAATTGTTTATTTTCTTTTATTTCATTTCTTTAATTTAATTTATTTATTGTTAATAAATCCAACTTCAAAATGCCATACCTTTTTTCCACATTCTAAATTCAGAGCCCACCCACTGAGTAACCATTGGTTAGGAGTAACACTATGAACAGGTATGTCCCTCCTTGAAAAAGTCATTAGTCATAGTAAGATCCTCAGTAAAAATTATTGCTGCGTGATCTTGAATTTTAGAATGATTCTTAGTGTAGGTTTCTCAGGAGTAATTTACTGTAATTAATAAATATTTGAAATTCAGAATATGAATTTAATTAGTTGATATAATGAGTAAAGAGAAGTACTGCCAGGTAACCAGATTCCAAATAATGCACCAGAAATTATTCTGAGGAAGTTTGCAACAAGTCTTCAGTTGGAAGTACTTGAAGGGCACCTACAAGACCCTAAGTTTAGCTCAGTTGGTCTAAATGTGGGTGCTGGTAACACCATGGTTGCAGGTTTGATCCCCATATGGACCATTCGCTTAAGAGCTGGACTTTATGATTCTTGTGGGTCCCTTCCAACTCAGAACATTCTGTGATTCTGAAAAGAGATGGAGAGAGACTATTTATAAGGGCATGTAGTGACAGGAGAAGGGGGAAGGACTTTACACTGAGAGAGAGTAGGTTAAGATCAGATATTAAAAAGAAATTCTTTACTGTGAGGGTGGTGGAACAGAGAAATTGTGGATGCCCCATCCCTGGAAGTGTTTGAGGCCAGGTTGGATGTGGCTTTGAGCAACCTGGTCTAGTGGAGGGTGTCCCTGCCCACAGCAGGGGGTTTGGAACTAGGTAGCCTTTAAGGTCCCTTCCAACCCAGGCCATTCTATGAATCTGTATTTATATCGTGGAATGTAAAGCTCATTTTATTGCTATTGTTCAGTATTTCCTTAAGACTTCTTTTCTTCCAGCACATTCTTTTAAGCATACTCATTTATTGAACTTCTTGGGAAGAGCCAGCATAGAAGAAGGGCAAACACTCAAGACAAATTGTATTTTAAAGCATTCTTTGATGTATTCATCTGGCTCTAAAAAGCTTGTATGGAAAATGATTTTGTCTAATGAAGTCACTGAGATGCTGTGTTTCTCAGTGCCTTGACTAAAAAACACATCACACAAGATTTTTTTGGTACTTTTTTCTTGTTCCCTTCAGCTTTATCTGTACTATGTTACTTTGGGTTAGATTTTATTTAGCATATTTCTTTTTTTGTTACACCTCTGACATGTAATTTCGAGTCTGAGTGATTATGGGTTTTTTTCTTAAATCCATTGAGTCAGTTACACTCTCTATGTACCTCTGAAGCCTAAGAGAATTAGGCTGTGACTATGGAAAGGAGTGGAATATAAAGCTGAGTATGATACAGAGAGCAATTTCCTGGATCACAACAGTGAAAGGGAATGGATGATCCTTTATTATTTTTGGTTTATTTTTGTTTCAGAAGTGCTGTGTTAGGCACAGAATTACCGTCATCTCCTTCTTATGTTGCAATTTAGTCTTGCTAACGGCAGCTTCTCAGGAACATTCCAGCCCAGTGACTCAGAGCAGATGTAAGCCTCAACTCTGCAGAGTTTAATAGCAAAATCAGTCGCAGCTTGGGAAGGGCTCTGGAATTTTTTGCATCAGTTTAAGAAGATTTAACAACTTTGAGTTCTGTCCAGAAGTTAAAGGTAAACATTTAAGGTATCTATGAGGGAAGAAGGAAGAAGTTTGGCTAATTTCTGTAGTTATGGTTTAAAAGTAATTTGTTTTTGAAGGCCATATAACTGGTGCAGTGTTGATAATGATATATGAATGTTCTACCAGGATCTAGCTATTTTCCTGCATTTCTAGGTAGTTAATAAAGCCAATATTCAAATCTGCAGTTTCTAAATTTGTATTACTATGTGGCTGTATGAACAAGCTGCTTTTAGAACCTAAAAGTAAATCAAATCATGAGTTATTTTTCAGATAAGGAAAACAGGGCAATTTTTGTAACACCACCAAATTTAAACAAAGCAAAATCTGTGCTTGAGTTTAATAATCTGAATTTTAAGAAAGCAAACAAAAAACTTTCCAGTCATTTTCTATCCTTTTGGCAGATTCTCTCTTACTATTATTGTATTTATTAGCAATGCAAGTTTTATTGACAGTGTGCCAACAGAAACAGGCATCTGTATTCCATCTAGTTTGTTGTCTCTGATATTCAAAAATATAAGAACATTCTAATGGTTCAAAATTTTCATAGCACAGAACTTCTTTAATGTCATCAAATCTATTTAGTATTTTTTTATTTAAAGACTTGGAAAAACATCAAATTCAGGGGAAATTTTATTATAGGATTGATTGTTTGTGTATCCTTTAAAGAAAGCCCAGGCACAGAGAAAAAAAAATATGTCTTTCTAGAATTTTGATTCCATAGCTTTGGAGAAAAATTTCTGCACAACTGTACAATGTATATTCCAGGTGTAATCTTGGAATACTAAATGAGTAACCCCAGGGATAAAATTTCAGGGTTTCACAAGAGTTGCACTTAAACTTCATTTCTTTAAAACAGAAAGTGATTTTTTTTTCAGCTAACCATTAAGGGCTTGTGTTTCAACTTGGAAATATAAAACCGAGTTTTTCTCACTCTAGCATGATGTGTCATAATTAATCCACATGTCTACTGTCTGAGATTAAGATTTTCCTGGAAAGGGATATCCCCTGTACAGATTTGTGTGTTTTTTTCTTTTTGTTAAATCAACACAGGTGTTATTTAAAAAGTCTTGGAAGTCTCTCAATACTTACTAACTCTTCGGGTTCATCTGTGATGGATTAAAATTTGTAAGTTTTGCAGGTTTTTTTGAGTGAATGATTTTATTCAATTGTGCATTGTCAGCAAATAGCTATATAGCAAGGGTAAGTATTTAAAGGACTGAAGAAATTAGTTTAAGAAACTGACTTTCAAAGGAGTCAGTTGCTCTCTTTCCTAGAGCAAGATGTTAAGCTTCCCTTGAACAGAACTTTAGGTTTCCATGTTACTGAAGACCATGGATGTGCGCCTTCAGAGAACTGTTACTAGTACAACCTCTACTGAAACTTTTTTAGAAATGTGGGTAACCAAGTAAAAAGTTACCCACATTTATTGCATGCCTGAACCTGATGATTTAGGTAGTGTGTCAAAGTGATTTGAATATGTAAGGGGCTTGACCCTATTTACCACTTTTCTTGTCACTGTAGGGTTGACCATTCAGTGAATCTCATGTCACTGCAACTGTGAGAGAGACAAACTACAGGAGTTTATGCCTGCTGAGAAACTGGCTGACAGGTACAAGGTCCAGGACCAGCACTGCTGATTGTCCTGTGCCTTGTCTGGGTCTACCTGCTGGACAGTGACAGAAGCAAAGAAATGCTTTTAAGTCACCCATTTCCTTTCAGAGCTTGAGTTTTCATGTCTCTTCCTAGTCTTTTTGATCTTCTTCCTTTTTTTAGAGGACAGCGTCACAAAGATTTTGGTTTCCCCTACCCTACTAGAGGTCCCTCTGTGGGTTTTTTTACCCTGTGTCCTCTCTGTTTCAGTCTTCTTGTTTCTGACTGGTAGATCTGCCAAATGGAGCTCTCAGTTTCTCCCTCTTTATAAGCCTCTTGTCTTACCTTCATAGTGAGCTTATATTTTGAACGCTACAGGATCAATTCTCCACTTTGAGTTTACTGTCCAGCTTCCTTTCTTAAAAATGAAACTCCAGGATTAAAATATCTTCACCAATGTATTTAAATAATCAAATTCCGAAATTTATGAGACTATTATTATATTTTGATATGTCTTTTGAACATGTTTTAGTTCAGCACTAAAGCTGACATGCTAAGTTGTCTCCCAAGTGCAGCCCTTATGAAGTTTCCCACAAGAGGAACATTCTTTAGAAAGAGGCATCCTTAAATAGAAAGGTGACTTCATCTAAAGATGACAAACTAAACGAGCTGCACACACTCTACACTCCTCAGATACTCATTCTTTTTGTGCAGCTTGCTCATGGCAGCTCATACATGCTGTAGGGGACTTACCTGCCTTGATTGTGCCTCACAGTCTTCTATTTTTTTTTTTTAACTAGCATAAATTTCTCTGAACAGTATGCAAGGTTTACTTGATAGTCTTTTTGAAAAGAATGAGAATACTGGAGTTGTAAAGCTGTGCAATCCATTTAAGATTGATTTTCTTTTAAGATTGATTGTGGTATTCAGGCATTCACAGTCAGTGAAATCATGGTAGAACAGTTCAAATACTAAGATTAATGTGAGGGAGGATACTGTGCTTTCATAATTAAAATAACAGGGATGAAGTAGAACATATGAAATATGAATCTTCCAGTGAAAAAAACAGAGTCCCTTCTCTCCTAGAAAACATATTTAAAGTATGCAAGGAGTCAGGACAGCAGTTATCAGAGACAGATCTTTTGCAGGCTGTCCAGATAGCTAATGTACTCTGTGGTCACTCCTGTCACAGACAGTGTCATGCCAACAGATGGCAACAGCTGCTTTCAAAACAGAAGGGACTGCAATAGCTATAATTGCTAGTGTTGTAAGGTGAAAGTGCATGTTTTATCATGGCAGAAACCTCTGACATTTAAATAACAGATTCATTGCCAGGCAATTCTCGCAGATTCCTCACACACACTTACCACCACCCATTTTTTAAGCCCGTAGTTCATAGGATTTACCACTTCAAACAAGACCAGAACTTAATCTACTGAATTCTAGTAAAGTTTCTAATTCAAATGGTATAACATTTATTTGATTAGCATGAAGGACAACTTACACTTTTAAATTCAGGAGGTTTATGGCATAGAAATAACTTAGCCTAAGATATTCAATTCACATTTTTACTCAAGAAGAATTTTATAGGTAATTTTTAATGGATTCTTTTGGAATCCTCAGATATAGATACCAGCTTAGTATAGTGCTTTGCAGCTTAGTGATAGATGTTGTATGTGTCCAAAATGTTTTAAAAGACTTCTGAGCTGTTGTAACATGGGTCAGTAGGTACAGAATACCCTCAACATTTTTTGTCTTCGTCAGTCCTGTGCAAGAAGTGGGATAATGAGCTTTATACAGATACACTTGGGCCTCAAAACTCTATGCTTTCAGATATGATGCTTTCAAACCAGCAAACCTCAGAGGTAAAAAAACCCAAACAAACACCAAATCAATTTTGTTATTTAAGTTACTTACTTAAATAACTGTAGTTTTAAAGAGCATCCTAAGTATTTTATAGGTAGATTTTATAGGTAGCTGTTGAAATCTGAGATTTTTCTGGGCTGTAATTCCTGGCCTTGCATGAAGTTTTAAGAGATTGGTGAAAATACAGTTGGACTTGTCCAATTTTACACAAACTTTAAAACATACTTCTCATAAGCACCTTGCTTGTCTTTGTACAGTAAAAAGCACAGTCTGCCAAAGTTCCACTAATGTTTTATATTAATTCCTGCAGAAACACGAGTGGAAATTTTCGTAAGGTTGGTGTATCAATAAGCACATGCTGGTGTTGAATCATTAATCACTATTATAGGTATTACACTGTCTAACCACAAATGCTTTAATGTGTCACCATCCCTGGAAGCATTCAATAAATGTAGATGTCATGCTTAGGGACATGGTTTAGTGGTGGACCTGTCAGTATTAAGTTAATGGTTCAACTCAATGATCTTGGAGATCTTTTTTAATAATTCTATGGTAGGAAAAGCAGAGGGGAAGTATATTCTGGTTTAAATAGGTGTTAGCATATGCTAAATGAAAATATTTGTAGTTACAAAAGAAAAAGAAAGATTCCTCAGTTGGTAGCTTGCAGCAGTTTAAGTCATTAATTCAGAATAGGTTTATGTATAATCTGATTGGAGGCCTTGGTTTGTCTGTGAAGAGCACACATCTCTCTTACAAAAAAATTTTGAACTTCTGTCAGCTCATGTTTGCAAGGCAGTGAGGAAGAGTGATGATTGGTTTGGCCTATAAAATAATTTTCATAAGAAACAATGTGATTTAAAATGCTATGGGTTATACCGTACAAAGTATCCATAGCTATCAGTTTAAAGATGTCATCTTTGTCACCGTTAGAATAAAAGCTGATAACTATTTTGGATTTTTCCCCCAAATTAGTCTATAACAGTAAAATTATCTTGATCCTCTCGGGGTGCACAAAAGTTGCACAGATCTGTAGTTCAAGGACAACGACCCCAATTCAGATTTTAATTACTTGACTATGACAGAGAGCTTTCTCACAAGGAATATTTCCCTGTTTTTCAGCTTGTTTTAACATGTTTTTTCCTTTGTCTTGAAAATAAAATGTGTGAGTTGGAATCTTGAATAGCTGTCCTAAAATACATGGAGACCTCTAATACAAAGTGGCCTAAAAGGATAAATTCTCATTTTATGGGCTTTTGGAGTTGTATTTTATCAGACTATTTTATCCATTTGTAATTAATCCTGCATATACATTATATTTACAATTTGTAATAAAAGAATTATAGGTTAAATAGACTCTTTTGAATAAGATTTAAGATGTCAAGTGTAAATTTTAGTTTTTATGTTTAATTTAACTAGTATTTCCTTTGTTCCTCTACTTCACAGCTTTCAAAATGAAGATTTTGATAATGATTGATTTTGTCCTTGCAGCTAGCTTGATGGATGTCATTGGCAGCTCTGTAAGTTCTAGTAATGAAATTTTTTAATAGAGTTTCTTCTAAATACTGCATACCTTATCCTCCATAGTGCTCACAATGCACATGCCCTCTGCAGTGCTCACAATCTCTACAATGGGATGACAGAATCTTTGTTGGAAAAGGTTAGAATTCATAAAAAAATGAAAGATGAGGAAATAGCTTCAAATGATGTTCAGTGGGGACAAGTTTCCAAGGAAAGGGGAAACAAATGCCTAAATTTACAATGGAAGATAAATTACTAGGCAATGGCACCGAAGAAAGAAATCCAGTCAGTTTGTCACTGGATCTGCTATGAAAGAGGAGAAAATAATTCTTTCCTAAAAAAGATATCATATGCTGCACGGAGGCACATTGTACAGAAGGCACACGAGAGGTTTACACTACCATTCAGGGGTAATGCTAACTCAGAATAACACCTGTAGCTTTGAGCAGCATACTTACAGAAAGGCAAAGCCCAGGAACTCCGAAAGCAGTGGCTGCAGCAGTGGTATTTCTGGTCACTGACACTTGGTATGCAGAATGTTTCTGTCCTTTTCCACCTTGTCCACTTGCCATGCAACTTTTTCTCAAACAAGATCCATAATTTTATATTCTTACTTCTTCCCATGTAACTACATTATAATTCACACTCAGACACAATGATCAAAGCTCCTTCACTTCAAGCTCCCAAAACCCTCTCCTATATATATTCTGTTTCTCCAACAAAAACCCTAACAAAATCACACCTTCTCCACAGTTTAAAATACCTCTAGCCTCACCAACCCTGCACTGCATGTCATGGCTGTCCTTGCTAGTTTAATATTCAGGTCCTAAATAGCAGAAGCCTAATGGGATTGAATTCTTGATTCATAATTGCCCAGGCGGAAGTGGTTGATGAATTTACAACTATTGTTTGTGGCTTATATTACCTTATGGAAAACTTTTGTTCAGATAAGTAGCTTTAGAGAGGCAAAATAGGAAGCACCTGACTCTGTAATCACTTCTGCTCAGTGGAGAAAAATATTACTAATTTCTGCAGAGGCCTACTGAGAAAAGAGGCATTACAGTTAAATGCATTTAGTTATTTTTTAATTGTTATTTTTCATTTAGAATATTTTGGACTTTAGCTGACCATCTGAGTAAAAACTAGGAATACACTGAACTTCATCTCAAAGTTTTCACCTTTTAATCTCATTAAAACGCTAATCTCAATATAGAGATATTTTGGAGCGAGTTTATATTCTAAAAAGTATAGGAAATAGCACCACAAGTAAAAACTTTGTATTTTTATAGTTTTCATAAAGTATTCTGAGTCTAATTTATGGCAATAATTTTAATGGAAGGTCACTAGCTGCTAAATAATTCACACAGTAATGAAAGTGAATGCACATTAATTGGAGCAGCTGGTTAGATGTGGGACTGTGTGCCCAAGAGCAGAGCTGTCAGCAGTTGTTAGATAATTGCTTTTCAATGTGTAGTGCAAACAGTTGCTTCACTGAAACAGACAGAAAAGGTTGTGTTCAGTCTGGTTTAAATCAGTGGGCACCACTGTCCACTGGAGACAGCCACAGTAAAATTCACATTTTGCTGAGTATTTCAACATTGTAATGGTTTAACTTTGGTCCATTTCTAACAAGCGGAATAGCAATATGATATAGCTGCTGACTTATAACCCTAATTTACATTTTGCTTCTATGTTACTCCAGCTGTTCATTGGTTTAACTCCAATGATTTTAAAAGGGTTGTCCTGTGAAAAAAAAGTGTAGCAGCACACTGAAAGAACAGTCTCATAAACTGAAGATCTAAAAGCCACATCGCTCCAACTGAAGTTACTGTTACCTTGTGATCGTCCCGTGGAAAAAATAGACATGGAATTCCAAATATGAGAACTGTGGTTTTGCTTTTCAGCAGCAAAGTGTAATGGGATTTGTCTGGAGTTGACAGAGAGAGACATTACTGAGAAGGCTGAAGTCAGGGAGAGAAAGGAAAGTATCAGATACCAGTACTTTCCATATGTTACTTTCCATACGTTCAAAATTTTATTTCTGCTCAATCTTTTTTTTTTTTTTTTTCTTATCCTGTAGTTTTTCACTATGGCTAGTCATGTCTTGATTGCAACTTGTAATTTACTGTCACTTCCTAAGCACTGAGAGCTTAAAACCTTTTTAATCAGAAATTGCTATGTGTAATGTAGAAATGTTACTGTTCACCCCATCATGAGTGTATTGTCTGTAAAGTAGATGAGAATCATAGTTAGTTTTTCACTTTTGTGAATTAATTCATAATTTTTAAGTAAACAATAACAAAAGATGGATTTTAAATGCAAGTTTAAGAATACTAATTAAAGACACAGCCTATTGCAGGCTTGTATTTAATTTGGTTCAAAGGAAAGGACCTCTTATTGTGATATATGAAGTGGTGTCATACTGAGTTTAGATACCAAGTTTTTATAAGGTAAGATAATATTTTTTCAGAAGTTCTATACCTGTAGTATATAATTTAATCACAGTTGGAGAACGGTTTTTAGCAGTATGAAAAGGGGAACTGATAGATGCATTTCTGCTACACCTGAAAGCGACACACAGAGCTGCCTGTAGCTGCCTCTACTGAAATGCACCGTCTCTTGCTCTTTCCAGGATGGAAGCTCTTTGTGGCTCAGATCGGGCCTTGTGTCAGAGAGGTTACCCACCTCAAATCTTGTCTATGAAATTGCAAGGGCCTGGCAACAGGGGCCACCATTTCCAGCTCTCTCCTATTGCATTTTACCATGTTCTCCAAGGTTGTGAGTACTGAGTTAAGACTGATACAGGCTAACCTTATCAGTAAAACTGGCAATTGTGGCATGGTGGCTTCTTTATCACTCTTAACTTAGTATGATTTGAATAAATATTTGGTCTGACTGGGAACATGGGATTTTTTGGACAGCTTTTCTTTTATAGTTAGCATTAGCTCATCAGGGCAAGCCTGGAAATATTTTTTCAATACTTTTAAAATTTATTCACTCTTTCTCCCTTCACCTGTGCATCTCTTTCTCTCTCTCTGAAGTTCTGCAGTCCTCTCTAATTTTAGAATAGAAAATTCAGCTTTTGTGAAGGGTTTGTATGAAGCTGCAGATACAATTGAGACAACCACCCTGGAAAGGCTGCACAATAAATAGTGCATCTTTTCTTTGTAATATGCAACATGTCCCACATTAATACATACAGTCAAGTAACATCCCTCTAAGCCGCTGTAGCAACTTTGTATGTCCATATATTTTAGCTATTTTCTTCTCTTGTTTCCTGCTAGAAGAAAAGGATGATATGCTAGGCATCTCGTATAGCTATCAATATAGCTCTCAACGACCAAAAAAAGATTTTCAAGGGAAGGTTCTTAAATAAGATAGGACTTTCGGGGTATTACTGGGTCATTGGCTGCTGTGTCCCTCTAAAAAGGGTGTTTGGGAAATGTGCCTCTGGCCTTACAGCGTCCCCTTGTGGCCAAGAATCACCACGGCTCCCCAGCAGCTCCTCGGCCGGCACACGGCTCAGCGCTGCGGACGCACAGCGGGCCGAGCAGCCCGACGTGGGCGGCCCAAACACAGGCTGCTGAACCTTTCCCTCTCGAACAGGTGGCTGACAAACTGCCTAGTGATGGCACATATGTATATATTTTTCTCCTATTCCTTTATTTCACCATGTATATTAAATTACGGTTAAGTATGAATTAAAGCAAGTTTCTGACACACTTCAGCAACACTTAAGGCAGAGTCTATATTCAGGATTGTTCCGCACAGTCCTATGATCAAATTTTTGAGTGTAACTAAATATTGCAGACAAATGGAACATTTTGCTGGAAGTGTTCATGGACAATGGATGAAGCCTGCGCTTGATGCAAACGAAAGTATGCGGACACCACTGAGGTGCACCTCACTACTCACAGCAGTATGCTACTGCAGACATTTCTATAGCTGGGTGTGATAGGGCAATGTTCTGAGATATCAGTTCTTCCATATGGATGGCAAATATTGCAGGTCTACCTGTAAATAATGTTCCCTATGAATAAGGAGCACCAATTTAGAACTACTGCAAATTTGATCTTACACGTCAGATTTCCAGAAGGTCGTCCTTTGATTTTGCCTTTACAGTGCTAGTTGTGCTCTTTTACAAGCACCATACCTACTAAACTCTGTTCATATAACATTGCAGTGTTACTGATGCAAAACCTGTCATGTTTCCAAAGGCTTTTCTCCCTCACAGTGAAATCAAATTTATTTAATATCTATTTTAAACCATACACACTGTTTTAATTTGTCTAGATCAGGTTCTGTTCACTTTGGCTGTTTTACCATAGTCTTTAATCTAAAACCAATTATTTATTGCTCAGCATGCATTCAGCATGTCAGAATTTGGAACAGCTATTCCAGCTCTTGAGGGTCAAGTGACTGCTAGGTATCACTGTATCAGAATTGCCACATTTCTCACCCAATCTGCATGGCAAAATGAAGTACGCAAGTCACAGAGCAACACTGACTTTAACTTTTGTTTTAACTTTTATTTTTCATGCATATTCACAGCTTCCTAGGGACTATTTTAGCATGCCAAAAATGAGCTTAAAACTTAACAATATTTATGTTGGCAATGTTGGGATTCTTATCATAAGAAGTGTGTAATTTAAAAGCATTTGAAAAATGTGCACTGGAGTTGAAAACATATCCATGTGGATTGCATTTCTTTAAATCTCTTTAGATCCTTCACAATGTTTGTAGCAGGCTTCACTGGATAGCAAATCTCTGTGCATGGAAGATGATAGAGGATAAGCCATCCTTATGATAGGGCCTGTATGATAGTGTTTTTCCCCAAAGTCCTTGCTGCATGTTTGCAGTTTGAGCTGGTAGCACTAAAGAGAAGGTCTTTTTGCAAAGCACTCATAATACGTATGTTTTTTATATTATATGCAGTAATACATGAAATAATTTTAAACAAGGTAGCAACAGAGATGGAAGTCAACATAATGTTTGTAGGAAATTGTGACCAAAATGTTTTATTCAAGTTAAATTCTATTTATGGTTTGGTTGGTTGGCTCTTTGTGTCACACATTTAATATCACAAAAAAATTGCTGATTTACCATAAGATATGTTTTCCTCTCTAGGATTTACAGAAATGTTTTCAAGAGCAGTTACAACTTCAGGGCCAAGTGAGGCTTCTGGAACATCGTGTGAAACAGCAGCAGTTAAAAATTATACAGCTCTTAGAGAAGAAAGAGATTCAGTACAGTGACAGAGAAGATGAAAACAGTGTCATTGACTTGGGAGGAAAAAGACAGTATTCAGGTTAGAAATGAAGCTATTCTTTTCATTTCCATTCATTGTAATGATACCCAGAAGCTTTAGCACAATTGGGCCTATTGAGTTATTGTTTTAAAACCTCATCATAGAGTGTTTGTTTAAAACACAGTGTGTAGCTTTTACCTGGACCTGCTGTGCAGGGAAAAATTTTTAATGTCAGATGGTAGAAATCAAATCAAAATTTATGAAGTTTACTGATTTGTTAATAGTGCATAATTCAAAAACAATCAGTGGACAATAAATTAAGCATAAATATCAGCAATACAAGAGATAAAAGCCAATAGACATTTACAAAATGTTAATCAAGAGTTACATATTTCTGAACACCATTCTTTGACTAATGTCAGAAGTTCTAAAAATCTCAGAAAGAGCTAACAGAGTTAGTTCATATTCATACATTCAAACGGTTGCCTGGATTACAAGCACACACTGACTTTGTTCCAATCTGTGAAGTCCTTGAGACATCCATATTTACACACATAAGCCTGGCATAATGACATCTGCATCTAACATTAATAATATTCTTATGTTGCATCATTTTGACTAAGTAGGATTCAGCTCATGACATCACAGCTTTTAAAATACTGGTTTAAAGTTGTTTTTGTAATTTCACCAGCATTCTGGTGGTGATCCACTCCCTCTACAGCGGAAGGCTTGTAGAAGCTGCAGTGAGGCCCAAACTCGTAATATAATAAAACATCATCCAAAACAATAGTTGGATTGAAAATACAATTTAGGAGTCTGACTTCTAGATGGTGTTTGTTTCGAGCTGTCCAGTGCTAGAAAGTCTTACCTACTATTATTTTTAATAGCCTGTTTGGATATCCTTGTAGTGCTTATGCTGCTGGAAAAAATACCAATATATATACCATTTGATCCCAAGGCATCAAATATAATAAAACACCATTAAAATGAAATTAAAAACAGCTGTAAATCTAACTTTAAATTTTAGCTGTGTATTTATGTACTCAGCATCCTGGAACACTTTATTTTTATTATCAGGGCTGACTCATTTGTTACTGGAAAAGATTATTAAACCCACATTTCTCTGAAAGTTATTTGTCCTTTCTTAGCATAAGCCTCAATTTATTCTTTTACAATGTTATTCTAAAAAACAGATCTAACTTGTTCCTGTTTCTGATGATTTTTCCCCCATTACTTTTCCACTTTCTCTACAGCTTGGAAAATGCCTTTCCCTACTCACACTGCATCATTTTCTCAAACTGCTGTAGCATTTTAATATCAGCAGAGCTGGATAAGTTGAGTTAGATAGTGAGGGGGAAATTGCACACTATATACACCTGCTAAAAATTAAGATATGTTTGTGTTTTGCTAACCTACTAAAAAATTAATGGACAAGAAAAGCTATTTTCTCTAAGCCAATCATACATTCTCTAGAAAGACAACTTAGCTGTTGTTTAAATCATGTTTTCTGTTAAAGTTTATTAAAATTATGGCATAGCTGTTTGTTTTCAATATAAAGTGTTTATTTTCTATGTCTAATCTTCACTGACACTTTCACTGAAAAGAAATATAATAGTTCATAAAGTTCCAACCAGGCCTGGAAGTTCAGCCAACTCAGAGAATTCCTTAAAGTTAATCAGCTCTACCTTAGCCAGGAAAAACAGAAATGCTGAAAATCATACATCTTTTCAGTATGACTGCTTGATGGTAGATTATATATAAACAAAGAACTCCTTTTGTTTCTTAATTTCTAGAGGAAAAAATGTAAGATTATACAATTACATTGCTGTAATATTTCCATGAGCTCTGAATTTTGTTATTGTTGTAAATTACATTCATCAACAGCAATGGAGGCCAGACTGTGAATGGTACCAAATCAAAGTGGTATCATTTTACACATTCACTGCACTTTTTGGGCGTAGTCTTATATATATATTTTTGCTCCTATTTGGTAGAAGGAACAGGAGAATCAGGCCTCGCAATTGTTTCTGTTTATAACACTGGAGATTCCATTATTTTGGTTTTGGCCCTTCTGTGAACTTTCTGGACACAGAAGTACATGTTTGTTTTTAAACGTTACTGTGTGTCTTACACGTAATTTTATGGTTGTAACAGGATTCTAATGTGGATGATACCACTGTAAATTAAAAGTGACACCACTTAAAACAGAGGAATTTTTTTGCTAGTCAAGTAGAAACAAAAATTATAATATTTCATGGTGGGAAGATATTATTTCAAAGATATATCAAAATAATTACAGCCCAGCAAAGTTTTAAAGCAACACAAGTACAAAAGAATGCCCAAAAGTCAAAGAAATGTGTTTGCAGAGACATTTCATTTTATTAATGTGGTTCATATGTGACTTCTACATTTCATGACTTGATTACTGTCACAGACTTGATTTCTGATTTTGCCAGTAAGTACAGGGCTAAAAATGTTGTGTCCAATTAATGTTTTGTGAACAGATTGTGCAGAAATCTACAATGAAGGCCATAAGCAAAATGGATTTTATAAAATAAAACCAATCCAGAGTCCTACAGAATTCCTGGCGTTCTGTGACATGTCTGAAGGAGGCGGCTGGACCGTGTTTCAGAGACGTTCTGATGGCAGCCAGAATTTTGATAGGTAGGTACTAGACTTGGTAATTAACACTGGAAACAAAGTGAAGAAACATTAAACCTGATGGAGCTAAGTTAAATCTGAACTTTAGAAGCATGAGTAAGTTGTTATCCCAGATAAAAGGGAGGGATGGTTATTCTGTGGGACAATCTGAGAGCTCTTTGAGGAAAAATGTTTTTCACAGACGTGTCTAGTGGGAGGATGAGAAGCAAAGTACGTAAGTTGAAACAAGAGAGGTTCATACTGGATATAAGGAGAAACTTTTTCACCATGAAGAGACTCAGCAGGTTGCCCAAAGAGAATGTGCAGTCTCCATCCTTGGAAGTTTTCAAGATCTGAATGGACAAGCCCTGAACAACCTGGTCTGATCTCATGGCTGACTCTGACTTGAGATGATGCTGGACTAGCTTGCCTCCTGAGGTTACTTTCAGTTTGAGATATTCTGTGATCTAAAATTGTGTAATAAAACATCCAAACAAACTTGCTTTTTTGATAAATTAGTAATTTATACCCTTTTCAGAGACTGGGCTGACTATGAAAATGGCTTTGGAAATTTTGTTTTGAAAAATGGTGAATTTTGGCTTGGAAACAAAAATCTTCATTATTTGACTAATCAAGGTAAGATTTGTGTTGTAACAATAGTCTTACTGTTTCTGTTTCTTTCTTCTTTCCAGGCCATTTTTTTGTTTTCCCTTTTTGTTACCATAAATCCTGAGTTCTGTTGTTAGTTTGCATGGACTTCTCTAAGTTTTAGGAAAAAACCACATTTGAATATATGTTTTCTAACAAAAGGTTCAAAACTGTCCTTAGGCCCCCAGCATACCAAGAGCCCCTGTGAAACAGGGAACAGGAGACAGGAGTCTACCTTAAAATAATTGTCTCTATCCATTTTCCATCAGCACCACTAACAGTTCAGAGTGAGGTATAGGCTGTACCAAGAGATTTAGTCCGGGCTTTTTAGCTGTGTGGGCTGTTACATGAAAGTAATTCTAGGCAGTCCTGTTGACTAGGCCCATAGTAGAAAGCTATTTCCATCTTTCTGATAGTCACTCAATGTAAGCTAACTTCTGCTTTGTTGTAGAATGCTGCAGATACAAAACTTATCCAGTGGCTTAGCCAGCTAAATCATATGGAAATCAGTGCCACCAGGATGTGATCCTAGTATAACTCTTTTATTTTCAGAGTATAAAAATCTAATTTTCATAGGTGAATATTTATTGATCCATTTTCACTATGCTTTCATTACCAAAATGAAATATCTTACTAAAATGTAAAATTTGTAAGGCCATCTTTTTTTACATTTTTTTTCCTGTGTTTGAAAATCTGTATTGGAATAATTCTAACATTTTCTAAGTGGACTCAGGTGAATAAAGGCAAAGAATAGCAATATATGCTTTAATATGCATAAAGAAAGAAGACAAAACCCCATAAAATATGCTGAGGTGACAGAGATTAATGATAAAAACATTTTCTTTTAATCTTCTACTATAATGCCCAGATCTGAAAAGTAGTGAGATAGGCTAGTTTAACCAAAATAATTTGTGGTTTTTTTAAAGGGAATTATACTTTAAGAATTGATCTAACTGATTTTGAAGGAGAACGGCGTTTTGCACAGTATGCAAGATTCAGAGTTGCAGGAGAAGAGGTAATAAAATATTAAATGACTAGAGATTTTAATGAAAATGTGAATTCTGTAGACAAACAATAAACATACAGGTTTCCTAATTTCCGTAAAGATTTGTGTAGAACCTTATTCCCATATTTTTTCTTACGCATGCTTATAATTTTCAAATACCTAATAAAAGGGGTTCACTCTGATACATTAATTTCACACTTTCTGCAAGATACATGAATCAATTGGCTTAGCAGACATGGATAAAAGCAGTTTTTCTATTTTTGTTGATATTACCAACAATAATGGTACAAGATGTTCCGATTTGTTAATGTGTACCACAAACTAGCCTTTATACTGTTTTAATTAGGTCATTTATACATAAGGTTAATGACAAATTTTATCCCTCTTAAGCATCTTTACAGCCTTTCATTATTTAGTACACAGTGTTTAAGTGGCATGACATTTCTTAGCATAAAAATAGCAGCAAATGGAACAGATTAGGTTCCTCTTTGTGGTTTCACTCTCTGACATGCTAAGGGCTGAAGACATATTGGGATTTCTTTTTTTTTTCTTTCTTCACATTTTTTATTAGCATTCTTATGAGATGAGTTGTGGTGAATATTCTGGTACAGCTGGTGATTCCCTTACTGGTGGATTTCATCCTGAAATAAAATGGTGGGCTGATCATCGAGGAATGAAATTCAGTACTAGAGACAGGGATAATGACAACTACGAAGGGAACTGTGCTGAAGAGGAAAAGGCTGGCTGGTGGTTTAACAGGTATTTTGATTTTATATGGGTACTGTCAACTATTCTGCTCCATGTATATTCATAAAATAATAGCATATGGTAGAAGATAGATTGGGATTGTTTATTTATTTGCAATGTGCCCTTGTCCCCTAGCAGAGATCTCAGTGCTGGTAAGACTGAGACTCACCTTGGAAGGGACAGCACCTACTATGCAGCTCAAGCTGGTCTGTGAGAATGGTGTTTGCCATGTATCAGGCAGTGAGGAGGAGATAATTCTGCCCCTCCGAGGTAACTAGTTTTTACACAAGTAGGTCATGTATAGTTTGCAGATATATCCCTGCTGTACTTCACTTTTGCATTTCTCCCGTGTTGCACTAGACCAGATGTGGCAGCACTGCAAATATCTGACAGGCAAAACTGGTGCCAGGTTATCAAGACTCATTTTTTTCACCTCACTTCACAGCATATCACTCTTGTTATTCTTTCTAAATGGAGATGGTAATGTGTCCACTCAGTTTCTGTCAGTGTGCATGTCTGGACTGAGTGAAAGATTTTTTTAAAATAGGGTTCAATAAAAGAATTTTACAATTCTACTTACATGCAATATACCAAATCAAAAAGAAAGGATAAAACTGGTAGCCTTAGCACAGCCTGTACAGATCAGCTATGTTATTTCCTGTAATTAATTAGATAAATATAGCCATGAAAGAAACTCTGCAATCTAGCTGTGTAAGAGAGAGGTTTAAAATACAGCTCAGGGAGGCATACTACTCTCTCACTGTGATCTCAGTTCACTTGGCAAGAGGTGCCAGGCTGGATCAACTCCATTGTTTCTGTTGTGTCATCCTTTGTTTCTCTTTTTAACTCCTCATTTGCCAAATTCTGTTTTCATAAGTAGACTGATATGATATAGCTATTAATTTAATGTTTCACAATTAACTACATAATTTAATATATTTGCATGGATAGCCAGTCAGCAGAACGTTTGAGACATGGAAAAAGTCATACGTAGACAAAAAGATTTTTGCATTTCTTGGGAAAGCTAAGATATAAAAGGGAAAGGCAACTATGCTGGAGATTCTTTTCCTATGGTATCAGAACTTTTGTAGATTTAAAGGAATATCTGGACCTCAAATTGCGTAAAATGATATCATACCATGGAGTTCATTAAGACTGAATCACTATTCACTTTTAGACCACTGCGTACATTTTTTGCCTTTTAAAAAATTTTCTTTATATTAGACTGATCTGGACAAAAGAATGACCACTTTGCAAAAGTAGCTGTACAGCAGAACTTGACGGTTATTTATACCTTGTAGTTGGTGTTACATAACTTCTAAAGATAGCTGACTCCTACTAGGCTAGCTCTTATTATGGCTGTGTAGCTCATGCTCTTAAAGTGACAGTCTAGCTGGATAATGAAAATGAGTTACTAATAGTGTTATTTCACTGGTTAGTTTTTGACTTTTTAATGTTAAGCCTCACATAAAACTGAAAACTGCAAAATACTAGAAAATGTCAGTATCACTAAGTCCTACTCAAAAGAACAGTACTGGCAGAGAAAGGAAAACACTCAGAAACACATATTTGTCATGCACAGATTAGCAAATATAGAAGGAATTAGTGCTCTTGGCTGGCTTGTATAAGAGCTCCCAGCTATGAAGGAATTGTTTATAGCCAGTGCTATGCTATTGGGACTGAAGAAATACAGAAAAGCCCAGATAATATGAAAACCAAGGGATGTGACACAAGTGAGGCCACATGGAAGTAGCTCAGATCTAGTTTAAAGCCACCGGTCTTGCTCCAGCTCAGCATTTGTTGTCCTGGACTTCCGCAGAAAAATGGCCCCTTTTGTAAGCAAAGCTCTAACAGAGATTTTTATCATGAATGAAATCCACAGAGCTGGGTTCACTCTAGTACTACCTGCCGGTGTCATAAGCTTTCCAGCACCCAGGGCATTGCAAAGCTCAGGAGGTTCATAAGCAGTGAGAGTGAACAATTCTGGTTGGACATGAGCTTATTCTCCCCCAGCACTCCCATTTTTAGTTATACCATGTATGGAAGGTAACAGGGATCTGTTATGCAACAACCTGGGGACAGATATCACTAACTCAAGCTTCCTGCCTCACCAATCATCCCAGAGACTGCCTAACTATATTCATGTGGGGTCAGTGGAGTCAGTAAATCCAGAGAGAATTCAAAGGGTTCTTCAGGGAACCAGCTCCCATTTCTCCACATCTGTCACACAGTTAATACATAATTCAGATAAAATATCCATGGACAGTTCAGAGTTGACTGCACTTCTGAAACTATTGCAGTGTAGTTTTTAACTTTATATTAGCCTATTGAAAAAATAGGAGGAACACAGGTGAACTTTAAGGTATTTATTGACTCGTGAATAACGAACGTTTTTTCACAGTATCATATCAGTAATCACATGCCAGTTGTTAATTTAGTATGTACAGTTACTTCAGACTAGACTTCAGCATCTAGTTGGATACTGAATACTGTAGTTTTCACTATTCGTGCTTCCCAGCACTAATTAAGACTTTTTACTGGCTCATATTGCTGTTGACAAAATTACGGTGGGCCTCCTAATGATTCTTTTAATGAAATCTGTGTTTTGATTCAAAGTAGGCAGAGTGCCTACTCATTGCAGAATTTGTATGATTAGAGAGATTATGCCAGCTCTGATACAAGTTTGTCATACTCAAAAACAAACTCACTTTTGATGTCCAGAATTTATAAGCTTTCAATTAACACATTATCAAAACTGACCTTAAAAATTGTAAGCAATTAATAAGCATAAATGTAGATGAGAATTTTCCTATGGGGTTTTTATCACAGTTTTTATCTCGGTTCTCAAAAACTTTGTTAATGAAGTGCAAGCAAAGCCAAAAAGACTAAGATTTGCCCGTAACAATATTCATAAGGTTCATTTGGAATGTTTTCTCTTTGCGTATTTTCTGAAGTCTGCTTTTGGAATCCATCATGGTGTTCAACAGCTAGATATTAACAGCATTTATAATGAAATATTGAATTGGCAGATAAACGAGTCTGATTTATCACAACGTGCTGCAAAAGGAACAGCCAGTTTGCTCTCCATATGGACACATACAGATCTAAACTTCTTTCTCGTAGAAACCAAGCAAGTATCCAGATGGTGCTGTTTCCTATTCAAGCCTCTTTGGTTTTGCTAGGGTTTTTTGTTTGTTTCAACCGCTGTATTTAATAAACAATAACAGCATTTCTGCCTCAGTCTGTTAAAAAACAACAAAAACCCCTCAACTTTGTATAGTCAAATAAAATGCCAGCTCTGATGATCCAGTGAGTTGGTACACATGTATGTAATTAGCTGTCAGAATTCATCTATTTGTAAATTGAAGTCCACAGGTGAATAGGCAAACTGATGGTGGTATTCAGGTTGTGTCAAACAAAATGCCATGTGGTGTAACTGGGAAACTCAAGGGGGGCTACTCTGGAGCAACAAAAAACTGCAACAGTCTTTCTTTCCCAGAGTATGGTGTATGCCCTGCTGTCATCCATGCTGAACAACTGTGGAAGAATTTCCCACTGAAACAGATTAGCAGGAAAAACTCCGAGAGCTAGTAGTGCCAGAAAACAAGGAAAGAACAAGCAGCACTTTTGTTTAAAAGAAGCAAAAAACATTTGCAGTTCTGCCCTAATTAAACCACTGTTGTTCATGCACACAGACTCCGCAAATGCAAATTTAGGCATCTGTCAAACTAGGCTGGCATCAACATTGCAAAATTTTTGACTCGCAGAGAAATAACAAATGCTTGAAACCTTTCGGCAGGAGGCCTTATTGCTGTTTCCCTTTACTTTCCCACCAGGTGTCACTCTGCCAACCTGAATGGTTTGTACTACAGAGGTCCCTACACTGCCAAGACAGACAACGGGATTGTTTGGTACACCTGGCATGGGTGGTGGTATTCCCTAAAATCCGTTGTCATGAAGGTCAGACCTGCAGACTTTGAAAATAATATTGTTTAAGTATTCTATGAACAAGATTCACCCTATTAATCTTTTAGGAAATTCATTCCAAATTAAAACAGGCAGATTTTTACTTCTCAATCTGTTAATGTATAAATTTGGAAAAATTCCTCTGCCACCAGTAGTTTTATGAGATGTAAGTGAAAAGACAAGCTAGCCAATGAACCTTTAGATACAAATATTAATGCTAATATGGGTCTGGGTTTCTTTTTAAAAAGGCAAGTGTTCACCTAGGAATAAGGACATCTTCATCAAGATGGAGAATTTTTGGCTTTACAGTAACTAGAAATCTTTTCACCCTTAGAAACAACAGTAATGTAAGTGTGCTGTCTCAAAAACGAAAAATAATTGTACTTATTACAATAAAAAATCCTACTCAAATAGAAGCATAAGGTTTACTCAGTGGATGGAACATACCTGCTTTGGAAAGGTTCAAGACTTTAGAAATGAGTTTCCTGTAAATTCCTCTGATGTAATGGTTGCATGTGTTGTGTACATAGCATACATAAAAGGTTTAAAGAATGAGAAAGGGAATTGAAGAAAGAGAAGTGGTGCTACCAGGGTACAATCAATTGAGTCCAGCGTAAAGAAGCGGATTGTCTGTTGTTTGCTGAAGCATTTCTAGGGCTGGTCACAACATTTCAATCTCACATTTTTAGATGTTCAGTAATTATGGTTTTCTCCTTCTTGGTAATCATAGTGCCTTCTTTTTTCTTTTTTTTTTCCTTCTTTTTTTTTCCTTTTTTTTTTAAAGGACTTTAATATACTGACATTTGGAGTTTAACAAAAGCTGCAACTAATCTTAATGTGAGCTAAGCCTTGAACAGAAGGCATGTGTAGAGAGAAGTATGTTTCATGTGCAGCAAAAATCTGTCATTTTAGGGGTTCTTAGTGCTTGACACTATAAATCTCTACTTTGTTTTTGTATCTGTTAGACTTTACAACTCTCTGAATTTGAATGTCCTGTTCAGTTACTTCCTCTCCTTTTCCTGGGTACTTGTGTAGGCTCTCTGGGCTTTTTTCCATCTCAAGCTGCATATCCATATTTTTCTTTTACAATAATAATGGTAAGAGAGACTTTGCCTACCCCTGGCTTTTGTGCCTGGCACTCCAACAAACTCTAATACCCAGTAATAACAAGAGTTGCTGATTAGTGCTTGCTGCCATGGAGAGGATAGGAACACTCTCTAGAAAGCTATCCAATGAAATGTAGTCCGTATCTGCTGGGCAGATCCAAATGAAGGCCTCAAAAAAAAATCTGGACCTAAGCTTGCTTTCCTAAATTAATTTTGCTTTTGTGGTTGAACTGCCACTCTCTCTCCCCCCTGTCCAAACACAGTTTTGAACATGGCAGCCACTTTCAGTCACGCTTAACATAATTGAAACTAAGTTTTGGTAAAGGTCAGTTTATAACTACATTGCTATGAACACAGGTCAGCTGAATGGTAACTCTCTGCATGGCAATTTTTCCTTCCATTTCCATCCTCCTGAAACAAAAGTTTATAAAGAATTCTTGAGAGAATTGCATGGAATAAGGGAGGGAGGAGGTTGCTGATGAAAATCTGCAGTATAGAGGTTTTAAGGTCTCTTCTTTTTGTGGTAATAGCAAGTATTCTAGATAATCCAGTCTTTTTCTTGATGTATCAACTCATACTGTCCTTGAGATTTCTAGCCTTTAGCACATCCCTGTACCCATGCATGAGAGAACCAATGAACAGCTCTACAGTTGCTTATTTTGAACTTTCTTCAATTAGTTACACCAAATTACATTCAGTATCTGAGAGGAAGGCCTATCACCCTATGTGTGTGTGTGTGTGTAAGGGGGGTGAGGGGCAGGGAGGGAGGGGGAGAGAGAGAGAGAGAGAGAGAAATTCAACATTAAGACAGAAAATCTGAAGAAGTATTTTTATTCAATTTCATTACAGAACTTAAAATGGTTTCCTATGTAACTATGCATATGTCTGTAGGTATCGGTTATTACTAATGTAATGGAAGTTTTGGAGTAGTTTAAAAAAATGTTGTAAGTACAGTATTTCCCATAATTTTCAAATTTTTTTTTTGCTAGAGGAGAAAGCTTAAATTATTTGGAAAAAAAATTATCAATGCCACTATGTAGAAATTGTAAAAACATCTTTAGTTTTTCACAGGAAAATGGAAAGATTAACTCATGAATTTGGAGAGCATCAAGGCAGATCATATTCCACCAAAATAAAAGACAAGGAGGATTTATGTACTGGAAAGTTGGGTCTTTATCATACAAAAAAAAGACTTTCAAAATGTGCTCATAAAGTCTATGATAATTTTTTTTAGGTACTGCAGCATAAATACATCCTCTTTATTTATAAGAACACTAATGAAATCTTTTGGCCGAGTTAGGGTGCTTTTGACATATTCTGATGTAAAGTTTGACTCACATTCTATACTGGAAATCATAAAATGAAGAAGAATCAAATCTGTCTTTGTACATCTTATAATGCATTTATATGTTTATTTGGACTGAATTATCTTCAGAACAAGGAAGCATCTAGCATACTGTCAGCAATATACAAATATTGTATTTAATTTCCACCACTTTTCCATGGCCTTTCTTTGTGCAATAAATCTTTCTGGCCACATGAAAAGCATGTGAAAGTGTTGTAATTCAAAACGGTCATATAATTGTTCTTAAATAAACAAAACATTTATTTTCAAAAGGGAAGTTTTAATAGCTACCAGACAACACACAAAGTTGTAAGAGAATTCTTTCCTCTGCCAGGCTTGCCTATTCACATTAATTTATTTCCTCAACAGGTACAAACATGTTCTTAATTAGTCTTAATTCTTACAGGATAGCAGAACACAGGCCAGTTTATTTGTTCTGGTGTTAGACAGAACATAATTCCCAAATAGCTGAAAATGAATACATAAATACATACTATTTCATACAAATCATATAACCCAACAGAAGAGGAATAAGAATTGAGGAAATAACGGTGAAAATGTTTTGTCAGTCATGTCAATAAAGAACATATCTACCAGCAATGTGGAATCAAAAATATATCTTTTTGTAATATCTGTTCAAGGGAAACACTCTTGTATTTTATTTCTATGTCTGTGCTCTTGCATTCACTCAACATATTGGAGATTAAAAGAATGGAACCACAATGCCAGGTGAATTAAATGAGCAGTAACAGAGCCTTTTATGTTACAGCATTTGTTTTCCCTAGGAGATCTAGAATGCATTGATAGAGCTGAGGCACTGCAGTCTGGCCTACTGCTTTCCATTCTGCAATGGAAATTCTTCTCTTCAGCTCTACTGTCTTCCTACAGTCTACCTCTCCTCACCATTCCCCAAACTGTTACCCCTATCCTTACACCAATTCCTGAAGGCCTTTTGTAAGTATAACATTTTGTTCTGTCAGAGCTACTTTTTCTTGTTCTTGAAATGGTACACCCAGAAAGGGGATTTGAACCACAGGTTGCCAGATCTGTGAACATTCCTATCATGTTCCTTTAGTTCACTTCTCATTAGTGCAAAATAATGAAAATGCAGATTTTTCTTCAGTAGTAGGTGCTCTTTGGCAGTTGTAACAGAGGTAGAAAGAGCAGAAGTATCCAGGGAAGTATTCTGTACCTAAATTTTGAAAAAATTCTACTTACTTCTGTTTTTTTTTTTTTTTAATTGTTTATTAAGTGGTCAACTTAGAAAGCAAAAATGGAGCCTTCAAAACCAGGAAGTACTTTGAAATGAATATGAGCATGCTTGGTGTTTCCTCAGAGCAGGTCTGAGAACTGGGAAATTGGTAAGGCTTCAAACATTCAGTTAAAATCCATATGCAAGGTATGCTCAGAGGGAGGTTCAAATTTTTGTTAAAGTGCTTCTTCAAAGATGGTATAAAACTTTATTGTGATAGTGTCTTTTTTGATCCTTAATTAAACTTTTTTTGTTAAATACAAAATTCAACAATACAAAATTTTGACTACAAAATTCCTCTTTTCCAAGTACCTGAGGGCCATCTTAATCTTTGTTTCGTGCAGGATGAAATCCAGCTTGTCATTGCTGCATCTTCAGTTAACTAAGACAGTTCTTCTTAATCCTACCCTAATGCTGAATAGATTGCATCAGAAACATAATGCTGATACACAAACACTGAATAAACAACCTTGGGGGCAAATTCATGTTTGTTTGCTTGCAGAAAAAGCAAAATATGGCCTTTGCATAAAAACCACAAGCAAGCCATCTTGTAGCTCACTTTTCTGTCCTTCCTCAGCAAGTCATAAATACCTGTAAGTTCGTTTCACCAGTCTCTCCTACAGAATTAAGCTGCTTTTTTGTTCTTCCTGTCTTAATGACAGTCAGATTAATGACCTGTTAGTTGGGCTTTGCACACCTGTGACTGTCTGGCTTGAGGAACCTGGATAGCTCTGAGGTTCTGCAGAACCTGAGCAAAGGCTCCTAACAGCTGAATTATATTCTTAAGGCACCCAAAATGGCAGTTGTGAGAACAGGCTGGATTGAATTATTTAATGAATATATCACCCAACACTATGGGCAGGAGGAGAAACAGATTCCTCATACAGGTAAATGGTTCTCAAAAATGATTACCTGAATTTCAGTGCATCCAGTTTTGTTGTCCTTGCAAAAGGTCTCAATTTTCAATCCATGGTCTGTCATGTAATTGCAAGATTGTATTGCCATGGGAGCCCCTGGTCTGGCACTTTATGCAACATGATAGTTCATATTAAATTAGCTGAACACAGGCAAGGGACATATGAGCCAAAATGCTTTTATGTTAGTGATATCCCGCACTAGATGGTGCTCTGTACATGGTTTTTCTTAGGCAATACCACATTTGGAAACTAGTACAGTGTTTCTCCTGATTAAGTTAATTATTAAATGATAGAAAACAAGTGAAAAATATTTAAGTGAACTTCGTCCTTCACTAATTTTTGAAATAATACATGAGTTCCTAAGGTTACCTAAACTGGAGAAATTCACAGCATCTAATTCCCTTGAGATACAGCTCATTTAGGTAGTTAAATTGTGTTTTCTCTTTTTTTTTAAAGTCTCGCATTACAACAGTAGTTTGTGTCTTCTGATGATTAGGAAGCAGAAACAAAACTGCAAGTTCCAAACACTACTTGAACTAACTTATCTGCACTACTGCATTCCTGCTATGATTCCTCTACTGCTCTTCCCTGCTGGGATATCTTTTATTTTTCACATCTCAACTACCCAGAAATTCAAGGGAACTTCACTGTAGTGAGGCCCATCTTTATATCATAACACAAATAATACAGCATTTGAACATTTCTTGTGATCAAGAAACTGAGATTATGGGAATACTTGTGGCACAAGCAGGGTGAAGTAAGTGCTTGGGCCACACTGAATTCACTGCAGGGAGAACAGGAAATCCATCCCCTGCCAAAATGCCATACACCCATCTGGGAAAAGCTTCCTTACAGAAAGCAGCAGGTTATTCATGTGGTACTCAGCAAATATGAAATTCATGCTGCATTGTCACTGCTAGATGTCTTGCAAGTCTTACTCCGTAGGTTAGTATCCAAGTTGGAATTGTTAATGCATGCAAGATGTGCTGTCACTTTGCCTTGTGATGAAGGGTTTTTTAATGATTGCAACGTATCTCTTTTAAAATTTTCTAATAACTCTGAGTATTTAATTTTAAATATCTCATGGAAGTTTTTGAAATAAGACTATTGCAAATTGTTCCAGTCCTCTGTCACTGAATCCTACCTCTGTTACACAGCATGCTTAATGAAAGATCTCAGAACAGTTCTCATCTATTTCTCTTAGTGACTTTTCCTAACAAGGGGTTAAACACCTTATGAATTGGTTTCACTAATCTTCTGACTTAGTATAGGAGAAAAAGAAAACAGAAAAAACATACCCATCTGGAAGACCACAAGCCACTCAAGCTAAAATTTCTGAGCAAAAAGCTCTAGGATACTGAAGGAAGGGAAGGGCTTCCTTCTTATGTTTACACAATCTGAATAAAACAAGTCGTTAATAATACAACTTGGAAAAAAAGTCATTAAATATTTGCAATCCATGAGAATAACTTTAAATTCTACTTTCTATTTCCCTTTAACTTCCCAACACTAAACTAAAGCACTTGAGCTACTAAATCTGACATAAAACTTTCATACTTAAGAAAATAACTTGACACCTTTCCTGCTATGTAATTCTTAACTTTTTTTTTCTCTCCCCGAAAGAATTAAGAAAATTAATCTCATGTAAATCAACAGAGTCCAGTAAAGTTAGACTGGGGATTAATTTGGTATGTCATCTCCTTCTCAAGCAGCTCATTTATATTGTATCTCAAAGAAAACACAGTTTTAACAACAGACCTTTTCTGTTACTCTACTTTCTCATTAAAAAGATATTAACCACATTCATTATTTAGTATTCCATAGTGAGCGTAGCCCTGTTAGTCTGTATGTGCTCAGTAATTCATCATATACTAATGATCAACCACCTTCTCTCATGTTACCAGAACAACAAAAATATCTGTGTACGTCCAGCAAGAGCTGGGAAGAGCTACAGCCAAGAAGGCAAGGGAGAAATGGTCCCTAACATCTCAGATGTACTTGTTGATGCGTGTGACAAGAGGCTATATATTCTCTAGAGAGGTCACATGGTGTCTTTCATTTGTACACTAATTAACCCTCAACCCCAAAATTCAAGTGAAATTAAGACATCCTTTTCAAAGAACAGCATCAGTAAAGATGAGGAATGAGCAACTGGCTGTCCAACATAGGAAGAATTCCTGGCAGAAATACGAGTGTTATGAAATTCACTGTTGAGATCTTCTGGTACATCACACAGTGACTATAGGGAAATAGTACAGACTTCCTTAGAGAACAGTGCCACCATGATGATTTCAGCAGGTGAAATAAAAGTTAAATGAATATTTACTTTTGGTTCTTACTTGATGGGCAGCCTCTTCATGTAAGACAGCTTTAAAGAAAATATCCAACTCTGTATCCTAGACTTCTCTAATGAAAAGCTCTTACCAGAAATTACAAAAGACTGCCTGTTTCACAAGGACAGATGCCACATTATGGTTCTGTATAATATCAGTGAGGATACTGATATTTTTGAAGAACATAGTGGAAGCTGATGTCTGGCAGCTGCCTTGTCTCTGTTGTCTCTGTTATTCACCTCCATTTTTTTTTACAGGATCTCCTTTCAGTTCAATAGTGTTGGAACCAAAAACGTAAAATGAGACTTGGGAGAAGTCAGCTGCTAATAAAAGGTTCCACTGTCCTTTCTGGCTGACCCACTAATTTAAATGCAAGCAAGTCTGATGTGATATCAGAGAAAGCCTTATTTGAGGTGTGCTTATGCCTACTCATTAAAAACAAGTAAGTTTCAGCAGACTGCTTCTTGGAAATGCTGTGACATACATCCTCAGCTACAAATGTGTTTCTTACATTATTTTAAGCAAAGCTTGTATTATTATCTGAAAGAAAAAAGAACTGCACTAGTGTTTATTTCACTGCCTATTTTACCATCCAATCATTGTGGTAAGAGAACAAGTGACCAAAATGAAAATCCCTTCTTTGGGACAGAGATTTTGAAAGCAAGGAAATGGATCATGACTTGTGGATCTCATTTTTTAAATATGAAGAATAAGCCCCAAATACTTTTTTTTTTTCAGTTTAAGAAGTGAAACCTAGAATTTCTAGATGTAAAAATGAGTATTAACATTTTTCCCATCACCTCTTATGTTTTCTGAATCATGTAGCAACTCATTGAATTCTTTCATACTATCCTCATATATAAGGGAAATACGTTTTAAACATTTTACAGAGCACATTGAAACCTCTTCAGGAAACATGCAATTCAAGAATCATATTTTATTCTATTACTAGCCTAGGCTAATAGTTCTGTCCGATCCTCATCTGTAATCAGAAATCTTCAGGTTTTTCACTAGAATAAAACCTTATTAGCAGGAGTTCCTAAATGATACCCAAGATATGAAGAGAGGTTCAGGCTTTTGTGTACTCTTTGCATACAGGTTTACAGTAGGAGAATGGTTCCTTTTCAGAAGCATTTCACACAATGATTAATTCAGTCCCTGGGAGAAATGTACTGCGCAAGTGTCCCAGGGTATATTTAAAATGCCCACAGTTCTCCCTGAAAGATTACCTTTGCTAGCTTGCATCCAAGCTGTGTATGTAAAAAAAGGAAGTGCTGACTATAACAAAAGGCTCCACTACACTTAGCCTTTATCGTCTTTAGTTTCTGGACTGGCAGGATTAATTAAGGAATTCTGCAGCTTCGACTTCCATGGAGACAGCAGCGCTGAAGAGGAAGAAGTAATCAGCTCTAGTTGGCACCACCATCCATTATACCAATATTATTCACAGAGACAGGATCAGCAACTCTTAATAAGAGCACTGCCTGTTATACCCATTTTAAACACTGCAAGCTGCTCATTGTAAATGGAAAATGAAATCCAGAAGTACAAGTTAGTGTGCATATTATGATATTTCAGTCAATTTTCTATGATACATAAAAAGTAGGAAAAAAAAACTCCAAGCATACAGGGATTCCTTGGGGAATTCTAGTCATTCCAGGCTTAGAAAATGCTATCCATTACCACAGTTTCCATTTCAGACTGTGGAAAATTATGAAAACTGACAAATGCCCATGAATAGGAGGTTCAGCAAGAAATTGTGGTTAAGGAGGGCGCCATGTGGGACAGCAGGGATGAGTATTCTTCCGCTGCACATTCCAGCTCTGACTCAGAAGCTTGTCACAACAGAAAACGATTTTTATAATTCTTTGTGCAAATTAACTGACATCTGCCTTCAAAACACTCCAACATTCATCTTGATGGCTTATCTATGTGCTAGCCTTAAGTTCAGCTATAAGAAAGCAAGTAGCTAGTCACAAAAAAACTACTATGTTTGTTCCAGTTCCAATTTAACTATTCTTCCTACTGTCCAGGACTACTGACCTATCAGAAAAAGGAACTGAAGTTAAATCAACAAAAGAAATAGATTGCCCAGACACTGTTAATGCTAATAATTTTGTAACTTTGTATGCTTGCCTTTTCCTTTTTTCTTACAGTTCATTATACTTCCAATTAATCCTTAAGACTGCACAGTAGCCAAAATAACACATCTAAAATATTAATTAAACATTTATCTGTTTTATTAATAACTTTATTTACATTGTCATTACAGTATGAAATATCAACAACACATAATTTCACAGATAAATCATACTGAATCCTAGGTGAAGAGTGCTGTAGACCTGTAATACATGCCTGGTATGTCTCATTCACCTGCAATTTTCCAATAAAATAATGCTGTTCTTATTTCAGATGCACCTGATTCAACAGTAATCTTGTCCAGTTTGTAAAGGTGAGTGGCTTGAACCCTAGACAGGGCTAAATTTTCTTATGTAAGGTCTGTCCAGCCATTAATACTATGCCAAGAACAACAGACTTAGGGTTTTTTCCCTAGCAAAGCTTCCTTGGTCAGTTACAACAAGTATTGGGGGTAAGAAAATTAATACATCAGGCCTGTTCTAAGGAAAATAAGGATTGGCTTGGAATGAGTCCATGTTAAGATCTCTAAGTGATCTAGGCTGCTAGAGAAAACATGGGATAAAACACATCAAGTGCAAATAAGAAACCTTTTTTCCTCCCATTGGATTATTTTCACTCTAAATTCCATATGTGTTTCCTTACTTTCTTCCTTTTGGCTTGGTTTACCACCCAGAAGGGAAAAATCCTGCATTTATTTTCATTTTCTTGCTCCCATTGGATTAAAAACATTTCTTTAAATTGACAGGCAGAAAAGGCTTGTGTTTTCTTGTTTTTCTCTTACTGTCCATTCAGTAACCTTTCATGCATAGAGAATGTCATTCAACTTCAATCACCAAATCAAAAGCACGTGCTATCCTTTCACTAATGTTTGAATTCATCTGTCTGTGTTAGAGAGGATGGGAAAGAGAAGAGGAAAGGGTTTAATTCCCCAGTTATCTGACTTTGAGCAATCAGTCCTAAATCCTGCTGCAGCATAGCTTCCCCACAGCATTTTGTTCTATCCTGTCTCAGTAAGGCTCAGGAAGGGACATCTTGTTGCCCCACAGAACTGGTTTCAAGCTTTTCCTCTCTATTTTGCTGGTGCAAGCTGCTGTTTGGTACACACTACCTTTATAACAAATTTTCTGTTCTGTTACATCATACTTACTTCTAATTAGGAATACTCCAGCCAGTGTGAACAATGGCCTAACTTGCAATATTAATGTGCTGTGTGTCTAATGAAATACACATTCACATATATAGAGACCTGAAACCTGTGGGAGAAACCCACAGAAGCATTACTGATACTAAGCAAAAGTAGTGTGGTACACAACATTACATCGTCTTGTGAGCTCCAAAGTACCATCTAGTTAGCACCTATTAACAACTTACTGTGCATCAGCTGGTCTGCAGAAATTGTCAGCACGCGTTACTTTGCATTTGCTGTTGGAAAACCCTGTGCAAGTTAGCTTAGCCTCCTCTCCTGTCAGAACAGGTCACATCACCACGTATTTGCTGCTGGCTAAGAGCCTATTCATCCCCATGTCCACATTTACCACGGTGCAAATGATACTTGCTAAACCCTGCTAACTTAATCTCATATCCAAGATTCACACTGGGGAGATGCTGCAATAGCAATATCACTTATGTGTTCTGTAATCATAGAAAAGTGACAGAGGCAAGTAATATTCAGCACCATTTAAGCAGCTGACCTGCTAGAGACAAGAATGAAATTGCTTTTACTTCAGCAAAATTTTAATTTTTTAAGACATTAGGTCTATAGTGAGCTAGTGATGAAACCACTGAAAAATAGGAAGAGAAACTGCCCATATGATCTTTTCCCTCTATTAATTTCTCTTAAATAAGTCTTAGTGCTAATCATTCTTCTGCAGCCCCCTGTTAACCACTGTTATATAGCTGAAGGCTTGGAGCTGTTGCACAGGCACAGCTCCTAAAGGCTCAGAACCACTTGTTTTCTGGCAAGACACTTTCAAATAGGTCTGGGCAAATATTCACTTGGAATTTTATCTCCACTTCCATTTCTCTGCCACAGATGGTTCTTTTCACAGAAAGATCTTAAGGAGGACTTTTAGAAAAAAATTTTCCTTTAAATAAACAAAATAAAACAAAAAANGTGTTCTGCTGTCTCTAATAGCTAGATTATCTCCCAGTTCTCCAGCTTTCTGACTCATCTGCCAGCATCTTGCTTGGAGAACCCCTCCACTGTCTCCTCTTATTTGTTATCAGGTGCCACAGAAATTTACTGTCAACCATTGTCTCTTTATCACATCAAATAACCCCATCAGCTAGCATCTCTTGGCACTTTTTTTACAGGTCTCTTCCTCTCTCTCCTTTGACCAAATCACTCATCACATTAGTGTTCTTTTGGTTATTTAAGTATCAGCTCCAGTTGAGCATGACTGAAAATCAGGATTCTAAATGTTCTCTCTGTTCAGTCATTTCTTGACATCTACAAAGAACACCACTACTCTCTTAGGAAGTGGGCAGGTTTGACTGGAAATATTCACATTATGGCAATATATGACTCTCTCAAACATCTTCCCATGATCTGTGATTTAACCTTTCCTAGCAGCCATCTTCCCAGCCAGTATACTTTTGCAAGGTTTAGCCATCTTCCTTGCTGTAATATCCCTTCCCCGTTGACGTGACAAAGGCAATTAAATTTTCAATTGTGCTCACATGGACTGAAGATATTGCTTTAAGGATAACTCTGCTGGTTCGTCGTGTTCACCATACAACCTTCCCCCTCCCCACCCCAGAATAAACAAATAGCCATATGGGGGGGGGGGGGGGGGGTGTTTGCATAAATCTGCTTATGTGGAGGTGTGTTTGCTTAGGAAACAGTGTATGTGGAAAATGCCAAATGTAACAGTCAGTACAGATTGTAAGTTGTCATTCTGCATACAGGTACGTAAACTCATTGAAATGACACTAAAGAAGGGGGGAATATTAGCCCATTTTTTATCTAACTACAAAAACAAGTAATTAAAATCCTCTAGAAGAATATTTTCAATCACTAATATCAGAAAGAAAAAACCTATCTTGATTTCTTGACATATTAATAGGAATAAAGCAGTTAAAAAGGTGTTTTAACTCCACAGAAGATGAAACTTATGTTATTTGCCATAAGAAAATGCTTCCTAAAATTATTGAACAGATTTGCTCTTATGAATTATGCTGGAAACCATGAGTCCATTCTTTAATGTCCATTTAAGAGTAATGGAAGGAATAAATAATTAATAACACATACAATGAAGAGGTTTATCCCACAGATAATGGCCCATGAAGGAAAGAGTTAATTACATTATGGAATCAAGCAAACTACAATTAGTCTAATTGTGAAAGCATTCAGAATATTTTCTAGTTCTTCACCAGAGCTGCCTGTAAGTAGGTCTGAACCTTGCTTTACTGGAAAGCATATGGAAGAAAAATTACACATGTAACTAATTTAGCTGAGAGATCTGTGATCAGTTCACCAGTAGTTTTTGTGAGGATATACACAGTCGGTCTGATTGTTTTCTAAACTGTGGAGGAAAAATACCAAGGATTCTTAGAATGATGTTACTTGTAGCTATTACAGGTAAAATCATCAGCAAAATTACAAGATCAACCCCAAATTACTATCCAAAGACATTTTCAACATTTTCAGCAGTACTACTCAATGATTTTCTCTGGCATACCTCACCAGTATGTTGTCAAGGCAGTAAGCATACAATTTAATTCAAATAAATTATATGAATGTGCATTTTGTGGTAAAAAAAAATTAAAGAATATTCATTAGTAATTGAGCCTCAGAAGATAATGAAGACTTTCAACTGTGGCACTATACTTTTCTTAAACCAAAATTGGCACTGGCCAGCAGAAAGGTTTGTTTTGTATTAATGCAGTACTTTAAATGTAGTCTGCATAAGCAAAGGGGAACAGGACTTATCACTTGCCAAAGAGTTTGAATGCAGTTATCCACAGTCATTACTGGCTCTCTCTCCACCTCAAAAAAAAAAAAATTCATCACAACAGAGTGCTTTAACCTCCAGCCTGCAGGAATTTCATCTGACAGAAGTCAGCCTCCTGATGCCAGAGAATCACCCATGAACACACTGCAGCACAACATAAACAAATCCACAACGTGGTGTTTCCCCAAATACAGCCAAGATAAGACTTATCACAGACTATAAATCTACCACAGCCAAGCTGTTGCAGTGTTGAGAGCTGCAGCCCCCAAGTTCTGGCACCAGTTTGCTATCCAGGAGCCCACAGCTTTGGGCCATGTGCCCCCACACCCCACACCAGAAGCAGCAGTACCTTCGACCAGAATCTCCAGTAAGCAGTATGAGAAGCACCCGAGTTGTCAATTAGTGACATTCCAACTACAGCCTTCTTGGCATCTAAAGCATTTAATTCTTGAGTTAGGCTTCAGCGGGGTCTGCGCTTAGATTTTGGTGTTTTTCAAAAGCATGACAGGAGGAAGGACAGGTTCTCTCAGCAGCTAAACAGGCAGATGTAAGACCTGGAGGGTCATAAGGACAACAGTGAAGTCCTATCTGACACTTCCCAGGAAATTCCCTTCATCACCAAGCCAGAGGCTAGCTGGGAGGAATGTCTTTCATTGTGCCTGCTTAAAGTCTGTTATTCTGAACAAACTAATCCACATTCATCGGAGCAGGGAAGCAAGGCATCACTTTGCAATGCAACAATTAAGGTCCCTAGCTGGGAGCAGGGAAATTTAAATTTCAATTCCTGTTACAACACTGCTTTTCTAGCCAATTACCATATAATATTAAAGTACACAAGCAACCATTAAGAGTCAGGAACAGAAACTGAGTTCCCTAATAACCTATTCAAAGCCATCCATTTCCCTGGATACCAGCAGGACACAGACTTGGCCATCCTGTGCTGCTGCATTTTTACTGTTATTGATACTCAAGTTACCCGGTACTATTTCAAATTATTTATACCTGCTGCAATCCTATCTATTATTAAAGACAGACATACATTCATCTTGGAGTATGAATGTATCTGAAAGTATCTTTCAGAGGTATTTGTGGAGCCTACTCCTGACTACTCCTACTGACAATAAACAGGGAAAGAACATAAAAAACTCTGCCAGTCCATTTATTCCCTTTCCCATCTATTCTGATATTCACCTCTTGCTTTGGTGTCTCCAATTCTTTCCCAAGCTTTATTCTACTTTGTGGTCCAGGTTACTTTCCCCCTCATCATCCTTTGTCTTTCATTTCTCTTCCTTGTTTAAGCGATTTTGCCTTTCTTCCCTCTTTTTTTCTCATTTCCTTCCCTTCAATTTCAACATTCAGTGACATAATCCTGCAACCTTCCTCCCACTTTATGAAACTCAAAAATGCATGGACCAGAAGAGCTGAGGAAGAAAAAAAAAAAACAGAGAAGCAAAAGTAATTATCTCATCATTATCTCTTTTTAAAAAAAATCTAAGTATCTGGTTTTCAATTTGATTTTTTTTCCTTGATTACTGCTGTATGAAAGACCTAGACAAACAACAAAACCAAGAAAAATTAAAGAGCCATCAGAGTGGAATGGCTGCAGCGAATGCTGAATGAACTGTGATCTTTGGCAGGATAAAGATCAACACCACAAGCTTTCAGCTGTAGCGATCCGTCGATACTTTCCAGACCATCCCTATGGTGACAAAGACAGAAGCATTTTTAAGTTGTAATTGAGATTAGCCTTGATACATACAGTTGGAGCCATGCCTGTGAACTTTGCTAAAAGGCTGGCTATGTAAACGATCTATCAGTTTCACATGAGCAGTAATCTAATGACACCACAAAAATCTCACGATGTCCCTTGCTCCACACGCTCAGCCACAGCAGCGGACTCATGCCAGGGTGCTTCAGCTGTGCCACTGACACGTTTGCCTCCCAAGGTCTGGAGCACCATACAGACTCTCCTGGGGTGCCCAAGTTTTCTACAATGTTCAGTATTGTAGCCCAAAAGCACTCTTGCTCTGATCCAGCTTACTAGATTTGCAGTCAGGTGCTAACTGAAAACCCATACATAATAGTACTGACTCCAGCAGGCTTTGGATGAAGCCCATAAAGACACACGAGACTGCTTTTCACGGATGGGAATAAAATATTTTGTTTGTTACTACTAAGCTAACCACAATAAAAATAAATAGTTCTCTTTCATGTGGTGATGAAACAAAGCAATCATGCTCTATTCCTTTTTTAATTATTAGGTTGAAAGATTCAGCGTCTTCCTGGCATGTTTAATTCTGAATCATATTCATCACATATATAAATAGCCAGCAACTGTATATAGTAGAGGAGGGCAGAGAGGAAGGTCAGGGAATTAGCCTGATGTCAAGAAAGCATTTCCTGTGGAGTCACCAAATCTGTCCTGGATCCAGACTCCTCCATTGGCATACAGGGAGCCTGAAGGCTGCTCTGCCCTCATGCACCAGACATGCCAGGTAAGCGTCTCCAACCTCGCTGGCATTTGGAAGCTTCTCCTCCTCAGAAATCACATAGGCATAACTTACTTCTTCGGGCTTTGTAATGATGAGTAAAAGATTTTTCCTCTCTGCCTCACGTTACGGGCAGTGCCACCACTGTGAAGACACAACTTTAGTGCCGAATCCCCAGCAGCTAATCCACTGGGCCAGGGAGACTACCACAATATGAACCCTCTCCACTGAAATCCAAGTGGACAGATCCTGGAGGGAAGTGCTGGCTCTACTACCACTGAAATCCAGGATGTTGAGCCTAAAGAAGTGGCAGCAAACAATACCATGGACAGAGCGCTAAAAAGAGTTATGGCAGAGTTAAAACTTGTGGCCAGTCACTAAAATCACACACTTTCTGTTTGGTTTCCATTTATAAACCACTCTGCATAAACACAAACTTAGGCCACGACAGTCATTGCAAGGCTTAGGCCATCAAGAAAATTATGCCTGAACCTCCTGGGACTTTTTGTTGTAACGTGGACATTGCCTTAGCGTTGCTGTACACTGCTTCGCTAACCTCAGACCCATGGCAGCTCTCAGCTGGCTTCACAGAATCATCGAGTTTGGAAGAGACCTTGAAGATCATCAAGTCCAACTGTCAACCCAGCACCGCCACTGCAACCACTATGTCCTATCACCAGGCGCCAGATCCAGACGCCTCTTAAGCATCTCCAGGAGTGATGACTCCACCACCTCCGAGGGCATCGCAGTAGGTTGCAGGAACTTCTCAGGAACAAACTTCTTTTCCACGCTCCCTCATTCGGGACAGCAGCAGCGGGCACGCGAGCGAGCCAGCCGCCTCCTGCAGCAGCCCGGGGCGGGAGGGATGGCAGCCCGGCCGGCGGGGGCAGGGCCCTGCCGGGAGAATGCGGCCCAGCCGGTCCAGGCGCTGCCCCGGGCAGGTGATTTAGCCCGGCTCTCCAGCACCGGGGCATCCCACGGCTTCTCACCCCGCGCGCCGGCCGTGAAGCCACACGCGGTTTAGGAACTGAAACGAGGCCAGGCAGGTTTTGTCGCCGTCCGTTGTGAGTTTGAACCAGCGCACTTTGCCCGGCTGGAGCAAGGTCACCGCCTGCCCCGGCTCGGCCAGGGCCCCTGTCCGCCGAGCCCCGCGCCCCCCCAGTCCCGCCGACAGCCCTCAGGAGGAGCGGCCGCCCCCCCGATTGNGCGGCCAGATCCTCCTCCATCCCGTGCGGTATTTTTAGCCGCTGACCCAGTTCCCCCGCTCGGCTACCTGCGCCTCTCTCACCGCCCGGCCGGGCCCCCCCGCCGACAAACGCACCGCCCAGGGCCGGCCCGGCCCCGTGGCCCGGCCAGTGCCAGGTGAGCGGAGCGGAAAGCGAGGTTGCTGCGGGGCAGGTGCGGCCGGAACGCGGCGGCGGCGCCTCACTCAGGACGGCTCTGAGAGGGCGCGGAGCTGCAGGAGGGGCGCAGCCCGGGGCGGGAGAGCCGCAAGCACCAACCCGGCGGCGCTGGCGAGGAGCGGGCGGGCTGGTGCGGGCGCGGCGCTGTCGGGGNAGAGGGGCCGCGGCGCAGTTTTCTTCAGCGGCGCCGATCTACGAGTGAGGGGCAGTGTGTGAGTGCCGCCGTAAGTGCTGACTTACTGTCTTTTACAGAAGTGTGAGTGCTCCCCTTTCTCTTCTTTCTCTCCTCGCTCTCTCAGCGAGGGCTTCCCGGGGCGGCCGGATAACGGGGCACGGGAGCGAAGCGCGGCTGGGGCTGCCCGGGCGCCGAGGTGCCGGCGGGGGAAGTGGGTCACTGCCGCCGCTCCGTCCTGCTCTAACTTACTTTCCTTCTTTCCTCTTTGGCGATTCCCGTCCGCCGCGCTTCTGCGGGCCCCGGCGAGCTGAGGCTGAGCCGCGGCCTCGGGGCGCAGGGCAGGTGCGGCTTCAGCGAGGCCCGTCCCGAGGGGCCTCTCCCCTGGGCTGAGGGGTCACAACTTCGGGGGGCCCAAGTTGTGAGTTTGGAGTTTTCGATTTTGAGAGATACGGAAATTGTATATTGCTGCCGTAGCTTTTTTTTTATCTAGGTGAACACTGACACCGTGTTTGATATCTTTAAAATGCTTGCTCTCGTGCACCCGGGGTGCTTTGGTCCTGCACGACAAGCACGAACACTCCTGAGATTTTCAAAGGAGTATTTTTAATGCTCTCTCCTCTGCTTGCTGCTATTTATACCATCCAAGGTTGGCAAGGAGAGGAGAGCCAAAGTTTGAAAAGGACATTGAGCTTTAACTTGATACCATTGTTCCAAGGCGAAGGCGAGAGAGTGCAGATATTTAAAATAAAACAAAACAGAGAAATGCCCGGAAAACAACCCCGTGAAAACACGCTACCCCTCCGTTTTTCTACTGCATGATCAAAGCAGAGAACTCAGCATCCCCTTCTGGTTAGGGTATGTAGGTGATGTTCTGCCGTGGGGTCTAAGCCTGTGCTTTGGTTTCATTATTTGTTTGCTTTACACTTACAGTGTGATGGACAGTACAGCTGGTTAAACCCCACACCGGGGGATTATCTGAAAGATGAAGTCTCACACTGTGGCAGATGCATGACTTTCACTTAGGTAAAATCAATCATTACTGGTCACTGCCTATACATTGTAAGGTTTTAGAGTAGCTATAATGTAAAATATTGTTAACACTAATGAATTGGATGATACCGATGCTATTGAATATAATCAATTTCTTTCTTCTTTTTCTGAATTAATTCAATACACTGTAACACTTCTCTTTCTAAACTGAGGAGAGGTAAGCTTTTCATATAGTGAAACTTACATTTTGGGAATAGAAAAGCTTTAACCTTCATTTCTTATATCACCAAGATTTTCAGAGTGGATGGTGATAACTAATATGATGGATCTCCCCATCTGGATTGCTAAATAAGATTGGTATTAAAAATTGTTTATGCCTCGTGACATGCACTGTGCTCTGGTGGAACTGCAGAGCTGCATTGTAGTGGCTGGCTTGCGTGACTACAGCCACTGGGGTTAACTTAGTTCTCCTGGTGCTAATTATTGTGGGTGAGCAATAGATTGCATTTGAGCTCTGTTTTTATGGAGTATAATTGTACGTGTGGTAACAAGGCTGTACTAAAAATTCATATAGTCACTTTTAAAATACTGTGGAGCTCTGACTTCTGGCTGAGATCAGTCTGCTTCAGAGCTGTGGCTGAAACAGTGATCACAATCTGGTAAATCTGATGCTAAAACTTTACCTAATGTGATTCTCCATTCAGGGTAAGCATGATTCTGTATGTAAAGGTTCCATAAGTTGAAAATATTTAAACAAATGTTAAATTTTTAGTAGCTAGCCCCTTAAATGGGTTTCATGATCTTTCTGAGCAGTTGTGATTCAGTAAATAGGAAGCCTTACTGTTGGATGCATAACTGTTCATTATTCTCGTGTGTTTTACTTACCGCTGAAATCAATACCTGAGAATTGACTAACTGCAAAAGTGCAGTGTCAAGGCCTTGAAAAAGTCAAGATTTGACAGAGTAATGACACTCTAAATGCATTTGGGGCTTCTGTTTCTAACTCTTGCGTTTTGTGGTTTCAGACTTTTGTCTGCAACCACATATGGAAGAAGTGAGTTTCCTTTTTAGGCAGAGCCAAGATTTTTGTACAAAAATGTCAACTTTAAGGAGGCTTTTTAAAAAAAAATCTTGTAGGACTTACTGTTGAGCTGAGATTTAACATGTTGGGTAGCTAATGGTCTCAATAATCTAGCAAAATAATTGCTAGGATTTGTAATAGGAACTGTGGAATGCAGATTAGCCAGCTGATAGTGTGGGACTTATTTTTTGTTTCTACAAAAATAAAAACGCACTTATGTCTTTATACATGTATATGTGCCATGTACATGTATAAAGGTATATGTTTTGTATAGAAATGTAGTATGTTACATATTCATATAAGATGTTAAAGTGTACCACTGTTGTATTTTGATTGTTTGATGTTGAGAGATAATCATGTGATCAGAAGTGCCATGTGTGGTATGTATGGTTCAACAGAAGCTGCTGAAGTGATTGCCTGCCCCAAGTCCTTATTTCTGTTCAAGTCATTTTGTTCTATTCATTCAGTTTCATGATACATCCTGATTTACTGTTTAATTGGGAAAATCAAGCATGTTTAGTTGCCTTTATCCCATTAATTCAGAGGATTACCTGGCGAGTTTGTGGAATGCTCATTCTATGGATTAGTTTGGAGTTAAAGCTGGAAAAGTAAATACTTCTTATTCTGCTTTACTTGATTGCAAGAATTAGTGCTTCTTCAGTGTTTGTGGTGTGGAACTGACTGTTGTACAGTTTACTTTATGCAAACATTAACATGAGAATTATAACAACCCACTTCTTTTTAAGGGAGTACTTGCACTATGGAGTTTTTTCGTTTTCCTAATTTGTGTATGAAGATGTTTTTAGGCTCAGTAGTTGCTCTGATGGAGGCATGGGAAGAATTGTTTTCTGCTTTCCTATTTTCTCTGTGGTTGCGGAGATGATTCCACAGCGTATGCTATGCATAGGTATGCTTTATTATCTGATGAAAAAGTCAGTGCTAGTTGATAATTTTGTGTCCTCCAAGTAAAAAAATAATATTAATTATGAGTCTTAGTTTTCTACATGAGTGGACTTTTTCAGTACCAAAAAGTTATGTCGGGATTTAAATCGTACTGTTCAGTGGGAAATTTCCTTTTTCCAATTCCTAGCACCTATATTGACTTCAGTTTTATTTCATGGACTTTTCCTTCCCTTGAATGAATGCCTTCATCCTTTTACACTAAGTTACCTCAAACTGCTTTAGTTACTAGTCTGTTTAGTTTTTGCATCAGGAAAAACTGAAGCTGCTGTTAGTGGATGACTTCAATGTAATCTGTGAATTGCCCACTTGTATCGACTCCCCAGTCTCTGTTGTCATTCCTCTTTAGATGGTTCCCTTACGTCTGTCCTTTTGTTTGGCTTTGTCATAGAATTTATTTTAGCCCTTCCAACTTGGCTAAGTTGCCAGTGTGCTCTCAGCAATCTTCAAATATTTAAACATTTCACAATTATTTTTCTTTTGCAATCTTAGATAATTGTTAAAAAATGCAAACTAGCTCATATTTGCATTTAATATAAATGTGGATTTATGGATTGCAATATGGTAATTGTGCAGGGAAATGAAACTAGTGCACTCAAGGCACTGGGAGTCAAGATTTTGTAACCCACGATGGGTTTTGATGAACTAGTTCCTAGTGCAGACCCCTGTGAATGTGCATACAGAGGTTGTCTGTATGCTCAGAGTGACAGTGGTCATCAGCTGTACAGCAGAGTCCCTGAGATGTGGTAAAACAGTTGGAATGTGTGTGGTGTAGCACTTCATTCTAGTGGCTACTAGGATACTAGTATTCCTAGTATCTCTAATATCTTTTACTCTGTACTCTCTATACTTTGTCTAACAGGAAGAAATAAGACAACCTTTCTTCCAGAGTCAGTTTCCCTGCTGTGATTGCTCCATTCATGTCAGTGAAGAAGTGGACAAGCCTTCTTCAAGCAAAACCAGAGTACTGAAGGAGGAATTGTCATTACTATGAAAAATATGGTTGTAGATACATTATGGTTTTTTCCCCTGATCTCCTGTCAATGTATGAGGTCCATATAGTGTGTTCTGGACTTGTTAGTTTAGTTTGATGGCATTAGCTGACATCAGTGAGGTCTGGATGGAGTGATCTGTGAAATGGTGCTCCTTTTTTCTTTGTGAGATCAGCTGTAAACGTATGCGACTGGCCAAAAAAGAAATTATTTACGTCACTGGGCTCCTAAAAGAGTGTGATTGTACTCTTGGATGAGTGTGAGTAGTTGCAAGTGTTGAAGACTGCGTTTTGCATCCATTCACCCGCTGTTGGAGTTGTAGCTGAGGCTGCTGCCTTGTCATGTCTCTAGTGTTGAATTGCAGTAGACTGAGTAATCTTGACTGAAGAATTTAAAAAATAGGAGGATTTTGCTGCACCATCATTCCAGGAGGGTTTGGGAACTAAGGATCTGTATGCCATTGGGCAGTCTGAGAGCATTGTGGTAAAGAGTATGGGCTGATGAATAAACTGCTGTTAAACAAGAAAGGCTATGACTTGTCCATTAGCTATGGTTTGTGTGCCTATTCTCACAATTAACATGATCTGCCTTTCTTATTTTACTTGGTGTTTTACCTGTATGCTTCTGGTGAGTCAAATGCAATTACTCTTACCTGAGGGCGTTAAAGGTAAGATAGTTGGACTATTTCAAGACCATGGTGTGAGACCATTTTTAAACTGGAGGTGTAAATGGAAGATGCTGCCGTGATGGCTTATGCATAGTACACATCCTGTTAATGCATAGTCTACAAGAGTCATCAGTTCTTGGACAGAGTCTGAGTTGCTTGCACTTAATATGATTCAAATGTTCTAGTGGCAGTGAAATATTTCTTTTACTGTGATTATTAGAGGTATTTGAAATACCAGTGATGTGACTTTAAAAGGGAAGGCAGAAAGTGCTTTCATAATATTTTCCTTAGTTTAGTATTTTTCTTTAAAAAGTGTTTTAATTTACAGAATTACAATTTGGCTGGGAAGTACCTTTTTCCAGCCTCCAAACTGAAGTAGGACTACAGCCTGTGCTAGATCAGGTCAGTCATGGCAGGGTGCAGCTTAGTCTTGCAAACTGGTAGTTGGAACTTCTGTAACCTGTTTCGGGTATTCTAGCAAACAACTTTGTTTAAGGAAAGAAATAACTTGAACTAGGATGGTTGATGAGCCATTTACAGGATTGTAGGCAAGTGTTGTTATAGGAGTTAGTTGGCAGTTGTGCCCGGTTTTGGTACTGAACTCTTTCAGATGAAACACAGAGACCTTCAAGGAAATTGATCTAAAGTAAGCTGTTGGTGGCCCTTGCCTCTGAAATGACAATGATCAGGCGATTCATTCTGTCCCTGAGTAGGAGCATAGCTCTTTATTGCAGCTCCGAGTTGCGAGAAGATTGTAGTTCTGCAGTTTTCTGAATGCTCGTTCCTGCTGCAAGAAATTCTCGTATGCTCCCCTTTGAGCCTGTCCTTTCATCCAGTTGAAGTTTTGGTGTGTCAGATGTCCGTAGCATTGCTTTTAGTTTGAGACGAAAAACATCTCCAAGTTTTCTGGGAGAAATTAGCATGGAACTTGAGTATTTTTAGTGGTATATGGGTAAATGGTGAGAAATTAGAAGACTGCTTTGTGGATATAAATAATAGCTTGATAAAAAATTATTCTGTAGAAAAGCGGCATATATACAGTGTGTAAAACTGGAAGTCTGTCTGTCTTTGCAAGCTTTATTTAAAATTTTTGGAGTTCTGGTAACCTGTGCTATGCAGTGGTCAGTACGACTTTCACTCTGTGGAGCAAAAGCAACACAGGCAGCTGTTGTTACTTTTAAACTGGGTGTCCAGTTTTAGAGCCATATAAAGGATTGTTTGGTTGGAAATTGTCAACATTGGATATATTTTTAACCTTGAGTTGCTTTGGTTGTTTTCTTCTCCTGCTTACTTTATTGCTGTTGATGTCTTGAATTCTGTGTTATTTAATGTCACTTCTCTGTAGTGGCAGTATTTCATACTGGTAGTTTTCTTGTGTCTGTCTTGCCCTTTAAGTTGCTCAATTAAAAAGACAGCTTATGGCAAACTCATTCACCATGAACATTTGGAAATAACTGGGGTAGGTGTTCATTTTGGGAGATGCTGGTTGATACAGAAAACAGATACGCAGCCTGCATCCCAATATTAGGATTCTTTATGTCAATTTTTATTCACCATTTAACTTACAAAGCAACATAAAACTTCAATAGTGTCAGGATGTTGTCCTCTTGAACCTTTGTGATGTTCTTTTGGGAAAAACTGAAGAATAACTTGAAATTTGGTTTGAAAGGCTTTTAACACTCCTCTCTGCCACAGGCAGTGCTTTTTGGACTATCATGTCATCTGCAATGATGTCACTTGGAGATTAAACTCTTCAGGTATTCTATTGATAGAGTTTTACCTGTTGCAAAGCATGAACTTCCCTGATACCTTCATTACTAGGTTTTATTTAAACATTTGTTAAACCTTCTGCTAATTTGCATTGGTTTTGTTCATACTTAAATTGTGCTCTTTGGGGTTAGCAAACCTAAATGTCACAGTTTTCAGAAAGTGAAACTTTTAATGAGTCCCATCATTAAATCAGTGTATAACTTTCCCAGAAACTGGAGAACTAAATGTAGTAAAAAGTGAACTGTTGCATCTTGATTCGCTGCCCACATTTGTTTGAAAGCTGACTTTTGTTGGTGAAGGAGCTGACAAACACATTAAAGCTCAAATAAACGCAAAACCCACTAAAGTGAAAGGATGGGTTGTTTGAAGAACTAATTCTTGCAGCAAGGTGTATGTAGTATTAGGGTTGTCACTTTGTGGAATGTAAAAACTAACTCCTATTGATGATCCTCTGTCTTAATTCCTGGGAGTGTATGTTATGCTCAGCATTTTGGACTGAAATAGTGAGCTTGTTCAGCTGGCCTCTGAAATTAGCAATGAAATTGTCTTCTCATACAGTTTTTCAGCACAGAGATCTAACCTGGCTCATTAGAAAATCGTCTGCGGAGATTGGACAACTGTACTTGGTGTGCTTGAGAAAGCATCCTCTGTTGGCCTTGATGCCATGTACAGGTTCTCCATGTGAGGCTCAGTGCAGTTTGCTGCAGGTCATCCTGTCCTGCTTTTTTGTTGTTTTGGTTTGGGTTTTTTCCTGTAAAAGCGCTGGTTGAAACTAGGTGGTGCTTTGTCCATCATTGCATGTGGACTTTATGATTCCCTCTAAGAGGATTGACAGCTTTTGGTTTTGCAAATGTGCTGGCGTTCAAACCATTACTGAATTATTGTATGGCTCTTTTTGACTCCCCACTTCTTTCTGGTTATTGCTTTGAGAAGAAAAAAAAAAAGAAAAGGAATGCTTGTATTGAACTGCCCTTTTCCACCTTTTGGACATTAGTCTCTCAGTTCTGTGTGTATATGATTATTTCTGACTCCTGGTTGAAGCTCTTAATGGTCCTGTGGCTTCTTTGTTGATGCTGTCGAAGCACGTGAAGCATTGACACTGCCTCCACTGTGTCCATCTCGAGTTGCAGGACAGCTCACCTTTGATACTGCTGGTTGCTGGCTGTGGGATGCAGACCATTTCTGGATGTACTGGCCTAGCAGTTCTTGGCAGCATAAGCAGGCTCTGTCTGCTGCAGCATGCTCTCATCTGATGTGTGCACTGGTTATTGCTTTTCTCTCGTCAGTTGTCAAGGATCTTAAAACCATTACTGTGTGGCTGACTGTTATCTAATCTTGGGAAGCCTATTGATTGCTGTTCCACTGTTGCAATCTTACCTAATTGCACTGGAACTGGCTTGTCTGCCAGTTTCACCTCTGCAAGACGCCTTCAGTGCTGACTTGATCGTTTTATTACATTTTAGATATCTAGGAAGTGTCTACAAAAATTTGCAGAAATTTGGTGTTTGTGTTAGTACTATCTGAACAGCTCCCTGTTTCAGATGTGCTCTCTACCAGATATTTTTAAGGGGACAGCCTGTATGGTGCTGTATCATCTCAGTTATACTTCAGATGTAAGTTTGCAGGAGCTGAACTCTACTGCAGATTTCCACCAAGGAGAATGTTATTTTGTATGCTTTATTTGCTCCTCATTTAGTGTTACAAGCCAAACTTAGGGAACTTTATTCTTACTCCTTTATCTTTCAAGCAGTGTGGAAGGAACGTGGACTGTTTTTGTTGTCTGTGAAATCTCGTCTTTTTCAGGTCTCTATTAGCAGCAGCTGCCATCAGCAGCCTGAAGGTGCTGAAAGAAAATCTGTTGGTATGATTCGTAATTCATATGTGTTATAACATGTGACTCAATTTAATGAATTTGTTGCCAGAATTGTCTGAGAATTATTCTTATATCACGTAGGAGGTTACTTACTTCACATGTACTGTTTTTGATGCTGTGAGGGTCATGTTATTTGTTGCTGAGTTTCAGGTAATCAAATTTTTGTGTCTACAGGTGGATTGCTGGAGTTGTTCCTTTGGAAGTTTTCCCTGAATGAAAGGAATTCTTCAGATATTTTGGTCTATTTGCATCCTTACTTGTGTCTTGGTATAGAAGCATCTCAAAACTACGGATATTCCCTGTAGTGCATCTGTATTTCCTCTGCTTTGTTTCATTGTCATAAACAGTTCATAGGACCTGTTGAGGAGTTGTTATAGTTGAGTACTATGAAACTGAACTGTCTGGGTGTTGTCTCCTGACACAGTGTTATAATCAGCCAGAGCCTTGATGCCAGGAGATAATAATGGCTGGTTCTGCAGTCAGCACAGGTTGGTGGCCCTGGGCAGTTGGATGCCTTTAGGTGTTTGCACTCTCGGTATCTGCCTGGAAGGACGGCAGAGGCTTGCCAAGCAGTTGGGAAGCTCACCTACTTTAGCATGCTTGAATCTGTAGTAACTGAATGAGTGTTCTTGCTCTGCTCTCATCTAATGAATAACTTCTGATTTGGAGTTGTGCAGACCACTGCTCCACCTAAGGATTCTTTGTGCTCTGTAGATCCTTGATATTCTAGTAGCAGGTAGTACAAACCTTGTGAGCTTGGCAGTTTTCTCGGGAGATTGGACATCCTTTTGGACATCCACTTCATTATGTATACTTCTTGTGGTAAAAGCTTGCTTCTACCTTATTGCACAAGCATGCAGAGCAAGATATCTGAGCAGTTTCTGTATGTGGTTAGGACTCATCTTTACCTTTCTTTCCTTGCCCTGAACTTTTTTGGTTTTGTGTGCCATAGATTTTGTGTAATAAAATGTCCTGCTAACTCAGCAAGTGGGCTCCAAAGTCAAATACCATAAAGTCAGTCTTCTGCATTACAAATTTCTCACAGGTTTCATAATAGTTGTATTGGGCATAACTAGTATTTATTTGTGCTTCTCTGCTTTAATCAAGCTGCATCTCAGCATTTAAGAAGTTAGTGAGTCTCGTTCCAAATTTCAGCCAGCTTGAGCTGGTAGTTCATTTAATACCTTAATTGCAAGGTGATAATTGAATAGGAGCTGTCTTCAGTTTCCTACATGCAGAGGCTGTATCATTAGACCTTCTGAAGTCTTGCTAAAAGCTGCCTCTACTGAAAGATGTATTGCAGCTTTAGCTACTACTCTAACAAGAAAAGTATTGAGCACATTTTTTGTTGTTGTATTGGACTAGTACCTTCCCTGCTTGCCCAGAAGACTGTTGGCCAAGTGCTTCAAGCATGAGGCAGTGGTGCATGCCGTGTTAGTTGGGGTCTCTGGATGTTTTTCAGTGTTTGGCTTTTTCCACCTGTCCCAGCCTAGTGGCGATCAGCATTGTAATTCTTCCCCTTTGTGCCCAGCTATCTTTGTTGCAGTGTCTCCTGTAAGCTGAACTCCCAGCATCACACAGGTCAGAGTACTGTTGTGCTGGTGGGTAAGCCTTACTCTACAACAATGTGTAGTCACAAACACGCATTTGTAAAAAATGCACTTTTTAGACAAAATAAACACTGTGGAGCCTTGAAAGGAGTGGCTGTAATGTATTCAAAACTGAGAAGAGTGAAGGTAAGAAACTGCAGTGGTTAGAGCAGCCCTTCCAGCAGAACATTTGACACTTCTGTGGTGTAGCTTGGCATGTGGGCATGCCTCCAGCATTTACTGTCCTAGGGGTACCCTCTTGGTAAGGTGTCACCTAAATATAGTAAGCCTGTGTGGTGGGAGTGTTTTTTCCCCTGCAATGGGCTATTTTCAGTGCAAAGTAAGCAGGAAAGTTTTGTCTTCTACAAGGTCACTCCATCACAGGCTTTCAGATATTTCCAGTTGTTTAGCTTTCCTGTTGAAGGCCATGTAGAAACTGTGTGGCAGACCTTGAGATCAATATTTCTGTTCTCTAATCTGAAATGGGATGCATATCATTGATAAAAGAAGTCTGGTTCTGTAGAGGTCATTCCATAGTATCTACAAGTTATATTTAGTGCATGTTTCTATCTGACTGGTGTCAGAATAAAGCTACTGTTATAAACTGCTTGCTTATTTATAAATGCAGAGAATGCAGGCTTCCTGTAGAGGGGCAGCCTAGAATTTTTTCTTAAAAAAACTGGGGCAGAAAAGGTTTCTAGGAAAAAAAAATCAGTTGCAATGTGTTCTTGATGGCTGGTTGATGATAGTTTTGTTTTGCCAACCAATGGCTTCATATAAAAGTAGGTTTGTGGTTGTCAAATGTAAATCCAGTTAGATGCTGAAGAGAAGTAAGTTTCTCCTGTCTCCGGGACTAATCACGGTCTGCAGGTAGCAGAGGGTGGCTTACAAAACAGTTGCAAAAGTGGTGGGCTGGCTCCTTCCCTGCACTTCTTGGGATGATCTTCTACCCCCACAACTCCCCCGCCCCGAAAAAAAAAATCATTCAAAAATGCAGCATTCATGTCCATCCCATTTCTATTTACTTATGAGTGAACACTTGCAACAGCGTACAAAGGGGCAGGTCCTTGGATCTCTTAACTGTTAATAGCTTTTCAGTGTATGTGTTTCCTTTTCTGTTTTTGTTTTAGAGAAGTCTTAGATGGCAAATTTATGTTATTTTGTGCCTCAGAATAACATTGAATAACTCGATAATCATACAGTCTGTTAAGAGTAAGTGTAGCAACCCTGTGTTTTTTCATTCAGCAAAAGAGTAGCATTTTTAAACACAGAAGATGAATCTGTGACGTTGAAAAGGGAAAATGTCAAATAATGTGCATCTGTCCACTCTTGCGAAGAAGTCTGTCATTGAAGTGATTATGAGTACTGTAGTATCTTTCACATGCTCTTCAGCTTTTTCAGAAATCACTTTCAGAAAGAGGCAGAATGGCCTTTGTACTCAATGATACTGCCTGGAGAAAAATTTAATCTCTCTGGACTAATGGCTGCCTTTCCACAAACCAGTGACTTTGAGGTTAATGTTTAAATATTTAAATGGATTTGGCATGTTGCCATTTTAGTGGAACAGAATGTGCTTAACCCTGAAACTCAAACAGTTCCCTGGGTAGACAAATAAATAAATAAATTACTCAATAGTGCCATGGTCTGGTAAATTGAAAGATTATAGTTTAACACTGATCCTGAATGAGGGTATCCTAAAGGATATATCAATCTGTCTGATTTTTTCTATTTAGTTGAGGGGAATTTTTATGGATGTTATTGAAACTTTTCCCAGAAGTTCTTGAGCTAAATGGTAGCACTCATCTGTGGGTCAAAGTCCAGTATAAACAAGTTCTAGTGTAGTGTCGTAAAAATAGTCCTAAAGGACACTGATCTGCATGAAGGAATTTTAAATTTGTTGAAAACTGGGTAACTTGCTAAATTCCAATGATTTTATTTTTAGTTCTCTTTCTTTGGGTTGGAACGTAAGGGTTAAGCAAAGGTTTGATGCGTGTAAAGCTCAATCTTAGTTTGGGAGTCTTGATACTTAGGACTTGAAATGGAAGAAGTTAAAGAAGAAAGGCAAAAGTAAGTGCACCCGGCATTCTTCACATCTCTAGGGCTCTCTACCTTAATCCAGAGGACTGGGTTGCCAGTGTCTAGAAGAGAGGTGGGAGCTTTGACCTTGAGGCTGCATCTCTAATCCAGATTCTGACCTTAAGCTTACCAAGAACTTTGCTAAAAGCATCTCACTCAGGGGAGCGTTTTCTGCCTCTTGTGGCAGATCATGCAAACCCACGTTTCCTGCCAAGTATCCCAAGGATTTTCTCATTTTCTTCACATTCTGCACTGGTGACTACATGCGCTCAGTAGTTGAGAGACTGGAGCAGTGTACAAGGCATGCAAAGGTAAGCTGGGCTGGACAGGGGAGACAGTCTTCTTTCCTCATCTTGCTTTCTTATACAAATCTCATGTTCAAGTTAAACATGTATGTGAATTTTTCAACATGTATAGATGTGAAATCTCACACTTCAGAAGTCTTAATGAAAATAATTGTAAATCCCATAACTCCAAGCCTATGAAAGAAGTATTTGAGGTTGCAACAACTTCCCAGACAAACTAGTATTTTGCTTAGCTCTGATTAAGTTGTGTGGTATTTGTATTACAGCACAGAAGTGAAATTGTCTGGGCCAGTATTAGGTATTTGCTTGAGCTCATGTTTCTTTCCTAGAGAAAGGAATGATACTGCAAATGGCCAGCACAGAATTCATACCTCCCATACTATGTGATTTATGTAAACTAAAGGGGGGTCCCCTCATAAATGGTTAGGAAATCTGCACAGTACCAGAAAGCATCTTCCACATGAGTGCTACAACTCTGAAACTAGTATGAACTACTTACTCTTTTACATCATCTGTTTCAGTAGTTGGAGACAATTTTATGATAGTTTAATGTATTTGGTGACTTCCTTATATGAAAAAAAATTCTAATTAAATAACTTTTCACGGGCCATTTCAGGAAGGGAGGACAAGACAGACTGCTATTGGTTGACCATCCTCTTCCTGCTGCTGGTTCAGAGGTAAAGGGAAGATCAAAGCAAAGAGAAGTTTACTTTTGAGTGCTTTATAGATGGGTAATAAAAGGACAATCTGTGTTTCATTCAAGAAATAACACATTAAATACCTCGGCTAGCAAACTTGTAGTAGGAGCTTTTAAGCTGAAATTTTTAAATCTTACTTCTGAAGAAAAAGGCTCTTTTCTACCCCTCGCATGTTAAATTAGATGAAGGAGAACAATGTGTTCAAACTGTCAGCTTAACTCTCAGAAGATTACAGTGATCTGTGCCTGTTGCTGCTGTGTGTAGTCAGCTTGCTCCAGCAGCACTCTTTAGCATCCTTAGTCTAGGAAAACTTTCCTTTAGGAAAAAGACTCTAGCAGTCAAAAGTGGTAGGCAAGAAAAACCTGTTCAGGAGAGCATGCAGATTGCAGATTTAATCAGTTTAGAAAATATGAATGGATGGGTCAAACAGAAGATAAATTTTGACCTGTTCTAAAGGGGGGACGAGAAGGAGGGCAGGTGGTTGGTGATCACTTTTTTTTACAGGGAGCTATTTGGGCTGTATCTAATTAGAGTGAAAGTATGTTAATCTCCACGAGGGAGTTTGCTGTGGGCAAAATGGGGAGTAATGAAGTAGAAACATCAGTCCAGAGCTCAGTATTGACTAACCTTAAAGAACAGCTTTTAAGAAATCCTAAAAGTCGTAATCAAGCCATGAGTTCAACTAGGGACCAAGGAAAGTCAGGTAATGATGAGGTGATGGCAGACTTGGCACAGCAGGGGAGGAAGGGCCTGTGTGTGCGAGCTTCAACTGGTGCTGATTTTATTTTGGGGGTGGTGTTAGCACATGGTTGTTAGATGGCTGTGGTTAACATACCCTGCCTTATCCTTTGTGCCAGTTGAGCAGCAGCAGGGTTTACCCCCCAGTGATTCTGAATGCAAAATGCTTGTGGTGCTGAGGGTGAGATTCTTCAGACTGAGTATCCTTCCAGCCAGTAGATATATACTTATTGCTTTAGTTCTTTCTGATTTCTGCATGTTTGTGTGTTGTTTTTGTTTTTCTCTGAGAGATCATAGAATCATGGAATGGCCTGGGTTGGAAGGGGCCTTAAAGGTTATCCAGTTCCAACCCCCCGTGGCATGAGCAAGGATATGTGCCATTAGACCAGGTTGCTCAAAGCCCCATCCAACCTGGCCTTGAACATTTCCAGGAATGGGGCATCCACAACATCTCTGGGCAAACCTGTTCCAGTGCCTCACCACCCTCACAGTAAACAATTTCTTCCTAATATCTAATCTAAACTTACTGTCTTTCAGTTTGTAACCATTCCTCCTTGTCCTATCTTTACATGCTCTTGTAAATAGTTTCCATCTTTCTGGTAGGCACCCTTCAGGTGATGGAAGGCTGCAATTAGGTCACCCTGAAGCCTTCTCTTTTTCAGGCTGAATAATCCCAGTTCTCTTAGCCATGATGATTATAGCCTGCAGATAGCTATTCCTATTCTGCAGGTGGTCAGCTCTGTACTTTTCTATTAATTTTCTGGTGTAGTGTTTTTCTGATGGGAAGTGCAATGAACTGGTAGTCAGTATTTGAGGCCATGAGATGGGATCTCAGTGACAAACTGTGTAGTGCCAAAGTCTTGGCTCTTCCAGTATCATGTTCTTCCACTGGTAGCTCTATAGAGCTGTAGTGTGGTGTGTTAGGTGGAGTTCAAAGCCTATTGCCATCCACTTAAGTTTTGCAAGGCAGAAAGAAACTTGGATTTGCCAAATTAGTTTGACACCTTGAGGAACTTAAATGCTACAAAGCTCATTGGTATAGAGAGGTCATCTAAGAACATGGGATAGCTGAAAGAGTTGTTTCCTCTTCCGAGAGCAATCATTTTATTCATTTAGCCTCTGTTGCTAAAAGGATGTCTTAGTAGCGTAACTGTTGCCACATATTTCTCTGTAGGCAAAAGAATGAGTTGATCCTTTATGCCTTCTTCCATAATGGTGCATTATCAATTCTCACTTATAATAAAAGATAACTGCATCATTTCTTGTAAAACTTCTGTATCACCAACTGGATGTACATTATGCACTGGATACCTTAAATTCATAACTTTTTTTCTGAACTATTAGAGGGTTGTTTTTTTTTTTTTTAAAGTGTTTAATTTTGTGATTTTTAAGAGATTTCAATTGGCTTCATTCCTTATAGCTTGAAGACCCAGTCATTAAACTGAATAAATTAAATTAATGGAGAGAAAGTTCTCACTCAGAAAGAGAAATTATTTTGAAATGTTTAACTCTTCAACTCTAAGTTTGTGTACCCAAAGGTAGTAGTTTGTCTGTGTTTAAAACATTGTCAGTGAGCACATACCACTCAAATGGCTTAATTTAAATTATGAATATGTTACAGTGGAGTTTAATATAAGTATGATAATTTCACATTTAAATTGACTTTGTTAAAATGTACTTATTTGTATTTATTGCAACTCTTTTATTCCCTGAGGAAAGAAATATTTTCAGAGGGTGAAAGTAACTTTAAAACACTGTTTCACATAACTAATGTATTCTAGTTTTCCTTTTTTTTTTTTCCTTCCCACTTTTCTTGCAATGCTGAATTAGTTTAGAAGCCTAGAGTAAATAGGTGTAGCAGGAAGTTATACACTTCCAGGTTAATTCTATGATGTGGTTAAATTAATTGAGTGAAGGAAAGTCTTCAGTGTTTTGGAAGCACCGTATTCATCTTTCCTTGCCTGTAGCAGGCAGGAGTTAAGAGACTGCAGTTTATGTCACTTAAAAAAGGTGAGGGAGAACTGTTAGTTCCGTAGGGCAAAAGTGAATAATTGTTTGACATGTTGCCATCTGACTTTTCCAAACAACTGTTCTTTTCTCAGGCTATCTGAAGGTAGGCTAAGATTACATTTATCCAAGCTGCACTGCAGACTTTCCAGTATTAAATTCTCTTCCAGGGAGCTGTATGTTGTAATTTGTGATGCACGGGGGAAGGACAGTGACAGTGGGGGAAACGCTTCTGTGTGTGTGTGTTTCTCTGTGACCTGGAGCACAGGGTCAATGTTTCGCCGTCGCAGCACCTGTATGCTCTGAGCACCCAGCACCTTGTGGAGCCCTGTGCAGACAGCACTCATGACACGGGGCTGCAGGAACTGCTGGGCACAGGAATTGCTCTAAAGTAACTTTGTAGCCTGACTGTATTTGAGTTGTGGTAGCCCGCAGCTTTCTGAAAGCAGCAGTTTGTGGTTTTAAAGTCTGATGAGTTCCTCAGTTGCAAAAAAGTGAGTTGAGTAAGTCCACCCTCCTCTTACTTCAGACCTGGCCAGGCAAAGGTGTGCTTACTTTGTTAACTAGAGGTTTTGTTCCTCACTGTGAACATGATCTGAAGTGTTACAGAAAAGACCTCTTTGAAAATATCATTTGTCAAATTTGGGAAGTCCTTGTCAAACCTGCTCTGTGGATGTGTTGGTAGCATGCAGGGAGCTTTTGATGCAGTGTTGGCAGAGCGTCTAAGGAAAATTCCTCAGCCTGAGTCTTTTACTGCTGCGTGGCTGAACTGATCTTTGAAATCTCATGAGAGGACTCTCAGTCATCTGGCCTCTACGGTTTTGGTTCAGTTTGGTTTTTCTTCTTCCCTTGCTCTCACTGATCACTTGTACTCACTTTGCTGTATGCCACTGAGGAGAGCTTTTGATGACTAATCTAACTCAGCCTCGACTTGTCCCTTTTAAAAAAAGGTGTTGACTATTGTAAGTAGTTTGTGGGATATGTTTCTTTCCACCGTGCCCTAGTGTAAGTTGCTGTTATAGACCAAATAACTCTCCAGATTTATTACTTGAAGTTGTCTGTTCCATAAACATAGAAACATTTTTTTAATGTGTGGCGCTTACAGTTTTATTCTTTACTGCTCAGAGGTTGAAAAGGTTATTAGCATTTTCTGAAGCTGTTTGCTTAAAAGTGGTTCAAAGTAAATATTTTAGTTGTAAAAGTTACAGAGAAGGTGGTAGTATTTGTGAGGTTTGGTGGCTTGTCTTGAATGATAAGCGTGTGCTGTCATTGATTTAATGTTCCCTGGTGTTTTAAATTTTACAGTTAAAAAGGAAATATTAGTGGCTTCCACAGTTAAGGCTTAAAACATGCCAGGCTGGGAGAAAAATGCCAAAGAAACCCCTTCAAGTAGTTTCCATATGTTGCTGACACATTGTTTCCTGGAAGGCTGGTTGATGTGTTGTCAAAACTAGTATAATATGGCATTTTCTATTAGAAGTTTTGGAAGACCAGTCAAATTCCAGTTCTTAAAATGGAGAGTTGGGGATGATAAAGGGCCTCTACTTAGTGTTTTTTTGGTATTCTCAGTATTTGAAGTGATCATTGATCTTTGCATGCTAAGGTATTGCTTATCTGTCTGTCTGATCTCTTCTGATCCTCCTATCTTTAGCTAAGCTAAAATACTGAAACGGGATCTGCCAGTATTTGATTTCTAAATTAAAAGGAAATATCAATCGAACCTTTAAAGGGGATAAAGAAAATGTAATTTGTTTCTCTTTATGGAAGAGGGGAAGACCTAAACCTAGAATGGGGAAAAAAAGGAGGGAATTACTATTGCAAAATGTATTCAAGCCAACACAGTTACTGACTTGAATGTATTACTGAATTGTAATAACTACTCTGTTTGTAGGCAAGCCTAACTTAGCCTACAAACAAGCATCCCATGCTCAAGGACAGAGTTCAACATCAGGGGCAAGCAAATCAGTAACTGTATAAAAATTCACAGTTTGAATGGTAGTGGGCTGGCTGCCTCTTGCTGCTTCAATCCTCTGGTGATTCAAGGGTTTTGTCAAGCAAGCAAGTAGCCACAGCTTCACCTTAACTTCTAGCTCTAATGTGATTGTTTCAGGAAGAAAGGTAAAAACCACCAAACTGCAGGAGGAAAGGCTGGATGCAGCAGTCTGCATATGGGTCTCTGTTAGATAAAAGTAGAAAAAGAAATCCTGGAAGTAGCTTTTGGAGGATTGTAGTGCAGTGATAATATCTTAAATTTATTATTCTCTTTTTTAGGTTATTTAACAACCTTTTAAGAATAGTATCTATTTTCAGCATTCTCCTATTCTAACCCTGAAATGGTAGAGGAGGAATTATTTTTGTGCCTGCATTTCTATACCTCACATCATCACCTGTGGCTTTCTGTTGTCGTAGAGTAGGACTGGTAGCAATGCTTTTTCCAGAAAGCTTAAGATTTTTCTTAATAAAATGTCTTTATCTTGTTGATGCTGAAAGGTGAAGAGTGCATGCAAGAAAGTGTGTGCATGTGAGGAATAGTGTCTTAAACACTTTAGCAGTCAAAGTGGAAGCTGGTGCTCGGTGTCAGGTGTCCGTCACGGCCAGGCAGATTTTGCCTGTAGCATAGTGGGCTAACGTCTCCGGCCAAAAGGTCTGGAAAAGTGCATTAGGCTGAATCTGCTTAAATGTTTAACAAAACTGCTGTGGAGTCTGACCTATACCCCTTTCTGTGTGTAAGCAAAGATATGTTTTTCAAACTGAAAAGGGGAAACCATTGTCACAGTTCACTAAAGTGCTGCTTTTCATTTCTCTCCAAAACTGATCATTTCCAGATGGTGTGAAGGGGAGTGCAGGCTGTGGAGACAGTGGTGGGGTCCACAAACATTGTTTCCCCTACTCTGATCTGAGGGAGTTTAGGATCTGAAGTGATTGCATAGTACCAATTGTTGGCCAGAACTGTATGATTCTTGTACTTCTTGTCCTGTTCCTGGTCACTCGTCTGTAGATGAGGCTGTCTGTGAAAACTCCTTCATGTGCTTGTAAAGCAAATGTGCCCACCTGTCTTGCAAGTGAGGCCTCCTGACTTTCAGCTTTCAGCTTGACTCTGATTTACCCATGAGGCGTTACTTAGTGAAAGCAGGTGATTTGTATTTGCATCAGTACAGGGGCTGAATTTTGTTCTGTGTGAGAAATACACTGTTGCCACTAAAGCACTTAACCAATATCTGAAAGTCTGCAAGTACCTTCTATCAGAAGCAGCTAGTGACTGGTTCTCTGTATATATTCTTTCTAAATAAGCATGACAGTACTGGCATCTTGTTTCTTTCTAAATATGGTAGGTTATTAAGCAAAATGTGTTCTTGTGACTCTCACTCACCTCTAACTCTTCCCCCTCAAGTCAGTGGTCTAAAATCCAGCTTTGCCATTCTCCTCTGCGTGGGGACGTTTATTCAGACACCCTTTCCCAGAAGGGGCCTTTACTTTTCTTCCTGTGTTGACTAGAACTCTTTTTTTTACCCAAGTATCTAGAGTGTGTGAACTTGTTGAGGTGTATTGTAATTGTGGGGAAGATGTGGCAGCCTGCAGTCAGGAGAGTCTGGTATTGGGGTGTCCCGTCATCCTGGTGATACTCTTTGTAGTTGTTACTGTTCAAGTCAGAGTGCAGTTGTGATTGCTGCAGCTGCATCTCCTTGGTTGTTAAATCTGCTTAGGTGGTTCCTCTTGTGTTGAAGAAGCTGTCAACTTTCCTGGACCTCAGCTGGCTCTGTGCATCTTGGCAAAGATGTGGAATGTCATGCCAGGGCTGTCAAACTCCTGTAGTTCATGTAATATGAGAGACATGAAACTTGGCAGCCTCAATTTGAAAGAAGTCTGGTGGTGAGACCACAGGAATGTTCTCTGAGTTGATATTTGGTTTCTCCTTGCATAGTTAACATTTTGAATATATTGACCTTTTAGGTACATGCAAGATGGATCTGCCCAGGCCATGGGGTGAGTTTATGCAAATACAGACTTCTGCCCATGGTTCTGGTGCTGTAATTTCAGTTAGCAGAGCCTGACTTTGGCTTTCTATTACATAGTTGGATTCAGAATGGAATCAATTCACCTGTGGTTTGTTTGGCATTCACATTATTCGCTGATCTAACTGTTGATTTACATACATTTGATGTTAACAAGGGATCTTAGTAAATATATTTTGTGTTATTTAAAAAGTGAGTATTTTATAGTTAAATCCTAGAATTGTATTTTGTCCTTGTAGACTATAAATGAGTTACACTTTATATCAAAGATAAAGGTAGAGATATGTACCTGATTCATCAAGTTACCCTAACTGCAAGCTCCAGTGTATTATTGCACTGAATCAGTGGCTGTCATAAGACTTGTGATTGTTTTGTCAAATAGCTTTTAAAATGTGTTTTTCCATCGTGTGGTCATATAAGCAACGTACAGGTACTGACACACAAATAAACCTGAATACTGAGGTTTATTCTATTTTATTTCTGCATGTGGAGTCTAATGCTGAGCAGGCTTGTTGAAGTAAGCAGTGTAATAGTGGTGTTTCTTGTGTTCAGTCCATTCTATGCAAAATAACTGAACCATGGGATAGGACAAAGATGTAAAAATTGGCTGCTAACCTGGTGCAGAGAACTGAACAGGAGAAGGCACTGATGGCAGCAGTGTTCTTGTGTTAGTAAAGATTACTCTGCTTAAACCAAAACATGCTCCCTAGCTTGTTGATACGTGAATGCCACTTTATTCTCTATGTGTAAGGCTCTTTTCTCTTTCAGTGGAGTCTTTGGGAATCTCTCAAGTATATTGGATTTAGAAAGCATTCTCATAGAGTTTCCAGCCTCTCTTCTATAGCATGTGATTTATTTGGATTTGGTTTGTATTACCACCTGCTCTGTGAAATTGCAGTTTCTTTGTAGTACATGGAATTGCAGGTTTGTATACCTAAATAATTTTTAGGAATGAAATGTAGCTTGTCCACAGCACTTAAATTTGTTAGGAGCCAACTTTTAATTTGAAATGTGGATGGGAATATTTGAAAACTCCAAATACTCAATCTTGTTATGCAAACTTGAAATTCAGGGACATAGCGGGGAGAAACACACATGAGTTTTGGTGTGACTACTAAGACAGAGGCGGGTGGTAAACTGGCAGGACTTAAAACTTTTAGAAACTGGAAGTTTAAGCAGGCAGTTGCTCTTGCTTCTGCCTTGGGTGGGGAGAGGAAGATTTTATGAAACAGTTCGTAAGACTATAGTTCAGTTTAATATTATGAAAACATTTGTTTTTGCTACCTTTCACACCTGCCATTCTCTGCAATGATTTGTGAAGAAAATAGTCAAAGGACTCAGTCTAACAATTTCTGTTGTGGAAGGCTTGATTGTCTGACACACAGCTTGATTTTTAGACCAGTATGTATGCCTAGGTAGAGGTTGTTTACTTGTTATGGGATCGTTAAAGAATATACATTTTTCTCCTTTCTTGTTTTAAAAAAACCCCGTTTTTTTCTTAAAAACCCTTATCAGTGGTCAGAAATGAAGTACTCAGGGCACCAGTCAGTCTGTCATGTGCAAGATCAGAAGAGCAGGACTAACTTGAGCACTTGGTATTTGCCCACAGATTGAACCTTGGCCTGCTGCATGACAATTGTTCCAGTTCCTGGGTGCTGTCCTCCCTTCTGACTTTTGGCATACCTGGATTTGACTAGGAACTTCCTTCTAGATGGAAGAAATTCAGCCCAAGGAACCTTATGGTCACCACCCTATTCCTAGAACTATTTTGCAGGCTGCTGTTCCTTGTTATTTCTTTCAGCAAATTTTTGAACAATATTAAGTCTGACCACCAAATACTGCTTTGCAGTCCTGAAGGCTTTGCTGTAGCTGGACTTCCCAGAGGATGGAAGCAAGTGGTTTCCAAGTGCAAATCCCTTCCACCCCTGCTTCTTGTGAGGCAATTTCCTCTGGAGAAAGTTCCTAATGCAGCATTAATTGCTTGTAGTTGACATTTGTGAGCAGCATACTATCCAAATGGCTTGTGAAAACACCTCTGGTATGTTTAATTTGGCTCAGAGAGAGCAGAACCCCAGTTGTGGATTTGAAGGGAAAACATCAAGGTAGAAACAGCCTCCTTTTCCAGGAACATCCCACAATACCTAATGAAGGATGGAGAAAGCACTCTTAAATAGTCTCTAAAATTAGAGAAACAGAAATGAGAGATCCAGTGCATCTTGTGGATTCTCCTGGATGTTCAGCTCAGCTCAACTTTTTTTTCCTCAGCTTTTGGCAGTTAGGGTTATGTATTTTCCTCGCAGGAGAAGCTTAATGACTTTTCCCCCTATTTATTTTCTAGGATTACTCAGCACTGGGTGTGTGTTGTGGTTTGGGGGTTTTTTTATTTTGTTGTTTGGGTTTTTTCCCCCTTGCCCCTGCATAGGCAACTTTTCTCTATTCAGGCTGCTGCAGCATTCTGGGATTTCATTTACCAGACAAGCTGCATCAATGAGCTGTGCATGCAGAGTCCTGATTGAGCAGGACATGAGGATGCTTGTTTGTGGACTGTGAATTGGTGGATTTCTAGATGGAAATTTTGAAACTGTAGCGTTGTTGACAAGCTTTGTTGAACTTGCTGCTGGTAGAGGAAATCCGTCATGCAAATTTAAGCAAACTGAGATTGCTTTCAAAAGGAAGTTGGTTACCCTTCACAGGACAGTATTTGGTTGTGCAAGTTTAATTAACTTTTACTAGGTACCTGAGCATCAGTTTTTTGTTTATTTTTTTCCTCGTTTCTTCCTTGTTCTGTAACATCCCCCACCTGTGCAATGCGCAGCCCAAATACATGGCCATGTGTGAAAATTGTTTTCCTGCTTCTTTCAGCTGAAATGCAGGAGTTTCTTATCTGTGTTCCAAACTAATGTCAGCTGTATGAAATTACTGAAGTGTGCTTCTTGGGTTAGGCCTGCATAGGAGCTTTCCACCTGCACTGCTGAGTGGTGAAATACTTGCCTTATCAAAGTGTTTCTGACTTGCCTTTGATATGGATGATAGTTTCATAGATTTCTCTGCTATTAAGTGACTGACCCAGAAGCTGCCATTTGGTACTGGTAATTAGCAGAACTAAATAAAGGAGGTCTGTGATCAACATAAATCCAAGAAGTAATGTTCTGTCTCAGTTAATGACAGATATGTATTATCTCCTTGGATGAACAGCCTGGAAAGCACAGCTTTGCAGAAACTTGTGCATAGTGATGCTTTAAACCCTGTTGCTCTCTACAGTTTTGAGCCAGGGAAGATTTGAGTTTTGACCATAAGAATATAAAGGTATAATTTAAATAGAATCTTTGCCTGTCTTTGTGCAGAATCTATAGAAGTTGCAGTAATCTTTTTCCTCTTAAGACTTTTTTGAGATAGTACTAATGAGAAGCTCCTTTATCTGTATTCTCCCAGTTATTTACTGCTGCAGATTTGCTTGTGTTAAATGCATTTTAGCTCAATAAATGGTATTGTATAGGTTGCTGCTAAGAAGACTGGGTATCTGGTTGTAGAATGACTGCTTAAAAGTGTACCAGATCAGAGTAATGACCTCTAAATCATCATGCTGCTGTCACTGCCTGTATGCAAGTTTGCTCCATCAGGCTTATAAAGCCAGTGAAGGCAAAGCCAAAAGAGTTAAATGTGAGGTGAGCTGTATTGCAGACTGGGTAGTTTATACACGGCAGCAAGTCCTAAAGACTGCAAAGGACCAATCCATGTATGTAAGTGAATTGCCTGACTGAGGGTGCTGTATGGCAAAAGTTAATGTGTGATCAGTCCTTGCAAAAAAGACAAAACTGACTCTCAAAAGAACAGCCAGAGGAAGAGAGAGGCAGTTTTTGCCTATTAATCATGAGGCTCTATTAGGTTGTCTATTCAAGGGTTATGATCTAGTTTATTGTAAAACCAGAGAGTTGCTTTTTCACTTGATAGCACAGAGGCAGTGCCAGAGCATGCAATGTCCTGTAGCTGTGCACATCTCTCATGTAATGGAAGCTGAGGCTCACTGGGGAACATCAAGTATGGATGTGGTACTGGGTGTGTAACACTTCTGTCACTGCCTGTGGCATTTATTTTAGTCAGTCTTGAGTTGAAATCAAGGCTGATGTTCCCATAGAACAGGTAACTGTAGTTCCAGGGTGTCTGCAATGATGTGATGATGTACGTGCACTTTGCTTACATGGGAAGTTGTCAAGTCAGCTATTAGTTATCCCTTGAGAACTTCTTGAGGACCTTACATTTGAAGTTACAACATTCTTCAGCTCTCTGACTGAACTTTTGGAAGAGGCTTGGCTATACTGTAAAACAACATGTAGTCTATAACAAACACAATTTGGATTTTATGCTTGACTTTAAGCAAATTGATTAAAGGAAAAATATCAAAATAATGGACTGTTACCACTTGAGTTTTAAAGAAGAAATTTATAATTCTTTGCTAGACTGCAGCATTCTTGTGGGATCTCAGATGGACTGACAGGATGATTTCTGTACAGGAGCTCTGAGCCCTGCTGTTGACCCACAGATGCAGAACCCCCCCCTTCTGGGAGTGCTGCTGCTCAGGGCTGAAATGGAGCCCCATCCCAAGAGCCAAGGAGAAACTGCAGGGCGCAACTGGCAGCCTGCATGTCTGGATCCCTCTCAGGGGATCCCTTGGGTAACCTTGCCCTGGCAGTCTTTGAAGCGACATGTGCCTAGCTTGCCCTTCCTTCCAGTCCTTCACCATCAAGGTCCTGGTGGAATTTCAGCTCTTGTGGGGCTTCAAGCAGCCTGTCGTCAGCTGTGTCAATCGGCATGGTGAGCTCGTGTTTTCCAGAGAGCACCGACTGCAGCCTGCTACCCAATAGTGTTGTATAATTCAAGCTGTTACCTTTTTTTTTTTTTTTAAAGCAGCTCTGCAAAACTGCCACAGCGTATTTCTTGCTGTTTGTCTGTTGCAGAGGTGCAGTGGTGTGTTAAGCTTCGCAGAGCTGGTCCCTCTTTGATTTGGAGGCTTTTGTCTTCTGGGTCCAAAAGGAAACAACCAAAAAATGTAGGAAGAATACAACTCTTGTATCAGGACTGATCTCACTGTGAGAAACGGTTTCCTTTGTAGGAAAAATAAAAAGGTTTTCTTTTAAATATAAACCAAATGTGTTTTATTTGAGTTATTTTTGCCTGAGACTACAACATTTGGAACAATGGTTGTGAATTGCCCCCTTGCTCCAGATCCCAGTGTACAACACTGCAGGTGAAATACTGGCAAAACTGCTGGGATTTAAACTACTATCCAGCAATATTTGCTGAAAATCCTCAACAACCATTATGCCTTTAGGACTTCTAATCACTGGGTTGGTGCTGCTTCCTATTTGGCTACCAAAATATTTCCTGTAACCAATTTATTGCAGTTTTGTTAGATTTTTTTTTCCACTATATAGAATCAGTAGCCTTATATATTTTTTAAGCCTAAAAGCACTGTTCTTTAATTGGCAAATGCAGCATCTTCAGAATTAAATTCTGCCGTGATGATGTTGCTGTGCAAAAGTGCAGTCCTAACTCAGTGGTAGAATTTCTTGTAGAGCCAGTGGAAACTGTTCTTGGCTGGCTGTCATCTTTACTGAATGAATGACCACTGCTGCACAGCAAACAACTTTCGAGTCTGCAAAAACTGCAAGCTGGTTAAATTTCTGACTTGGTTAATGTTCAATTTGTACTGCAAAGCAATATCATGGCAAAGAAGCTGCTCTTTCAGTCATTAGAGACCATTTTGGTCTGCTTTTTCATATAAATTAATCAAGTTATAGATTCATTGCGCAGAATATTCCACTAGAACTAAATAATACTGCTGTACTTACAGTGTCTTGCTTCTCTACAGGTTATGTTGAGAGTACTCCAAATGCTCTGTAAATTGGTTCAGATCATATGTCTGTGTTAAATATAGCCAGATGCTGAAAGGCTTCCCAGTTTTATGTGAAGACCTGAAGGACATGCATTGTATGAGTGCAGATGAGTCTTTCTGTGTCCTTAACTGTCCAATTCCATTGATACAGTCCATACTAAGAATACTGCTAATGTCAGGTCTAGGTTGTATAGTACTCACACTAGGGCTGTGGGCACAGATGCTTCATATAATGTTCAGGAACATGAAAAGTTTCAAGTTAGCACATAACCTTAAGAACTGTCAGTTTATGCTGCCTGGCACATTGTGGTAATGGTTAAAGCCATTTCTACTCTGACCTGCCAAGTTGTGGCTTATTGTTAGGAAGTAACAAACTTTTTTTTTTTTCCCCCCAAGGTTACAACTGGCATTTTAGCCACCACGCTTGCAATGTGGTGCTGCCTCTGCAGAGTATTTCTGCCCCTTGTACTTGCTGTTTTGTGAAAACTTTGTACTTGTCAGTCAGGAGGAGATTAGCAGCAGACAGTCTTCACTTAAATATTATTTATTAAATAATCAGGATATTTAAACCCCAAATTAAAAAAAAAACCCAAACAAAAAAACCAACCCATAAAGCCACCAGCAAAAATGCTTTGACGTTTGTCTTGAGAAGCCAAGGTGTAATGACTATTCTTCATTGCTTCCCTGTGTACTTGCTTTTGTACTAGATTTGACTTGAGAAGAGAAGAACATGGGGCAAGTTAAGAGGATTGACAGCTCTGTAAAAGAAGAGAAACATACAATGTTTATAATGAGTAGAAAGGTTGGTGGGAGGACTGACCTGCTAGTTTGGAACTAGCTTCTAGTTTGACTGAAGTTGGTTTAAAGGCAAATGAGCAGCAAGGGTGCTGATGGCTGAAATTTTGTCAAAGAATGAGAAATGATGATCAAGAACATATGGTGAGAGGCGTCAGGAAAATTTCTGGATATCTGAAGACTAGCTTGAAACTTGAGGGCACTCTTGAAGAGCACAAACCTTATGTGGTCTATGTGAGCAGATGGGGAAACCTAGCAGGAGTTCACAAAGTGTTTTTGTTCTTCATAATACATTACTGCCTTTTTTCCTACACTGATAATATTTCAGTCTTAGAGGGAAAATTCCTGTGAATAATCCTGGCCCACTGTTTCATAGCTTCAAGATACCAAAATGTATGAATGTACCCTTTAAATGGTAGCAGTGGACAAAATCAGTTTAGCAGAGTTCCAGGAAACGGAGAAGGTGAGCTGATTTGTAATCCCTATCTATTCAAATAACTTGAACACTGATAAAGATTGTTGAACATCAGGCTCTGACAGTCTCAGGCTTGTTTGTGCTTACCTATTCAGTCAAGTCTTTCAAAAAGAAGGACCTGAACCTTGACCTTCCAAGGAAGTGCTACAATAAATGTACTGTTTATTTTTCACATTCCAACTCCTTACTTTCATTTTGACCTGAAAGTTTATCCTTCCTTGTACAATAACGTATGCTTTTGCTAAATAATTTAGTTGTGATAAAATAGCAAAAAAAATCCCCAAAGTATTTTTCTGAAAAGATAATGTCTAATTTACCACCAAGAAAGAACTTAATGGCATTCTTGCAAGTTCCTAAAGAGGAACAGGCTGAGTATTGATCTTATGGAAAACCATGCACAGGCTTTGTTTATGATGGCAATGGATAAACAAATTATAACTAAGTATATAACTGAGCATGTGCGCAGTTGTGTGCTGCACCGTGCTTTGAAAACCTTGTGAGAAGTCTGACACTTTTATCAATGAATGCTATCTTAATGAAGCTACAAATGAGAGTCCGATTATGTTATAAGGGTGTGCTGGACTATTCAAGCGAGGGGCTTATTGCTATTCTCATCTGCACATTCAAATAGGTAGCTTTGGTTTTGTTTGATTATGCACTTAATCTCAGACAATAAAGTACACTTGCTTACTTGCAGTGTGTTAATAGCTGGTGTTTGTCACTGGCTGGTGTGTGCTTAGCTCTGTTACGTGAATTTCATCTTGGCAGTTGCTGTAAAACAGAGTGGGGGCAAAGACGTGCATTTGCAGAACACTCTGGTCTAGGAGGTTGCATGTACCTCCAAATCCCCAAAGTACTGGATGTCATTTCTAGACAATGTTATTAAGTATGTTATTAAGTATCTTGGTTATCTAAGTAAAAGATGGGCTTTATTTACTTCTTTAAAAAAATCACTGGACTCAGTCTTCCACTTCTGAATACAGAGTTGTCCTAAAACTTACCTTCCAATAAAATTCAAAAGTTGTCAATTATTAAAGGAAGTGCTGTGTTATCAAGACACTGTATAAATCCGTTGGAGTATCTCTGTGTGTTATGTGCTTACAAATAATCAGAAATTGAAGATGGAGAGAACAGCATAATATCCTTAAAGACAGAACAATAAGACTGGCCAGAGTTTATAAGTAATTAAATGGATAAGGACTTTTCCTCTTAGGAAAGCAGTGACTACGGGCAAGGCGAAAAAGGGTCTAAAAGCCTTTGAAACTTTCCATTGAACCAACACTCTGAGGAGTCAATCAGTGAAGGCTGTGAGTTTAGGGAAAGTGCTAGCATTGCTGTCTCAAACAACCATTTACTCACTACTTGGAAAAACTGCTAGGGTCGATGTACTTGTTAGGATCAGCTGCCAAGTTTTGGGGTAGTCTGATGGTAGTGTAATGGTTTGAACATCTTATGGAAAGTCAACACCTCTTGCCCAACTTGGGGATGTCTGCTTTCTGCAGTAGAACTGCCATTCTACTTTACTTCTTCCATATCTTAGAGCCAAGATGTAACTGAATAAAATTCATGCTCCTTGTTTACTATAACTTTTACGTTAGGCTGCTGCTTCATTCTTGAAACAGGCTAGCAAATAGCCAAGTAGAAGGCAAAACCTGATGGCTTATGCCTTTGGAAGTGATGGTACTCCTTCAGTCAAACATGCCTGTGTGATTGCTCGCAAAATAAATTGATCTGATATTGAGGAAGGGGAAAACTTACAGCTCAGGTAGTGAAGACGTCTTCTCCTGTATGTAAGCACTTGAGGTACACGACTGAAATTTGATAAGCTGAGCTTTACTGAAGGCAAAAACAGCTGAACTGTTTTGCACTGCACTGTAATGTGTTGTGGAGGCCAGGCATGCATAATGCTTGATGTAAGACAAAGTCAAAGCAAGTTTATTAGTATTTAGTTTAGAGAATTCCTCAAGTCACACTAGATGCCAGGAACAGTGTGTTCTTGGTGAGGGCAGCTGTTGTGTCTGTGTGCCTGCTACTGACCCACCCCTGTGGAGGAGATGCTGGGCTGAGGTTAATTTTTCATTTAGCCTTCTATGGCAAATCTAAAACTAAAGAATTTCTCATCACCAAGAAGCATTTTTATAAGCTTAATGAACATATTGTTATATGGAGAGTTACAGAATGTCAATTCTTTAAGGAATAATGTTCATCTAAGTTACAGATTTTTATATACTATAGCTGATCCTTAGGAATACCTCTCTTTTTATGCAGGATGCTTTCAGGACTCTAAATGTGGATGTGAAGCTGTATTTGAAGCTGGTCTACTTGTTCATGAAAGTATTGATTACTATAATGAACATTTGCTTTAAAAATAGTTGAATTAGTAATTTATTGTTACATGTTCTCTGGTTATGTGGAAGCCCAGAGCACTGAGTAAACAGACTCATATACGTACGTGTACACCTTGGTATGTGCAACTTTAATGTGCTTCGTCATTACTCAGTATCAAAACTACTTTTATTTTTCTTCGGGCTTCTTTAGCATCAGTTGAATCAAAGTTTACTTAGCTACCTGTGTTGTTTCAAATTTTGGCATTATTGGCTATGTATACTGTAAGGTAATGCACCATTTTTTAAATTCTTGGGATTTTAGTCTTGCTAAGCCTTGATATATTAAAGCTGCCTATTTCCTGCAGAAGGAAAGCTGTTGAAAGAGGTAAGACTTCTGGTTTGATCTCAGCTACTGCTGAATCAAAATGGAATCTTAAGATAACTAGGTGAGCAAGCGGTGTTAAGGGCTAGTTTCCAGACAAGTAGAAACAAGTTTTAATGTGTCAAAACAACAGTGAAAGCAAAGTTCGCAAATATTTCTCAATAGTTGATTCTGTGATTGACTTAAACGAATGGAAAATTATTCAGAAGAGGTTCTTGCCCTGCCTTCAGGGAAGACTTTTTTGGAAGAACTCTTCAATCTGCCTTAAGCTTCCTAATTGAAGGTAAGAGTGAGGGTACTACCGTTGTTTATGCATCTTTAGGGATTGAGTAATAGTGGGTAAGCAAAAGATCTAGATCAGCCTTGATGAACCAGGAGATTTTTTAGCTAGAAAAGCCATTTCATCTTGGGGATGGGAGGGGGCAGAGGAGGGTGTGGTGTCTGATCGAGGTAGCTTTTGTTTCCTTGTTTCATGGTCTTTTTACCCTCAGTCTGAGTCAGATGTTCAAAGTACTGTGCAAAGACAAGACTGTGGGCCAGAAGCCACTCTGTGTTTGGTTCATAGTGAGCAGACAAATTTTTGCAGTTCTAGAACAGTCTTACTTTGTGTGCTGGTTTTCTACGCAAAACTGATTGTGGGCCCTGCAGCTTTATACTTTTCATTAGTATGATAAAGGATTTATTTTTAATGTAGTTACTTAAGCTATGCTTCCAGCTGAAGAAAGTAAGGCTCAAGGAAAAAATGTGAATTTTGAATAATGCAAGAAGTAACTTACCCTTCACTAGTTAGTGTGCTGGCTTCATTTTACACTTTCCAAAGTATTTGTGGAGAAGAGGTTTTCTTTCCCCTGTTGTGGTATCCAGAATGGCTTACATGGTTTCTGTGAGGATGTAATCTTACTTGTTAAAGAACAAATCAAGAGTTCCTTCTCAGAACAAACTTGTTTCCCAAAGCAGTCTTTGATTCCTCTACAAAAATATGATCACAGAATTATTCTTCAATGTGCCTAATCGGCACTGCTATACCAAAAATCTCTTATTATTATTATTATTATCTTTTCTGATCTTTAACAACTGTCTTGTTGTATTGCATCCAGTATTGTCACCATAGTTGAAACAGTCAAATAATTTCAGACTTTAATATAATTCTTATGTAAATTATGAGTTATTCTGCCCACCACTTAATCCTGACGTACATGTCCTGCTGCACCAAATTTCAAATATGTTATTATATCAGTATCCTTGTTTTAGGACACTGCACTCTGATGTCTGTATTTTTGTTTAAACACGACAGACCTGTCTGCTCATTGTTTTTGATGACAAGTGTCCTCCTTCCTGCTCTTTGATTGAAGAGTTTAATCTGTCATTCCAAACACGTAAAGGTGTTCAACAGTTGGTCATTTTCTTCAGCTGGGAAGCTGACCTTTGCCCATGAATGCATCTTCAGCCAGATTGCCTCGTCAGATCCAGTGAACTTCTTCCCATCTATTCAGGTATAATTGCTCTGAAAGTGAGCCACCTTCTGGCAGATCCCCCACCAACTGCAACCATATCTTATAAAACTGAAGTTCTTCCTACCTCTGGTCTCATTTCTGGCCACCAGGAGCCTTTCATATGGAGTGCTACAGAAGTCATCCAGCTGCTTTGGGCAGTTTGGTCTTCCGTCTCATTCACATCCTTGTGGTTTTGGTACTTGGGTGCAGTCCTACCACTTGTTAGGAATTTGTCACTATATGTTGCAAGGTCTCTTCTTTACTGTTTTTTGTTTGTGCATCTCCAGCCCGTGTGTGGTCAGTTGTCCTCCATCATCTGTCCATGTCAATCCCGCCCCTTCACCTTTCCATAAGGTTTTGGGTGATGATGTATGGCTCTGCTCTGCTGAGAGGACACTGGAATTGTTTCCTCATTTGGCTAATCTTGTGTCATCTTTATAGAAGATGGAGGCAGTTAACTGGTATGGAATTGCTCTCCAGTGGCTCTAAAGGGGTCCCACATGCATCTACCGGTTGGCTGCCCCAGCAGCATGGGGGCAGTGTACTGCTGTAGCCCCAGAGATGATCACAAACCTCCCTCTCCTCTATTTCAACTCAGATGTCTTAAACAACTCTTTGAAAATCTTCACCTGCCTCTGCTACGCATTGCTGCCTCAAAGAGCAGGAAAAAGGTCTTCAGTGCAGAGAAAAACCAGTCTCTGGGGTTGTTATTGCTCTGCATCAAGGGATGAGGACTGAAATGTTTCTTAACTGGGATTCTGAGCGTTGCTTCTATGTTGCTGCTCTGATGTCTGAAGACTAGGAGCTTAGGAATGCTTGCTGTCTTAAAATCCTGGTTTGGCTAATTTTTTAAAATTTCTTTTTAATTCCAGAACATTTGAATCTTCTTGGGAAACATGGAAACAAAGAACTGCTTTTTAAATATCTTTCAGGACAATTGACACATTCCAGGGAAAAGCAGATGGGTTTTTTTTTTCTGCAAAGTTCAGCAGAATCTGCATTCTCTGGGATTTTAAAGAAGTATAAAATGAAAACGGTTTAAAATTTAGCCTTCAAAATGAATGTTGGGAAGTCCGATGACAAAGCAAAGAATGGCTTGAAGTCTTCCTTACTTATAAGGGATGAAAATGGAAATAACTTTGCATGTGACAGAGCTACACCTTCCTCAGAGAATTGTGCCACCAAGATACACGGTAATTCAACTGACCAAAATATAGTGGCTGAGCATGAAGGTGATACCATTTTTGAAAATAAGGGTGACTTCAGAAGTCTTTTAAAACAGCAGTGTATTGAAGTACTTGATCTGCAGAAGGCACCTGGTAAATACAACTGCACAGGAGCTGCATTGGGAGATACAGATGTTGCATGCAGGCCTTCTGTGACTGTACAGACTTGTATGTCTCCTTTGAACTGTGGCTTGGAAGCAACGACAAACTTACTGAAAGGTGACTTTGCTATGGAAAAAATGCAGAATCAGAGCATCAAAGACTCAGTGCCTTACAGTCAGACTGATTCTAAGTCTGTACTAACTCCTCCTGCTGCAGAGCAGAACATACAGTCCCTGAAAAATGACAGGGCATGCTGCCAGCTGAGCATACTGGATGTTACTAATGTTACAGGTGGAACTCTGGGAACTGATCAAAATAACGACATGCATCTGGGGGAAACACTGATCTCTTCTGAAGTATGTATCAGAGATAAATTTGATAGAACCAGCTCAGAAAGAACCCCTAATTTCACCTCTGCAGGTGTTGAACACTATCAAAAAAACACTATCAAGACTGATAAAGAATCACAGGAAACAGAAGGACATGTTGTAGCACTACCTGCTGGATGTATAGAGCCTTACAAGCATGATGCATTATCACCATGCATTAATATTAATGAGGATGAGCAAATGAAATCCTTGCAGATTACTCCTGACCATGATGAAACTGGGAATTCCAATGCTAAAACATGCATGGATAGTCTTGTAAATAGTGTGCACCTTCTCCCAGTGGATCAAATGGATGTAGAACAAGTATCAAACAAAACTAGTGAACCCTTAACCAAAGAACAGAGTATCTCTGGAAATGCTGCTCTTCAGGATATGCACAACATCCCTTCTGTATCTTGCAGTTTACCAAAATTAAAGAAGACTGTTACGCCTGAGCTGAAATGCGAAGCAACTTTTGTGGTCTTCAGTCCAACAGCTGATGAAAGCGATTCCTTTCTATGTACTTCAACTCCTAAAGAACAAACAAAAAATAGAAATTTTTCTGCTTCAGCTTTGGAAGAAGTTGGAGACAAGTCTTCTAGACTAAGGCCAAGTGAAGCTTTTGTAGGAGGGCATAACAAAAGGTCTGGGCTCAAAGCTAGTTCAGATCAAACTGCAAGAAAACCAGTGGGCAGGTCTCCTATTGCATCAACAATAACCAAAGCAAGGAAATCAGAGATTGTTAGTTTTCCCAAACCTAATTTTAAAAATGTTAAGCCAAAGGTTGTGTCTAGACCTGTGCTACAGCCAAGAGACAGTGCAGCATTAAAACAGTCTCCCCAGTCCCGTCAACTATCATCTGTCTCCTCACCTTCACGGGTTGGTTCCCCAAGGCAATTGTCCTCCCCTATAAAAGTGCAGAAAAAACCAGTAGATCTAGCTAAAGATATTAAGGTGGAATTGCCTGTAAATAAGCCCCATAAGCTACGTGTTGACAAACGCCTCTCCGCTAGCCAAGTCATACATGCCTCAACACATCCCAGAAATGCTTCCCACAAGGCTTTAAAAACACCTGCGTTAAAGCAAAGTCCGCAAGACATTGACAAAGCAAGCGCTACCCATTCGGCGTGCTCCTTGGTTTCTGCTGTGCTTCCAGCATCTGGAGACAACTTGAAAGAGATGCTAAATGAAAGTTCAAACTCCTTAATGACACCTTGTGCTCAAAACATCGACCTGACCAAAGGTGAAAAAGAGCAAAGCAGCAACATGGGAGTGCTTCTGGAAGCAACATTGGTAAAAGATATGGCAAATGACACATTTGATATGCACTCTGCTCCTTTGGTAAGTTTTTTTAACTTTTATACTTACTTGTATATTTTGTACATTTGCAAAAAGGAAATTCATTATTGCACAATGTGGATATTGTGGAAGGGGTTTGGCGTCTACAAATGTGACTGTGGTGTTGATTTGAGTGGAGTCTCTCCCTAGTAAAGACAGTGAAAAAGTATTGTTTTACAGTTTGGTTGCAGTTGGCCTCAACTACAATTTAGTGTCTCCACCTTCATCTTATTCCATAATATAAACTTTTTACAGTGAAGTCTTTTTAAGACAATGCCATTTGTAAGATGTCTAATAAAAGCAAACAAGTATTAATTTAGTCAACCTCATAAAATTGCCTAGCATAACTTAGTGAGGTTTTCTAAATACAGCTTTTAATATACATTTTTTCAAGATAATTCTAGTGGTGCTGTAACTTTAAATAGACATTAGAGGTAAATTGCTGTTTTCAGTATTTTCTTTCAAAATGTGCTTTAGAACTAAAATAGAATTTTTAAAATCAGTTATGTAAATATTGTACATGTATTAACAGTAACCTTACGTCACACAAAACCCGGAGACCAATAGGTTGGTGAAACATTTTATTTTTAACATCTTAATTTCACAGTCTGCTTTGTATAATTTGGGAGTTTATTTGTTTGAAGTAGAGCCGGGACTCATTAGAATAGTTAGGAGTAGTCAGGAAATATTTCTCGTGCAGAGGGCATATACCTGGTTTTAGGCAGCCAGCCAGCTGGAAGGTGTAAACTTCCTGGCCGGGAGGTATGCATGCGCTGGTTGGTTGGGAAGTATTTTGGGATGAGTCAGCTGCCTGTCAGGAGAAATGTGCTGCTTTCAAATACACTGAAAGAAGGTTAAAAGAAAAGAAGCAGTGGGAAAGAAGGGAAGAGTGTTGAGGTTGGGTTGACCAAGATTTCAGGAGGTGTGGTAGGGACACAGAATTGGAGTCTTGGTGCTTTATGGAGTCTCTCCTGTTGCTGGCTTGCAGGTTGATCAGCTTACGTTAAATTGGTGAAATGGAGGCAGCAGCTGTTACTGGTAAAACTGTCATTGTCTGAATTTTTGACAGCCTTTACTAACTTGCCAGAAAAATTCCAGTAAAGCTCAGTATATGGGGGAAGCTACTTAGAATATTTTTGAAACATTGCACAAGAAATTATTAAGTAATATTATTTATTAGAATAATAATTTAACTTGAAAACCTAAGTAAGCATGAAAGCAAGGATGGTCTGTTTTAATTCTAAAGTCTTTAAGAGTTTGGATTCTTTCAGTCCTTATTTTGGGTATCACGGATTGGGGAGAATGCTTTTAATTAATCCCATTGCCAAAGAGGAAACCTTTGTGATTTTAGTTGTTCTGCTTGTATCTGGAGAAACAATAGAGAAATTTCTATAAAATGTGCAGTAGACAAATCAGCTGGATTAAATTTAAGAAGTGGTCTTCTGAAAAGTACAGATTAACATCTGAAAATGAAGATGAGGATTGGAGTCAAAAGTGGAAAGTGTGGTAGTCTGACCGAATTGCAGCTTGAGTCACAGAAAAGCACATGAAGAGCTGAACTGTAAAGTGTGTCTTTATAGGCTTGACAGAAGTGGCCGTGAACTAATGCCTGTATAAACTGGAGCAAGAATTCTGTGTGAAACAGATGTTTCACACATATAAACCAGTTATTTTAAACCTGTCCTGGGTCCACTCCTGCACTTATGTTTTATCTATGGCACCTCAATGTGAAGGACTTTAAGCTGTTGTGGCATAAGACCGAGAGCAGGAAACTATTGCAAGGGCTGTGACATTTCAGGTAGTACAGGACAACTGAATTCTCAGGGCATTAACGTGTGTAGTTTGTTGGTTAAGATCTTGAGATTAGGTGCAGTCATATAATTGAGTGGCTTAATTAGAGTTTGGGGAGGAAGAGGAAGAAATTCTCATGTAAAATGACCTCTGTAACCTCTTTTTAGTGTGTTGGTCGTTACTAGTGATTAGCTTCAAACTAATAGGTTTGTGTTGCTGAAGGCCATCCAGGAGATGGTTCTTGAGGTTCTGAACTGCAGATGTAGACAATGGGATAAAGACTAACTAAGCATGTTTCCTACTTGGGTGGTCAGTATTTCATTACAGGTGCTGCAAAGGGAGATCTTTAGTTTCTCACAGTGGTAGTGTGTGGGTTGAATTGTTGTTGGCTTTTTGGTTTCTGTTTTTTTCTTAAAACAGATGCCTTCTGTGAAAGATGGGACAACACAAGGGAAAAACATACCAAAGAAAGACCCAGTCACGCTAAGAAATGTATTAACTCCCAAGGTCAAAATCGTGCCATCCGTGCTGACCTTGAAGAGAGGATGTCAAAATAAAACTATCAGCACTATTAAAACACCTTCTCACAAAGAAGCTCTTCTGTCGTCAAGCTCTGGTAAGAGAATTTTTCACTGGAATATTACCACTTAACTGGTTTCTTAAAGTTAAGGTATCATACTTAATGTGCGTTCTGACACAACTTTTAGAGCTGTATTTCAGTGCTGAATACAATTCTCTCTAAATTGTAATTTGCTAATACAGGGGCAAAAAAAAAAAAAGGAATGTTAAAACTCATAGTTGTGAAATCTCATCTTGTAAGGAGTGTGTTTAGGAGGGTGTGGGGCTGTTAGAAAAATCAATATTAAATATTATTTATATTTGGTTATATAACAGTATTTTGCAAATATAAAACTAAAATTACTTGAAAGAGGAGAAAATAGAGTGCTCAGGTACAATGCTCTTCTGATCAGCGACTGTATGCTATCCCAATGGGAATGAGCCCTTATTTCAGGACATATTTTGTTCAACCTAATTTTAGTACAGTTTTGTAGTTTCTAGAAAGGGGAGGACATAACTGAAGGTGAGACTACTGCTTGAGCTGCTAGTTAAACTCAGACTGATTAATAGCAAGGGCAGGCATGAATCTCTCATCTAGTCTGTAGGCTGCTCAAATGCATGTTCAAATCTCATGACTGGAAACTAGATTCTGTAACTGTATTATAGAGATTCAGAAGTGCTCTGGTGGGTTATGTGCTGGGTTTTTTTAACCAAGTGTGGCAATCTAACTAGTTGCAAAAGGTAGGCTGGCTATGAATGACTACACTACAATGCACTGTAATTTGGAAAGTACACACCCAGCTATAGCCAGTAAAACCTGTTTTTTTTTTTTCCTTTTTAACCCACTCAATCTAAGATTGTAAAACAGTAAAAAATAGTCCTCTTAATTATATACAGGTGGTGAAGTGTGATAAAATCTGTATTTGTATTCCTTTGTGGGATGAGTTCCTCAAAGAAAGTGGGTATCGGCTATTCTCCCACTTGAGACTTGCTCATGTGAGGCACTTGCTTAGTGAACCAGGCACCAACCTGTAGGCTGCCAGTTTCTTGGAGAAGTCATCACCCCTCTAAATACCAGCCTAGAGCTTTCCTATCTGTAATTATGGCCTTAGAAGAAGTGAGATGGATATAGATATAGAGTTTTCCTTTAGGTTATTAATCCAGATTAGATTTATGATACTGTCACTAGAAATAAATGTAAGCAAAGCTGAGTTGTAGGACATACTTCTTCCCTTCAGAAAAAAAAATTAAATCTACTTTCAGAAGAAACAGAAGTCATTTCCTGTTGAAAATAAAAACACTTACTCCCCAGATTTTTTTTTCAGATAAACCTGTCACTCCTTAACTAATCCATGTATGCTGAAATTATGGTAGTAGAATATTTTCCAAATTCTTCCTATTGGAAAAAGGCTGCTTAAACTAAAAGCATGAAGCAGCACTTCAACATTTCATACTTGTGGTGTTATCTGATAAGACTGGAACTTTAATGCTGCACATGAGAAGAAATTTGTTTCCTCTATGCCCTTTCCCCAGTCCCCTGTTCCTAGCTCACTGTTCTAGCACATATTACCCTTAATCTTGCTTATGCAGTGTTTTGGTGCTATAAGGTAGGATTTGATGCATTCAACTGCATCAGGTTAACTTCCCCCTCCCTTACAAAGGGAGTTTTTAAACGTGTGTCCTTGCTCCCTGGTAAGCCTTGTACTGATGCAAATCAGAGGATAGGATCACAGGGTGAGATACGGGGCAAAGTAGGAGTTATTTGGGATTGCTGCTAAACCCCCACAGTATTCTGCAACCACACCTTTCAGGTAAAACCATATCTACTGCTGCTTACCCCTTCTGTTTTTAACATTTTTGAAGTAAAAGTGTACATACACTTTTTGTGACCAAGTGGCAGTTTGTAAACCAAACCCAGTTACCTGTTTAGGCTAAAGCATTTCTGAAGGGAATAACTGTTTTTCCAGTAGAGTCATTTGAACACTTTGGTATTAAACTTCAGCCCCGAAATAAATCGTTCAGTAGCTGTACAGTTGTTTGCTGTCAGGATTTTGTCGGACTACAGACAGACTAGCTAAATCCAGAAAGGAAAGGACTTCTGGAGGTCACCTACTCCAGCTCCCGCTGCCTGTGACTGGGTCAGTACTGAATTCAGACTAGGTTGTTCAGTTGTTTGTCAAGTTGAGTCTTAAAAATGTCCAAATCCTAACAAACTTGTTTCTTCCTGAGGTACTAACATACATGCAGCTATTTCTTAACCAGCTACTAATAGCATTTGGATCATTGGGCAAAAAGAGGAGTTGGTGTAGTTGAATCCATTAAATACTCTGAACAAGAGAAATAATAGTATAGCGCTGTGTCAACTCTCACATGTGTATGTTGAGGGACAGAAGTGGTGCATCTGTCCAAAATGTACTGGCGTATGTATTCCTAGAATAATAAGAGCTTGTGAGTAGTGGATTGTGTTCACACAATGGCTGTTCAAAAAATGAAAGAAAAAAATGCCATGTATAAAACACCAGTTATAGGATCCTTGCAACTTGTCAGGAGTTGAGGTTTTGGTAATTTTTTTTTCCACTTGTAAAACCTAAGTTTTCAGTGGTAATGCACTAACCCAGTAGAAAGGATTTCTTCTCAGGGAATTTCCTGATTCTCACCTGAACGGGAGACAGCAGAAGGAGAGCAGAACTCATATCCCAAACACTGTATTTTTGTGAACATATTAGAGCTAGAAATAACTGGGTTTGTTTATTTCAAAATGGTTGCTGAGCACTGTTCACCAGTATTGGTGTATCTTAGCTGGAACTTGAAGTTTTTGCTGAATTAGAAATAGAGAACCTGAAAAAGACAAGCCTACCTTGATCCAGTGCACCGAAGTGATTTGCAAAATGGCCAAGCCTCGTTTCTGCAACTATGACCAGATTTTCAGATTTGCTGCAAGCTAGATGCCTCAAAATTATTTCTGTAACTATTTGTCTCTTTCTTCTTTAGAGTGGATGACACACTCATTTTAAGACAAAATTCTTAATTCTCTACAGCTAACTTTCCCATGGTGGTGTGTGTAGGTTTCTGTAGTACTGGATGGCAGGCAGTATGTCTTTTGCTATGTTTGTTTTCTGTCGATGAAAACATTTATTAGAATTCAAGACACAGAATAACATGTTTGACTTACCCATTTTTACTGGAAAGGTTATATAATTTCAGAGCCCTGGTAGAAGACTTTGAACTAGTTTCAAAATCAAAACAGCTATTGTTTTTGCTCCCAGGAAACACACAGAGCCTTCTAATTTGGATTTACCATAGCCAGTGTGGAGGAGTAATAGCCTGATAACAGTTGAGGTGTTATGGTTTGGGAAGACTCATGTCTTTGCCTCACTTGAAGGGAGGAGTTGAAGGGGATTGGAGAAGCCAGGGAGCTTTAGTGTTCCCATGGAATGCCAAGATTTTCTGCTATCAAACCTGCCCCAGCAGCTGTATATTTTCACGTGTACAGTTGAACAGAAGCACTGTGACAGTTTGAGCCACAGGAAATTGTTTGAACAGCATCAAATAGGAATATAAATGATTTACAGTAAATCTAAAAATGTATATGCCCACCAATGCCTTTTTTACCTCCTTTTGCTAACTACAATCTACCTGAAATTATGTAAAGGAAAGGAGCTTTACCTGCAAGTAAGACCTCTGATATGCTATAATGTCATCTCTGCTTCTGCCTTAAAATTACACCATTACTTTAAATTATTTCTCACTGTAAGAAACTTCATGTTGTTGTTGATGTCCTAGCTCTGTCAAGATGAGAGCTCTGTCAAGCTTTATATGTAATTGAAACTCTTTGGGAATCTGAAAGTATCAATAATACTATTCCTCTTCTTACTGTTAAAGACTTGCAGAAATCAGTGGAACCTGCTGCATCTATGTAACAAAAATGTCTCTTGCTATTTGGTGGGAGTTTTTTTTGACATTTTGGGTACCCTTTTGTCTCTGATTTAAGTCATTGATATCCCTTCAGCAGTGTTATGGCCCTGTTTACTTAATCATTTCCATTAATCTAATCCAGTGGACACTCCCTTTTTCTCTTGAGGGTATTTTCATAGCATGTAACAAGACTAATGAAAGCTTGGGTACAGAGAAGCTTGAAAGTATGAATTCTGTGTTTCCTTTAAGGTGTTTTTGGACAAGTGAGACCTTTTCCCTTATGACAAGTTGATCATACTGAAGGACTTCTCCTGTGTTCTGCAGCTACCGGAAGCATGGGAAAAATGCATGGGGAAAATAATTCCCCAAATGCTATAGAAAATATGTGTATGCAGGTTTAGTGATCCTTTGAAATACTGATTTTCTTGTTAGTTCATAATTTCTAAATTCCTGCAGTTGAATTTTGGCTTGATCTTACACTTAAATGTGAGAATTGAGAGAAGCTTCCATAGTTAAAACCAGAACAGGCAATGACAGATTAAGACTCTGTTATTGGGTGTTATTGATGTTTATTGCACAAAGAAAGGCTTCTCAGATGGAAAATTCAAACTGAATGGTTTCAATCAGTTTTCATACAGCTGGAGACATACATAAACTTGGTAATTCAGGGCTTCTTGGTGTAGCCTTTCATAATACTAGTGAAGCAGGACCAAAACAATTTAGTTCCACTAAGCATTCCCACAATCCTTGAGTCTTTGTTCTGACACTGAACCAGGAGCCAACTCAAATATAGTTACTGCAAATAATTTTTCAGCTTGTATCATTCCTGTTATCTACCATAAAGCTGGATTGACATGCTACCAAGAGGAAACAAAATATTTTAAAAGGCAAACATAATTTCCACGGTCTCTGGACTGAAACAGTCATGACTTTACTCAAAATCTTAGAATAGACAGTTACTTGTAAAGGGGTCCACATACTTTCTCATAAACAGGTCTGGAATGCACCAGGGTTTGTAAATACGGCTTAAAATTTAATTTCAGACAGTCCTTTTACATTTTTCTTTTACTGAGCAGTCAGCTTCTTTTGTAGATCGTAAAAGCAGGTTCCTTATACACTAATTTACCCAAGATGATTATTTGTCCTTCTTAGTCCAGATTACTTGGTTTCAGTCTCCTTTTCAGTTTCCTTTTCTTCAATACATCTGTGCTAGTTAAAGCCTGGGTTAAAAGTGAACTTAAAACTTGCATGTTCCCCTTCAGAGGTATAGGAAGGAGGAAATTAATACATGGGTCACCACAGAACATGAGGTCTTGTAGTCCATAGTATGACACAAAGCTTGTCTATGATTCTTCTTTGGTCATCTTAATCCAGACATCTCCACTGCGTAGTGACTCTGTATCTCATAACCAGTTCTCTAAACTGGGGAAAACCTTACTCAGTGTATCCAAAAGGACTTTTGTCAAGTTGATGAGTTTGTGAGAGTTCAGAAAACAGTGTTAGTTGTGAGGGCCTGGGAATCTTGCTGTTTATTGTTTATCCAGTTGCTTGAGTTGGACTTGCCTGGTAATGTTTGCAGTCTGCTTTGCCCTCGGTTCCTGGACATCCTTAACAGGAATGGTTTGCTGGAAGCTGCCTGGAGTAATATATTTACTTGTGCCGAGCACTGACTGCTAGACCCCTGCCCCAGTTGTTGGTCATTCATCTACAGAATGGTCAATTCACAATTTGAAGCCAGAAAGGAGCCATAAAATAATGTAGTCTGAATATAGCTTTGTCAGTTTGCTTTTAGCCTTGACTACATACACTAGCAGAAAAGCTTACCGTAACTTTGACACCTATTCTCTTTTGTTGCTTTTCATTAACAAGGAGCTCTTCCCATGGGATAGGTGCTGCTCTTGTTTTTGCAAGCCTTTCATAGGATTCATCATAAAAACGTATTTTGGAATAAAATACTTCCTATTTAGCTGTAGAAGTCAAGTTGACCATGAGAAACGAGTAAAAATGAAAGGGTTTTTGTTTGTGAGGTACTATGGGATCTGTGGCAATGAATGATTTCAAAGCAAGTTGGTTTATTTGTCTCTGGATAATTTGGATGTGGTTCTCTGAGTTTTGGGGGGGTGGGGGAGAAGAGGCAGAGGGAGGGAGTTGGTAATATTTGAGTTTATGGGTAATTCAGGTAATCTGCTGGCTTCCAGAAGGGGGCATTTCATCCTATCAGCTTTGTTAAGGGTGCCATCAGTGACCATAGTTAGGGAAAAATTTTTTTCACGTATGTTCCCAGACTTTTTACAGGCAATTTTGTGACTAGCCCTGTTGAAGTTTTAATATGTTGTACCTGTACCAAGAGGCATGATCATGCTTGCAGAGACTGATTCTAATAGTCAGCATATTGATGCTGTCAGAAATGTGGATGTATCTAAAGGAATATTCTCCTTTAGAAGAGAGGTGTGCACTACTTCCCTGCAGGGGAATTTCTTGGTACGTAGTCATTTACTTGCAAGGACATGCTGGTGTGTCTTCACATAACTCTTTGCCTGTACTGCTTAGTTCTGAATTCTCTCAGGGTAGAGGTAAAGGAGGAGGAAAATACGCATAATTGTTTTCATGAAGAAATTTGTATTTGTTTTGCTGCAGTGAGCTTCCTCTTTCATTTAAGGAGCACATGAAATCCCACAACAGAAAACTTAAGAGATTTGTAGATAACATGAGTTTTAAAGCTGCAGTCTAAGTCAAACGAATTTCAATGCCTAACATGAAGAGCATGTGGTATGGAGAGCTGGACAGTAATGAAAAGGGTGATTGGATGGGGTTTGTGGTTTTCTTTTGCCTCAGCTTACCTTGCAGTACATTGATTTGACTTCTAAACAGACAGAACTTTACCATAGCTGTGTTAAAGCTAGTGGCTGGGATTGAATTGTTTAAGTCAGCATACAGCCTACGACAGTCTCCTGGCCAAACCGGAGTGGGCAAGCTTTGCCACTACTGTGCCTGGGAAGCTGGTGCAAAACTATCTGCTGTCCAGAGACTGGCTTTGCCTGGGATCATAGGAGGTGGAAGCATGACTGTGCAAACATGGTCTCTCATGGGGCTGCTCTAGTTCACTCTACAAAAGAAAAAACCTAAAGTGGACTAAATTGAACAGGCATCGTTATGGGCAGACAGGAGGTGAGAGAGCAGGTGTGAGCTCAAACTTGAGGCCAGGGAAGAGAAGGGCTGTTTCTAGGTGCTGGAGAGGTCACAGTGCAAGGGGTTGAAGGGAAGATGAGGAAGGGAGAAGTCTCTGATTGTGGAAGGGTTTAACTGGAAGGAAATCTGCCACGTTTCAAAACTGGACCAGATAGGAAGGGGGAAAAGTGAAATTGAACAGTGGGCATACACGAGACACTACTCTTCCTCTCTCTTCCCCTAATTGAAAACACCCCAATCACTCTCCTGATGGTAGGATCATTTGAGGGAAGAAGAAGGCTTGCTTTGGTTGTTGGTAACTGCTGATAAATGCTCTAGTGTAGTAGTGATGATCCATTCTCCAGTTTTATTCCAAGAACGTTTAGCTGCAAGAGGAAGAACAGGTGAACGCCTACCTGCATGGCTACTGAAACCCCAGTTAGATTTTTGGCACTAGCTTACTGCTGGTTCCTTGCTACCTATCTAAAGATTGTAGGGGAAGGGGAAGAATGCTGTGGAAGGGAAGTCTGTATCCATGGAGAAATGAATCTTGTCTTAGTGTATAAACTGTTCTCTGACCAGCTGTTATCCTCTAAACAAGTAAATTTCTCTCCTATAAATATTTCAAGACTCAGAAGTAACTTGACATTCTCTGGTTTTGTCCGTGTTTATGTTGAACATTTGAGCATTCATAGCAATATAGTATAACTGTGTTCTGCCTTCTTGGTAATTTTGGTAGTAATTTGAGACTTTAAAAGGGAGATATAATTAGAAAGACATTACCTTAGAATTATGAAACATACTGTAACCACTCTTCCTTCCTTGAAGGAACACTGATACATGTATAGCATAATAGATAGTGTAGTTAATAATGCTGAATGGCATATCAGGCAAACTGGGGAGATTGCAGCCATCAGAAAACTGTTAGTGTTGCTACTGCTTTTACACTGTTTAAAATGGCAACCATAAGCCCTCTTACACCCATGTTAAGATTGCTCTGCTGGAAACAATACCAAAGTCCAGTTTGCCTTTCCATTATTTACTTGCTCTTTTCAATAGATGCCAAAAATTAGCATGTTTTCTTGAAGGTTTACTCCCTGTGCTTTATCAAGACCTTGCACTCATAGGCTTAGACTGAGCTTTTTCACCAGCTAAGAAGTTTAGCATTTTTAAAACAGAGCCCTTTGGATTTTTGAACTCGCAGGGAAAACCAGAAACACATAGAGCAAAAATCCAAAATTCAACATTTTCAAGAGATTAAGCAATGAAAGGCCAAACCAACTATTAGTGTTAGCTTTAGGTTTAAACAAAAGCATCAACAACAAAAAGTGTCCTTCAAAAAACTGCTTTTGCACTTAGTAGGCCCAAAGTTTGTGTTAGGAAAAGGCTTCCAACCACTCATTTCCGGGTGTCATGTAGCTCCGTGAATGCCAGTAGTTCAGTGTTCAGTTCTGGATGTAAAATGTGTTGATGTGTTTTGAAATGGTGGACATGAAATTTCAGAATTTGTGAATACATGTTTGACTTTACAATCTGGCTCATGTCAGCATTCTGGCAATGTGAGGGTTTTTAAGCTCCAGTGCTGTTTAAAGGAAGCCTTAACTTTTTCTTGACAATAACTACCTATTGAGGGATTGATATGAAAGGATGATTATTTGAGTAAGGATATGAAAGCTGACTTCAGATCTTCTTGAATAATGAGCTTTGTTCTTTGCTTATTTCCATTCCAATACAAGAGATACTTTAACGTAGTTCAAGTAACATGGTTGTTGCATGGAGACTTTTTTCTAAAGAATTGCCAACTCATTAGTTCACTGTAGAGGAATGTGGTATTTCTGGTATCCCACTTCAGTGACTAGATTAAATAACTGATGAAAGCCTGTTACTTTGATGCTACTGCTTGTTGTCTTTATAATGATGGTTAACTAAATATCCTGCTTTTATGCTCATTTCCAATACTTTTGTTTGTATACCATCTCTTCCTGCTTCTGTCTTCAAAACCTTTGCATTTAATTCTGTGTAACTCCTTTCTTAGGGAATGGTACTTACAAAAAAAACCTTTAAAACCATTAGTCGAAGTAATACCTAGAGTAGTTGCTTAATGATCTTGTGTTATGACTTAAAAGAAATTCTCCCTCGAGCTGGGCTTTTGAAAAATGTATGAGTGCTTGAGTAATAACTTTAAGAGAAGCATTATAGGAAAGTGCCAAGCAGCAGAAGAACTAAGAGAAAAGGTCATCTGTTTGACCTGCTTTTGAGACTGGACATCCTAGAGATTGCTGTGCTCACTGGATGGGTTTGATTTCAGAGCACTGCCACACTTCAGCCTCTGCAAAGAAATTGGGCTTGCTGCAAATCATGAATAGGGAACACGCTGTACTAGACAAGACTGAGATTTTCGCATGCTTACTTTGACCCTTCTTGAGCGAAAATCACTGTGAAGAAAACCGGATTTTGTTCCTGTATGTTTTGGACTGGATGAATGAGTCCAGCACAATAGCAATCAGACATGTTACCTTTGTCTTTAAGTAATCGAATGCAGCTGATAAAATGCATTTGTTCCTCTAGCTGCCTTTTGTAATGTAGAACTTTAACTCAGTAAGTCATACAAACTTAACACACAGTGTTTGTACAGCAGCACTTTTTTCTGTTTGTTTTTTGGTGGAATTGTTTGGGTTTTGTACCTTGTTTTGCTGGGGGTGTATTTAGAAAAGGAATTTCTGTCTGGTCCGGATTAATTATTTTCCTGGCATGTTGACCCATTAATGAAACAAGATTTTAGAAAACAATGTGGAAAATTTTATAAAGCTGTCAGGTTTGTTCTGTGATGTACAAATGTGACAGAAACTTGTTTGGTCAAACACATAAAATTATTCTGTTATGTTGTCTGAAGTGCTTTTTCAGAGGTGTTTTTGTTAAGTGTGAATTTGTGGTTTGTGGTGTTTTCATAGCACAACAAAGCTTGTATTCTCTTTATTGTGTTCCGTATATTCAATTGTCCCTTTCAGTAACTTACAAAAAATTCTAAAATATGGCTGATAATTGTGTTTCAGAGATTTAATACCAGGCTACAGTAAAGCTATATACAGAATCAGTGTTCTGCATAGTAATGACAAACAAGTAGTAAAAGTGCATCTGTGAAGAGAGATCTGATGCAAAGCTTGTTTAATTACTCATTGAAGCTAGCGTGTTATATTCTGTGGCCGGTAGTATGTAATATACTAATGCAGGTTTAGGATATATTGTAAGTGAGGTTTCTCTTTTGTTACTGAATTGATCTGAACTGAGGGAAGTAGCTTTGGACGTACCTTCCTTTACCAGTGCTGTTCCTGTTTTTGCGTATTTAACTTGTCTCAAAATATCCTGTATTATCTAATCCTGTCACACCACCTACTGTTAAAAGGCAGACATTGGGCATGTTTTCATTCTCTAAAATTTAATGCAGTCCTCTTAATATCATGATTTCCTGGGTTTGGTGCAAATTGAAGGTTTCTTGGTGATTAATATTTAAGAGTAGAAATCCTGTAGTAAAACTGGTGTTGCTTAAGGTGAAATTACCAGCTAATTTTGTCATATTTCAGCAGTCTTCTAGCTTAAGCGAAGTTGAAATGTGGTTTATAGTAACAAGAATAAGGGGAAGGGTATTCCCTTTAAAAAGAAATTTGATTGTTTTAAGTCAAACCTGAAACACTGTAGTTGTTTCTTTTCCAGTAAGATAAACTGTCTATCAGCCTTGCAAATGGCAGTGACGTGAGAAATTAACATATTTTAGATAGTTTTGGTTATAATAAATGACAGAATATTTTCTAAAAATATATGTCTATTTTCCATATCTCTGTTTTTGTACAAAAATGAAAACCTCTTATCTGTGTTCAGAAGGCTGTATTAAGATCTCGATACTGGAGCTGACAGGAGCCAACTCAGAGCTGGCAAGAGAAGTCTGTGTGTTTATAACTTCTCTGGGCCATTGAAATTTTAATGTAGGTGCACACTTTTCAGAAATAAACTAAAAGCTTGATTTAACTAAACTCAAATTTTCTTGTGGAAAGTGTATTTGCTTTGTTAGTAGTGCAAGAGTGAGCTCCTCCTACATCTATCTCCTGTATGGGTGCTTTTCCTATTTGATTAGCATAGCTGTTGGGTGTTTGTATTCAACAAGCTCAAATGAAAACTGGACTTACTACAAAAATGTTTCTGCACTAGCTGGCCATCAAGAACTTGGTTTTGGAAGTGCTGTTAAACTAGTTCTGTAGAACTACTCGGTTTTCAGTATGAGTACAAAGCATTTTGATACTCTCATGCTGTCTTATTCCTTGAAAGGATATTATCTTTTAGAGTGTTCTGTCAAAGAGGAGTGGGGTTGTTAATCTGTTTTGGGGAGGAACAAACAGAGGAATCCTTTCTTGGATTGTCTTTGAAATGGAGGTTACATTTTTGTGGGATTGCCAGTACAGCGAACCATAATGTGAGGTAGGAGAATGCAAAATCAGACATTTTTGTGTGCAGATGTCTGCACTAAGGCCAATCTGTAAAGCTCTCGACTTGTTTTTGAGGCTTTAAGTCCTTGGAACGTTTTTTCTGCATTTACAGCACTTTTTACCCTGTCAACAGGAAGTAGATTAAGCCATTTTATATGGATTTTTACTGTGTAAATATTTTTATTTGTAGGCATATGTGGAAAAGAAGCAATTGTTTAAGTTTCTTACCTATGCCTTTTGTTCTTCGTTCTCCTTCCTCTTTCCCCCTTAATTGACGGGTGTAGGATCTTTGCCAGGAGAGAAGCATGCCTCAGTGAAAAATTCTCCAGCCTCGTGGACTAGCTTTGGTAAATCCCTTGCCAAATCCAAAGTGCCTGTCAAAAGATCGGTGCTTGAGAGAACACCTAGCCTCTCATCAGTCAGCAGCGCTCAGAGTGAGCAAAGTCTTTTCAGCACTAATTGTAAGTATACGTGAGGGTTACGGGTTTTAACTGATTGATAGCCAACATCAATTGCTTGTTGGAAAAAATCCTCTTGGAAGGGAGTCCTGTCAGACAAGTACCTGTATTAATTCCAGTTGTGCTACTTATTAGTTCTAGGTCTTTTTTTTCCTCTCTACTTAGAGCTGTCCTTTTTGAGACATAATGCCTGAAGGAGCTTTGAGCCCTGGATTTTGGGTTGATGAGTAGAGATTTTGGTACAACTTCTCTTCCATCCTGAAACATTATATAACCAGCATGTCTTCTTAAGCAAGATTTTCCAGTGTTTACGCGTAGTGTAACAAGTCTGAACAGAATGGTTTACTTGTCATAATATTTGGAACAGCATGTTACAGGATTTTGATACTAAATATTTTCTTGAACCGGTTTATATCTGCTTTCAGAGTTTTAGGACAAAATGTGTAGATGAAATTACAGGCAGGTAAGTGCTTGTTTTAGAAGATCAATCACTGCATGGGTAGACTCCTGTAATTTCTAAAGTAGCTGTAAACATTGGTGTATGACCTAACCATGTCTGTCTTGATTAAAATTAGGGAGAAAAATATCAGGACTTGCTTCGTTGTGAAATTCTACAACAGTTCTTAGGAGTTCTGAGGGGAAAAAATATGAAGGAAATAACATACAACTGACTATCAGACATACTAGTATTCCCAGCTATGCATATTCAAATAAGTACATTCAAATATTCTGCTACTATCATATACCTATTATATCTTGAAGACTGGGCAAAGGCCTTTTGTTTGTGCCAGATGTCACTTAAGTCTATCTTCAATGGACTGAAAAAGAGAACTGTGATTTAACATACGTCTGTGGTTTATATATGCGCATATGCATACATACATAACTACATTCTCTCGCGTTCTTCTCCCCTGGCCCCGTACTGCCTTCATTAAACAAAAACCTAACATATTCCTCAAATGAATATGAGTATGTGTAATAAAATATGCATCGTGTGCATGTTGCTTTGTAATGAGATCGGTTCTGATCCTGTGACAGCCATGTTGACTTTTGCTGTTCAGGTTTAGGTCTGTATCTGGAATTGCTAAGCAGCTTTGTCCGCTCTTCATTTTGTTCCCTCATGTAACAAAGGAAGGGGTCATCGCTTCATAACAAAGGAGTGTATTCAGATTAAGTATCCAAACAGATGACTCCTTATTTAGCCTGATTTGCTAGCTGCTGTAATCTGTTTTGTCCACTGCCTTCAAGCTTACAATTTTTTCCACTCTGATTCACGAAGACCGAGCAAGAGCAATATGAGAGGCTGAACATGGCTGCAGTCTCATAGACTTTAAGCTTGCTTAGATCTTTTTTAAATGACTATACCAGGAGGACTCCGCAGTTGCACAGAAACTAATTTTTCTCCTGTTATTTTCATCAATTCTACACTAGCACCACCGACTGACTCAGGAAGCCACTATGATATTACCTTACTGACATTGCTGGTAGTGGGTTCTTACAGCTTTTGTATTGTTCCTTTGTTAGCCACGTTTACTGGGAAGAGAAGTAGGTTGTATTCCTTTTTATTTCTATTCTAAAGCATGTATTTTGTTTTGTGGAGGTTGGTAAATATATGTAACGTTTTGATCTGCTGATTTTCTGTGAGACTGTTTTTCTTTAGAGAATTTTTTACACTTGATGAGAATTATTTATGTCTAATAGTAAGGTTTTGTGAGTATAATGACTTTAGATTATATGCAATTCATATGTTAGTGAAATTTTTATGACTTTTAATCAAATTGGGAAGAACTAAGGAATTTACTTTGTACTCTAATGCTAAGTAGACTGCTGTTCTTGTTTTTTTGTTCTTTCATTTAGTCTACTATGCAATAATGTCAGGAAAAAAAATTTGTAAACATATAATGTTTTTATTAGATTTGTGGGACACAAAAGATCATAATGGGAGGCTTATGCTGTGTGTGTAATGAAATTTATGACAAACTATTGTGATCCGGTCAACAATATTAAATCAAAAAGGCTCTTGGCTTGTTTGGAGTTTGTCTTGTGTTAGCAGAGAAAAAGAATGACAAGAGAGCATTTCTTCTGCTTTGTCAGCTCAGCCCTTTGTTATGGGATGTCCTTGGATTGGTAATTCCCTGTGGCAGCATTAGGAGGGGTTTTTTTGTCTAATGAACACTTGAACTTTTTGATTCTTTTCTCTAAAATGTCTTCTTATTTGAGAAGTTCAGAAATCTTGAGGTTTGAAATGTTATTTTTACTAAAAGCATATTTTGCATGCAGGCAGTCAATCTGAACATTGAAAACCAGACTTTTTTAACAGTAATCTCAGTTTTAGTGCTGAGCTGAAAATACTATCCTTTGAACATACTGAAATGTTTAACTCTGAGGTTAAGAATAAGAATCCAGATTTTAATTGCATTAGAATAATTAAATATAAAGTAAATAGTGTTTCAGAAGTTAAAAAGTTGATCCTAGCAGTTGACCTGCATCTGCATTTTTGTGCAGTCAATACTTCATTAAAATTTTTCTAAAGAGTTGAGTTTTCAGATCTTTATTGGGCTGAAATCACTTCATACCTGTCCATCTTTATTCAGGATTGCAGTAGCTGCTCCGAATTCTATGAATAAACAGCTTTGAATCCGAAAGTGATCACACTCTGTAAATCTGTGGGGTTTTGGTGGGGGTTTTTTTGTTGTTGGTTTTTGTGGGTTTTTTTTTCCTGCACACAGCCTGATTAGCTGACTCCAGGGTTTCTAATGACAGAACAGTGCCCTAACTAGCCCTGCACCAGAAGGCTGCTCGCTCACCCAAACCATGACTTCCATGGTGTGCTGCTGATTTAGAAGAGGAAGTAGCCCACTAGTTTGTAGGCAATTGTTAACTGCTCACAGTGAACTCTGAGCAAACATCCCTAATTTAGTGATTTACAAAAAAAGTTAAGGACTGCTTCACACCTCATGCTCTACTTAAACAACTTGGTTTTAATGATCTGATGTTGATCAGGGTCAGATTCCCACAGAATAACTGTTACTGGTGTGTTATGCAAATTGTTGCTCGTGTATAGATTTTTTTGCAAATATTTAGCTTTTGTGTGTTTAGAGAGACTCCAACTTCCTTTTTTTAAAAAAAGATGATGGCTTCAGTTGCATGTGTTTGTTAAAGGGAAACCCTCTTTCTGTGGTTGAAAATATTTAGTGGCCAAAAAGCATCTTTTTGAAATAGTTAACTTACGTGGTTTATGCTACTATTTAAAGGCACTAAAATAATCTCAAGACTTCATGTTTCATCTTTTGATTAACAGTATTAGACATGTAGTTCACGTTGCCTTTAAAAAAGGCAGTCTCATTAAAACACTCATCTGAGGCAAACCTGGTAATATATGACAAAAGTTTCCCCCTCCCCCCCCTTTTTTTTTTAATAACTAGCGGGAAAAGCAGCATTGTCACAAACAATTCCACAGTGACTTAATTTTTGCTTGTCTCTGGTAAATGTCATGTGAATTCTTACTCTTTAATGTGTTAGTGTTCGTTATTTTTTAGTGCCCAAACCAAAGTCTACTTAATCTGTACTTACTTTAGAAATATTTTCATATTTTTTCTGGACAACTGAAACAATGTTTCCCCAAAATTTCAGTTTTTTGTTTTTCAAGGAAAAATTTCCATTGTGAGCATAAACTCAAACCTCTTTCAAGGTCTTTTAATCTCTAGTAAAACTGACTTGGCTTATGATTTAATGTTCTTTAAACTGTATATGCCTAGAGAAAATTCTGTTTGATTCTGTTTTGCAGCTGCAAGTGCCACAGTCATCAGGAATGGAGAATGGCCTTCAAAACCAGCCTGCCAGAATGGCACTTTGGGGTCTGTCTCTTTGAAAGCATTGCCAAGACCTAGACTGCACTCATTGAGGTCAACTCCAAAAGGTATATGAGTCTGTTTGTAGATAGAGGAGGTAAAATCACATCAGCGGTGCTTCAAGTGTTCTAGTACTTCATAGGAAGGCTAAAATGTTCTTTGTATTGTTGTAATTGATGGAGGTATTTCAGGGAAATGAAGAGGTCTACACTGTGGTATGGCTCAGGTCTGCATGATGCAGGGACTAAATGCACCGTGCTACATGGCAGGTGTCATCACATGGGGTTTGCATTGTTTTGAGAAGAGTTCTTTTCTTTCAGAAAGTTCGGGCACAGACTCTGTCATTGCTGGTAATCTGCAGAGTAGACATACCTTGAATTTATCCTGAGTGTATGGTTGTTCTTGTCCTTATGCAGACTTTGTATTATCTTCACCCCTTTCAAAACTGAAAGGGCCTTGGGGGATGGGGATGTATTTTTGAATAAGGTATTATTAGATGTATGTTCTTCTGTAGATCAATGACATTGTCCCATCTTTCGAAGGGAAGAGTCACAGAAACTTAGCTTTTCATACTGCTTTTTCTTGATACTCTTCTTACTGGCTGAATTAGAAGCTTTAATGGAGACAAGACAATTAATTTTGTTTTATCATCTTGTGCTAAAAGAAATATTAAATGTGCTTCCTGGCTTTGTATTAAACATTGTTCAGGTTCCTATTTCTGTTCAAGCTAGGACCTCTTGGTTGGCCAACAGTGCTTATTCCACTCAAGCCACAAACACCAGTTGACAACTTGTTCTCTGACCAAAATAAAAAACATAATGGGAGCAATAAGCAATAAATAAACTTACTGTGTCTCTTTTCTAAGTCCTAGCTGTAATCAGCTTGCTTCTGACCATCTTTGTGGTGAACTGGTTATTGTAATTGGATAAACCTAATTACTGTGTTCCTGCTTTAGACTTAAATTTTAAGCTGGTATCTGACATAATTGAGAACAAGTAAGAGATGCCTGCCAAACGTCTTGCTGTAATGACATGCTTTAAAAGAGTAAACAGTGAAAAGAAACAGAATTTGCCACAAATTATAAATTGCTTTGAAACAAACACAAATCATATGGCTTTCTGACAAGCTGATGCTTTCTGTTGGGGTCCAACACGTGTGGCACAACTATGCATAGCTCATCATCTTCAGTGACCTGGAAGTGTGCCTTCAGCACCTGCAGGAGCAGTGTGGCCAAAGGAAGCTGGTATTCCCCTTCAGATCAGTGTTACCTGGACTACTGTGTTGTGGTTTGGGTCCTTCCCGGACCAGGAGGGTTGTTTTGAAAGTGGAAAGATCCACTGGAGACTTAGGAAGATGATTGGGGTCTCTGTCCAGCGAGAAGAGGTTGAGGGAGTTGAACCTGTGTAGTCAATAACTTGAAAAGGACAGCTATAAAGGTCATGGTGCCAAACTCTTCTCAGTAGCACCAGATGATGTGGCAATCAGAAATGCTTGCATACTTTTGAGTGGGAGATGCATCCTTGCCCGGTGGTGCTGTGGAACCACCCTTCCTCGAGGTTTGCAAGGCTCATCTAGACAAAAGCGTGGTCAGCTGATCTTGTCTTAATGGTGACCCTGCTTTGAGTGGGAGACTGGATATCTGGCCTCTGGAGGTCTCTTTCAGCCACTATTTCCTTAGCTGCATTGTATTTGCTGCTGTTTTGAGACTAAAGTAACTTGATCTTAGTGCTAAAATGAAATCTTTACTAATGTTTTCTCCTGCTTAGAAGATTTTTAAAACTATCTTTTTATTTTTTCCAAGGTGAGTTCTGGTAAAGCAAAGCTAACTTTAAATACAGCTTAAACGTTCTAGAAGGTTTCTCTTTTTGTGTTTGAGTAGATTTGTGCGTCTTAACTGTAAAAAGTAAGATATGTCTTTAATTGCTGGCATAGTTCTACTTTAAAGTTCATCTAAGCTTTTACTTTTAGGAGCCAAGACCAGGTCTGCTTCACTGAACCAGTGCACACCAAAATCATCTGGGCCGCTGCACTTAGCAAGGAAAGTCGGTGAGACTAGAGGTAATCATCTGTTGGGTAGTTGATTTTTTACTTTTTCTTGAATCTCTTTGTCTTGAGAAGGTGCAGCTGTGCTTTATGATTTCAGAATAATTGAGATAGTTGGCTCATTTTCTTTGCAGTTCATCATATTGGACACTGGCTCTGCAAAGTTCTTTTCCTTACTTATTTGCTTTAGGTCCATTCACTGTCTGCTATCTGCTTGAAACTTGCATCCCGTAAGGACTTAAAATACAGGATAATTAATCTGTCTGTTAAATGATGTTCTGTCCCCTGCTCATAAGGTTGTATGCTTGCAAGACACAGTGTAGACTGGATTTTGCCTAGTTTGTGTTTAATTTAAGCAAGACTCTTGTGAGAGGATGCTGATCAGCTCTGGTTGTTGAGGATATTTACTCCACTTTATGTTTCTGTATCAGATGTTTGTTTTATCTTTAACTGTGAGTTAAAATTAGTCTTTTCTGCCAGAGTGAATCAAAAGAACAGATACAAACCTTTGGACAAGCTTTGTAAGACCCAATTTTCACTTTGGGAGCAAAGCTGTATTTGCAAGGTTGAGGCAGGGAGAAACAAGTACAGTGGTGGTACAAAGCAGCTTGTTTCCTGGTGAAACCCGTGCCATAGGATCACACACTATTCCTAAAGCCTGCAGAAAGGTGTTGTCAAAAGACCTTTTATGAAGTTCTGCACATGACTTTTGCACTTACACCCAGCAGTCTGAAAGACTGCTTTCATTCAATAGCCTTCAAAATAATAAGGTTCGTCGGTCAATTTTCACATACCTTTTAAGTAATACAGTGAGGATGGGTAAACTTTCTCAGTGCTTTCATTTATATCTAACTTGATTGTTAGCATATTTGAGAATGTTGTTAATTTATTGCTCCTCTATGCAAATAAAATAACTGTGGCATACAGAAGGGAAAGAAGTTGCTATAATGCTGATATAGATGATAGTTTTCCATTATCTGTGGTCCTCTTTGAATGAGTAAAGTAAAACTGTGCTACCTGACTTAAATGAAATATAATAATTGTAATGGGATAATTGTAATTGGGAATGCATCCTGCATTTTCCAGGCAGTTTCATATAATGCTAAATCTTGCTGTAAATCATGCCATCAGCCATCACAATAAAGAAACTGAAATAGCAAAGTTTGAGGAGCTTATGTGGAAAGAATCTTGAATCTTTAAAAAAGCAGTCCTACTGCCCTTTACTGACTTGAAGTAAAGTATAATGAAGTATAATTTTTTGTTTGTTTATTTCCTTTCTGAAGGTACTCCTGGAAGAAATGTACACCAAAGCCTATCTTGTTTGGGTCCTGGTGAGTTTTCTGAATGCGTTTTATGTTATCTATGGTGCAACTCAAATTAAGTTTATACATTATATTAGTATATTGGTTCTTTTCGGGGGAGAACAGATGTGCAATGTATAATTCTGTAAACTATCATTGACTCTAGTTTCAAGGAATATGGAAAAGAGCCTATTTTCCTGGGTTTTGTTTACTTTTGTCTTCTGGCTACCCAAGTCTTAGACTATGCAGTCTGTTCTGTTACTCTGTTTCCAGTGAAACCTGAGGAGATTTAAACTGTATAGAAAAAAGTATGGAAGGGAAACTTGGGTGTAATTTTTACTTTTTAGCCAAAGTAAGTAATGAATGAACTCATGTGTTTCAGCTTTAAAAAAAAAAACAAATAGAAGAATCCCGCAGAGCCTTCCTTTTCTGGAACGTTCATTGTAGATAACCTGTTGGTGTGAGCTGTCTTTGTGTATCACTGTAGACTACATTTGTATAAGAAGTTGAAATTATCGGAGCATATTGATGTATGTGTCTGCTCATATGGCACAGGGAGAAGTCACAGCTGATTAAGTGGCAGATGGCATTTCGAAATCTGGCAGAGTTTTAAGGACTTGATATTTGGTTTGTTTTTGGTGTTTATGCCAGTGAGGACGCCTGGTGCTAATTTCTATCTGCCAAGAGACTGAAAAGTCTTCAGATGATGCTTCTACTTGCAGCAGTTTCCAGGTCTTTTCAAGAGAGTTGGCAGTCTGAATTAGTTTCCCGAGAACCAGTGTGTATTTGTTGAATTAAAAGCTACTTGAATTAATTACTCATTGAAAAGCCCTTTTTGAAAGATACTGAAGATCACTGGAAAGCCCTGTGTCCCCTGAGTGAATAGCAGATGTCTTTCTGAAAGAGGTGCTGTAGCCAAGCAGATGTTGTAAATTTGAGTCTGAAATTACTGGGTAAATCAGTTCTTACCTGTAACTCTGGTACTGTGGCAGTATTTTTTCAATTTCCTGTAGTCATAACGTGTATTTAATGCTTTTGTCTTTTACTCTCTTGGGTGTCAAATGTCTACATATTAATTGTGGCAGAGTACTTCGGTATGTTCTGTTAAGTGTCAGGGCTTCTGTCAGACTTTGCACAAACTGCTTGTTCTGTTTGTTGCTTTTATTGATATTTGGCTGAACTTTAGCTTAGGTAAAGCCTGACACTGAGTTTCAAGAGCTCAAACGTAGTCTGTTGTCGAAGCATGTAGAGGATGATTCAGCTAGCACCATAATGTCTTGATCAGCTCAATTGAGGAAACTCCTAATAAGCAATAAAATCTGTTTCTGGACTAGAAATTAGAAAAGTAAATTTCTCTTATGCTTGCTTACAGTAGTCTCAAAATATAACTTTATTTCCCCCTAAATTTAGTGCGCGTATTCTCTCTACTTTGCATGCAGAAAAGTAGTGTTCCCTCCCCTTTTTACTGGTTTAGTAGAATTTTGCTTATGATTAATCTTTTCTGACCTAATAAAGCATGTAGCAACATAACTTTGAAGTGTTGGATATGATGCCTTAAAAACACAGTCATAAACTCCAAATTGGCTGTAATATTTAGCAATTCTTTAGTAAATGCTCTTTACTCGTACTTTTGCCAGTAAAATGGCTGTATTTCAGCATTTGTCTTAACAAACCTGAACTGCTTACTGTACTGAGTCAGTTTCCAAAACTGGAGATGTTAGACATTCAACTTAATACATTTCTAATTTGTGCAGAGCATTAGTATAATTTCTCATTTATGAATGCAGAGCTTTCTGGTGGAATATTTTACATTTTTGAGAAGTATTTTTCCATCCTTACAGTTGCAGATAGTTCTTACAGAATAAAAATACTGTGTGACTGCTTGGATATTCTGCAGTACAATGTCTTACATTTTAAGAAAAGACAAATGATCTTTTTTGAAATGAACTGAAGTAATGCCAGCCAGTACCATGTAGAATGAGGCCCGCTATCTTCTTTTTTTTTTTTTCTTTTGGCTTTGATATTATAGTGAAGCTTTGTTCTAGTGACTGCAGCTAGTATAAAGCTTTTGTTCTTTTATTTCAGTGCCATAGTTAAGTCTACTGTTTTTAGCCTTATCCAGTGAGAAGTTCCACCCCTACTTCTGTTTCCTGCCCATGTGCCCAGGACTAATTTTTTGCAGCTGGACTCTGATAATTGATTACAACATCAAAGTATTGACTAAGTGTTTAGCTCAGTTGTTCATGCTGCCTTTGACATTTCTTCAAGGATGAAAAAATAGCAGGCTTTTCTAGATATGCTGTCTGTTCCCTTACTGTTGGTGCTGTTTTTCCATTTTCCATTTTACAGCAGTGATGCACAGCCAGAATCTGCTTGACGAAGCAAGCCACAACATACTGTTAATGTGCCTGTAAAACTGGAGAGAGACTTGCCTGTTTGCAGCTGTTCATTTCTTGTTTGTGTTAAAACATTCACAAGGCTTCTTTTTCTGAATTCTGTATTTTTCATAGCTGATGTTCAGTGCATCAAATAAATTCTACAAGTTCTGTGGTATATTTCTTCAGCACTGGCTTTAAAGCTAAGGCAGAATTAACTTCTTGGGAATAATATGTTTTATTATACTTCTTAACTCTCTAACTTCAAGTAAGGATGTTCATGTGCAAGTATTGTTTTTATTTAATGCAAATACGAATAAAAATGTTGCCTCTTACAAGATGGAATTTTAAACTAGATGCAAAACTGCCTCTAAAAATGCATAAAGTTAGTGCTGTTTCCTTTTTTCTTCAGCCCTCCCTGTAGGAAAAGCTGCCTTTGTCTAATCTCTCTGTAGTGTATTACAGTGCTGTGTGTATGGATGCAGTGGGTATTCACGGCTCAGGTCTCTGTTATTGACCAAACGTTAAGGATAAGTTACAACACAGTAATCTCTGAACCTACGTAAGCCAAGCAAAAGCAAATATCCTGTTTGGCAGTTCCAAAGGTAAAGCAATCATTTTGGGAATAAAGCATGTGAATATTTGGCTTATCCTGTTGTTCCATGACCCTGAAAGGAATCTATGATGTATTATGGATAACAAGTTACACTTACATGTCCGGCATAAGACCATTGTAAGGACAACTGCTGGATACACCTGTAAAGTGTTATTAATGTCAGTGTGATTTATGTCGTATCTTGTAGCACTGTGATGGAGTATGCAGAGTGGAAACGGTTACTAAAGGCTGTAGCAGCCATGAAAACCAAAGAAGCTTTATCAAAAAATGGTACATGCTCCATCATGGTATTCTGTTTTCTTACTCTCATAAAGAAAGGCTGTTTGTTTTAGTTCAACCGTTTGTGAGAAATTATAACACTGGGAGAGGGAAGAAATTTGGTCAGGGGTCTTATTGCAAAAGCGAGTAATAGTGCTGATCAAGCTCAAATGGAAAAATAAAGTATAAATACAACAGTCCATGAAGTTGTCCCTTGGAACAGGTTGTTAAAGGTGGGGGCTGGCTCTTCACTCAAACTGTTATACTGGGATAGGATGCTTTTCCTAACAAAATACTCTGGTTCAGACAAAAGTTAGGCATACTTTACATACAAGAGGAGGCATACTTTAAGGTTCAGTTTACACCCCTTTCTTTCATGCTCTTAGTCATCCCTGTTGAAACTCAGAGGAAACAGTTCTTCTGTTCTAGATTCTTCCATAGAATAGGTTACCCTCAAAATACTTGCACTTTCCATGTCTGAAAAACAAGGATTAACGTATATCACACTCTGATTGTACTTTGACAACAACAAAAAAGACTTAATATTTAAAATATTTTACACTGTGTCAAAATGTGTATTTTCTTTAAAAGTTGGGAAGACTCTTCTGAGATCTGATGCAAATTGTTATGAATGCCAAATACTTAGGTCTTCAGTTGACTGTTTGCAGTATTCAGCAATGTATGGCAAATTACCCCAGCTGGTGGGGGATATCTGCTCGGATAACTTATTAGGGCTCTGTTTCTCCTTTCGTATCTAATCAAAAGATCTTTTGGGGTTTGTTATTGATTGGGAGGGTGGTGTGTATTTGCTTGTAAGAGTTTTTGCAAGTGTAGAAGAAACTGTACAGGCAGTGGTATTGCTTGGAGACTTGAAAAGGCCTTCATATGTATGTGAACATATATGCCCTGGCAGCCAAGAGGGCCAGGTCTTCCACATTACAGAAGTAGGACTTCTGACTAACTCTAACTGGGAATTTCAATACAGAGGTATTGGATAGACTGGATTCTCAGTCTCTGGTGTTAAGAGCTTCAGCATTTGTAAATAAGTTGGGTTCATCAGTTTTTCTGTCTCTGTCCCTATCTCTAAAAGAAAAGCCAGGAAATCCTGCAGAAGAACTTAGAACAGTTTTGCATGCTCTGGGATGATGCAGGTACAAGATTAGATTTTGTATTCATTTGATGTAGTTAACGTTTTACACTCTGGAAATTCTAGGAGTTGAACAATGTAAATTAGTATTTTCCCTTTATCATTTGAAAAGCAACAGAGATCAAGCTTAAACCTCTTTTTGCAGATATTTTACTGTGGCTGGACTATTTTGTTCCCTTTCTAGCTGCAATAGAAAGCTGGCTATAGTCTTTTTTTAGATGTTTTTTTCATCCATGTGAACTATGAGGACTATCTGAATGACTCAATTGTCCCGTGATCTAGCCTTAGAATACCTTCAGGCTAATGCTCTTATAAACAGACAGCAAAGCTACTAAGTAGCGTAGCCACTGCATGTGAAATAGCTGTGAAAGCTGGCATTTGTTTTGCCATTTCTATATAAGTAACTGCAGAGTTAATCTAAATGTATGTGAATTGGAGTTTCTTAATAAATGTATTCATTGGGAACGTATAATGATACTTATTTTGAAGAGTTAAGGGAATATCTATAAACCTGAAATAATCTTTGAAACACAATAGGTGTTGCCTTCTTGGTCAGATTTTTCCACTGTTACTAAATAAAATATAATACAACAGCCGGATCTAAGGATTTAATTTCTTGGGTGAAAACTAGAATGCTCTAGAAGTCTTCAAAGTGAAGTGGCTGATGTTCAGAGGATGCTACCCTAAACTCTGAAGTCATCTGTTTTGAGTGGGGGTTTTTTGTTTGTTTGTTTGTTTTTATTTTTAAACAATTGGTGTTTTCCTGATATAGTATGTTTGTTATAATAGACAATAGGATGCAAAAAACCAGAGGTACATGACAACACAGTCTTAATGTATTCCAGATTGGTCCCTTCAGCTGTTAGGTAAGTCTATCAGTGTATTTGCATTCATGTTCCTTGTGTTCTTCTCAAACTTGATCTTCTGAAAGTAGTTTGGGAAGGTTGTCTGCTTTTATGTGCTAACAATCAGAATTGTTCCCTGTACTTTCAACAGATATTTTTACAAAAAACCAAGGAATTCCAAAACCTCAAGGCTTGCTATGGAGTAACATACGATCCATCTAATTCAAGTGGTAGTGGTATTCTATGGGCAGTTTCTCAAACTGGTGGACTGAAAATTTTAGGATTGTATTTAAAATCCCAGCAATGAGGACTTGGTGTGGGTTCTATCAGTTTTCCTATAGTGACAGACAATCATTCATTAAGGCCTTTTGTAGGCCAGCCAAAATGGTTTTCACACTCCAAGGTATGTTTCTTCTGTTAATGCTTTTAAGTAAGGACCTGTTTTCTGGATTGCAAGTTAGATATTTCAGAGATGTTTATTATTATTATTTAGTTCCAAACTTCTGTGAGAAACTTGCTCTCCAGCTCCACACATCCATACTCCAAACAACTGGTGATGCAGAAGTATGCAGGCTTTCTACAGCAGGAATATTTGTAGTTTATTTCTGAGGTGTTTATTCTGTTGTGGGGAGGAATGTCTGTGGTTCTCTTCCCTGGTATTTATTTTGATGTTTCACAATAACAAGCCACACAGGAGAACAACACAAAGTTTTGGTTTTCTCACACTTGTCTAAATATTGGATAGGCCAGCCTCTGTGTGAGTAGAGAGGGCAGCTGAAAGGGATATCTACAGATTGCATCAGCTCAGTCCAAGCGACAGAGAAAATTCCCGTGTTGGGAGCTGGACTTCATTGGAGCCTGTTAGGGTGTTAAGTGGGCGTAATACTTGAAAGATCATTGAACTGTCTCAGAAACATGAAACTCGTTGTCTTGTGTCAAAGATGGTTAAACAACTTGTACATCTGCCTTTTTTGTCTGCATGTCTGGGGTAACAGAGAGCATACAGAGCCCACAGAGGTAAGCAAAAGACAGTGAGTTATCTTGAATGTGCTTTGTGCTCTCCAGATAAACCACTAGCATGTCTTAGGGCATATACTTGCCTAAATTGACCTTATTTGCAATGTTGCTCTTTATTAGAGGCTGTCTGGGTATTGTTGTGAGGCCATGGATGAAATACACTTGCACAGTGAATATAAATCAGTATTGTGTAAATAAATAATTAATAGATCTGTAGGCTATGGCCCTAGATTAAGCTTTTTTTTTTTTTCTGTTCCTTGAGGCTTGAGCTCATAAGAACTTAAGCATACACCTACCCTGTTTCTGAACTGCAGAAGTCCCTAGCAAGGAGGTGGCTGCAAGTTTTTGTCACATCTGGATGGATCATTGAAGCTTCATGTTTTAGGGCATGTTACCCTAATGTTGGTGATCTTGTACACTGTTGTAGAGTAGCAGCTCTGTAGGATTTTGTCTAAGGCAGACTAACACAAATGCCATTTTGAAAGGGGCATCATGCAAATTTACTTCCCTTAAGTCAGAAGTTGAAAATGAAATGATTCTTGCAGTGTTTTGTGGCTGTTCTCAATTGTAAAAGAGTGCAGATAATGCATGCACTGTTGCATGAGGGAGACACAGATCAGCCTGATTCCTGTATCTGGTTGCCTGGGAATCCACTGCAGCATCACCTTCAGTTTGACAGGCTGCTGAATTTATAATGATTAAAAGCTTCTGTGTACAGAAAGAAGAAACGTAAATTATTTAGGATTTTAGTTCCTGCTCTGAGGAAGGAAGTTGTTTCCTTTTTTTCTTCAGGAGAGGATTTGAGCTTAAAATTAGTCTTGAAGGTGCAGTTTGCATTCATTGTGGCAGCAGGTACTGTTGCCTACAGGAAGATTAGCTTTTCAAACTGGAGCACTGGCTAGAGCAAGGTGATCACAGGAAAGTGGAGTGGGGGCAATCGTTTTCCAGAAATAAAAACGAGGACACAGATGACCCTTTGGCTCTTAGTAGGTTCCTGCTTCTTGCATCTCTCTTTGCATAAGCAATCACCCTTCAGTTCTTCCTGAAGTAAAGCATGCCAGTAAAATCCATCTGCTCTGCACTGCTCTTGCTGTCTTGTGACATGGAGCCAAGTGACCTTTACGTGGGCTTCTTGGATCTAAATATCTAGCTCCTGATTTAAACTTATACAGTGAGAGACTTTATTGTGTTGCAATGGCATTCTTAGTGATTGTTGGACGAGGGAAGAGGGAGAGGGACAGCAGAAACGCAGGCACTGTGGGTTTGGCCTCATGAGGCTGAATTGAGATGCCAGTGCACTTTGCTACTTTTTTGTCATGTTACTAATGTTCCCAGGGAGTGGCAAATATACTAAATCTGCTGGGGTTAAAATAGGTCTGGCCCCTCCATCAATCTGGTGATGTCATCAGGTAGTGATGCATTTAGCAACGCAGACTGAATTACATAGTCATAGCAGGATAGAGTCCCTTTGTCCATGTTGATCACCAGTTCTGCCCTTGGAGTGTGAGGGAAGCCAGCAGTAAGGCGCTAGTAAATAAAATGTCTGTCCTTTTGTCCTCTGTATATAGCTTCCTATTTTATTCTGCTGTTTTCTGGTGCTGTTTTCTGTCACCCTTCTCTAATGTCAAGAAAGAAAAAGACCTCTCTGTGATCCTCATGTTATGCATGAAATGTAGACAGTGCATGTTCCTGGCATGCTGTGTTAAGATCCCATGGATTACACCCTGGCTTTGTAGTCTGCCAGCATGAGGCACTAGATGACTGTCGTGGGAGTACAGACAAGAGTGGAAGGTGCTGTTTTCCTGAGCCAAGGAAACAGTGCTAGCACATGCACGGCCACCACAGTGGAGTATACTGTGGTGTGACACTGAGCTCTGGAAAGATTATACTGGAGGAACCTCGCTGCAAGTTAAATTTCTCCTGGGAGCTGTTCAGACTGGCACGGGCAGTCTTCTTACTGGCTGCTGTCAGAGCTCTCTGAGCATTGGGTACTAGATGACACTAGATGAGACATGCATCCATTGCTTTTTATTAGTGCTGTCAGCTTCTGAATAATGCAGAGTTGTTTCAGGGTTCTGGGGTTTAACAGAATTAAAACTCTAGAGGCTAGAAAGGCATTTTTGTCAAATCAGAAGGTTTTTTACAAACGATATGATGTACCTGTTTCTTCATGGCCTATTTTCACCCAAACAAAGAGCAGGAAAGAAGAGGCAGTAAAAGTATTATTTGTGTATCTCTGTAAGAGGAGTTTTGGTCTTTCCTACGAGGATTTTGATGTCCACATAGAGCTTTATCTTCTCATATTTTGCATGGTGATTCATTCCTTCCACAGTTTCCAAACTGGTTCATTACATCATGTTTGCCCTATAGAGATTCTTTGTTCCAGCTGCTATTCCTAAGAAGGAAGTGAGGTTTCAGTGGGGTGTTCCGTCTTCTCTGGTTTTGCAGCTAATGAGGAGTTCTTTACCTTTGTCCTAAGCACTCTTGCAAGGATGGGGAGAAGCGGTGGGTTGTTTTTTGGATGTGTTTTGTTGGATTGTGGTCGTTGGAGGGGTTTTTTTAGCCTGATTGGAGTGTTTCCACCTTTTTGAGAGCATCAAATTGGGAAGGTGAGAAAATATTTACTATGTAGAGCAGTTTCTCCCTTGGAGAAATGTGGGAACAGGAGGGAAATAAAAGGGAGTTCTTGTGGAGGCCCTGGCAAAAGGGTAAAAGCTGGTGTGGTTAGGTGTTAAATGATGTTTGAAGGCTGGCTGAAAGCCCAGTCAAAATCTCAAAATGCCTTAATTAAGAAAGGATTTGACAATAATGAGCTAATATTTGATGAGATGTGCTAACGAGCTGTGCATGTGTGAATACACAAGTCTACTGTACTGCGCTGTAACAAGTCTTCTGGTTTACTGCTCAGTGTGGTTTTCAAGTGTCATAATAATGTAGCCCAGAAAGGGGCAATGTCTTTGATAATAGTATTGGATTAGGAAAGAGTCTGGAACTGCAGGCTTTTGGAAAGACAGATGAACGCACATTGCTAGTGCCAAAGCTCTTCAGACTAGAAGGAATAGATGAGGTTTTATCGCAGTAATGACATGCATGCCCTGCTGTGTGCAGAGGCTGCCCTGGGAACCAAACAAAAAAATTTACTGTCTTTGTACTTATTTTGAATGGGTTTGTGTGGACTTAAGATGTATTATTCTACTTCAGAGTTGGTGTTTCATCACTGTGCTGGGAAATAAATATTTTGGTACCTGCTTTGAAAACATGCCGGGGTGTTCTCACGCAGTCTGCTGTGGAGGTTGGCTTGACAGGTCTGACTGTCTCGGTGCTGGGCTGCAGCTCTTTTGCCCTACATACAGTGAGCATCTGCTTCACTGGCACTGCACCGGGCTCTGCGTGATGGTAGAGACACCCGGATACAGCAACAACATGCTATTTTTAGTTCTAGCTGATGTGCTAAATAAGCACTGTGAATTTAAAGTGTTATGCATCTTGAGCAAGTAAGATATACTATTAAAATATAAAAATTAGATTTGTGAAGGTAAAGAGAGGACAGGTAAGGCACTGCTGGAATGAAACCTGTCACTGTGATATTTGATTTGGCTTATACCTGCTTCAGAGTTAAGTTGGGTTAATTGTTTCTGGAAGTGGAAAAACTGTTCAAAGTTACAGATGTTAGAGAATATTGGCTGGGTTTGCTGAAATGGTAGAAGTGCAGAATCAATGGAAAAGTACCTAATGTTGTTGTCTCCAAAGAGTTACAATGTCTGTGGAGGCCAGCTCTTCAAACAACCCCAAAGAAGTATGAGCTGCCAGTATCTTGTCTCCAACACTGGCTGAGAGTACTTGGGTGGTCCCTGCTCCAGTGGCTGCCTGGTAAAGCAGCTGCTGACCTCCGGAAAAGTAGTGAAATGTTTCTTTTTGCGTAGGAAGGTGGCCAGTGCGTGCATATCTAGTCATGGTTGCAGGTGAAAACTGACATTTTCTAATCTGTAAAAGAGTTAGTCCTTTATTTTCTAAATTTATTTTTAATTTAATTTTTGCTAATGGCAGTGGACTTCAACAAAGTATATGCAAAACTTTTCTGCTCAGTAAATAGTAAGAAGAATCTTTTTTATATGAGAGCTAATCAAATATGGGAAGAACATCTATTTTGTAAGAATTCCTCCAACACTGCTTATTTGCCTCAGTGTTTGGGTGCCTTCAAAACCCATCTGGCAGAGAACTGTTTTAATATGAATTAATGCCCGAGTCCTTCTCCTCTGATGATAAATGGAAGCATCTGCAGTGTTGAGCTGCCAAGCTAAGCAGAATTTCCCTTAAGCAGCTCTCAAATACTGAATTGTTCTTAGAGAATAGATGTGTCTTTGGATTTGTTAACACTTTAAATGTTGGCATAATATTTGATTGAAAGAAACAGTTTTAAAAAGTGCACCCGAAAAGATTTTTGGAGAGCAAAGCTGAAATATGCCTCCAGGAATATTCAAATAATGTTCCTTACAGTCTCCAAAAGAAAATTACATGGACTGTGACATTGCCAGATTATATATTCAGCTGGTGAGACCACCCACTTCCTCCTCCTCCCTCCTCATCCTCCTCCTCCCATTTCTCCTTTTCCAGTTCCCAGCCCACAGAGTCCCATAGCAGATTGAGCATCGGTACTGTGATGCAATCCAGAGGCTGTTGGTTTTCGAAATCACTAAGTTGGTTTTATTCTGAGGACAAGCTTTGTTTTCAGAACATCTGGTGAGGAGAAGCTGCCAGCAGCATTTACGTTGTGGATATCTGCTTTTACTGATTTTTTGCTTGTCTGTGCATAAGGAGTAACAGCAAAGGAATGGAGACCTGATTATTTCTGTAAACATGTTTTCTTTAGCAAGAATTGCTCACTTCTGCCAGTAGCAATTTATAAAAACATAGTATGTGACAGTACATGGAGGCTGTTTCTTGCTTGTTTGTCTTCCAATTGCACTGAAGACATGTTATGGTCCCCGAAATTTTCCTTATCCAACATGCGCATAAGGCTGACAGCAAAGGGGTTGCTTCGAAACATTCGTCTACCTTCTGGCTACAGGAAAAGCACTGTTATATTTCATACAGGTTTGTGTATTTTTAATATGATGATTAGAGCATGCATTGAGTGAATATCTTGTTTACTTCAACAGCATCTTATTTTTAGCGAATAAGAACTGTACTGGGCGTGAAAGTTTTTGAATTTCAGACAGAAGTCTGACTTTTAAGCAAAGTAGTTTCATGTTCTAAGTCTCTGCGTGTGTGCTGAGCTGCTCGTTTGGAAGATGGTTATTCTGTTTATGAAATGCAAATTGGTATTTGCTCTTTTCCTTGCACAAATCCAAAAATAGTATCAGGAAGTCTGTGCTATTAAATATTTATCTAATGATTGTAGTGGTTATCTGCTGGGAGCACTGTCTTTTCTGTATCTTGATTGGGTGCAAGGGGGGAAGCAGAGAGGGAAGTGGAATGAATACAGGCTGTCATGATGTGGCTTTCTGTCTGTGGGAAATGTTTGAATACTTACCTGTAGGTATCTGTTATCACAGATACTGTGCTAAATACGTCTTATTTGCAAGTGGAACAAACAAACTTTTGTGCCTCTTGTTTCAAGACAAACCTAAAAGGTACAGAGTTTTGAGACACTGAGGACAAGTGTGTGTGTGTGTTTAGTTCATAGACACTCACACACACAAACACAAAACACAAGAAACAAAAGAAGTTACAAAATTCTCAGCTGCATCTGACCAGATTTTCATCTTCAGTGTCAGGAAAAGCAAATAAAGCAAATTTATGGAAGGTGAGGTTTATTCCAGGACATACATGTATCATTTTGGGGCTGAGGGGTGGAAGTTGTTTGCTTGTTTGAGCTAAGCTATGTGACATCTAGAGACACCGAGAGCATCTTGCATGTTACATAAGTATTTTTCTCCACTGCACTATTTGTAATTTTCTTGCATTTTACTTAGAGAGGAGCAAGCAGCTACATAAGCTAGTTTTGCAGAAGCTCTTCACTCAGGGATTTCCTCTCTCGCTTGAATACCACCCTTTCTGCTTTTATATTTTTGGAGTTTATTGCCACCAGTCAGCTTTCCTTACTGTCCTGTCTTTTCACATGGCAGCTTAAACTATTTGCCTTGTCATTTCTTATCCTTGCCAAAGTAAATCCAGCTTCGGAATTCTTCCGGGACGATAAATTCATTTATGAACATAATACAGGCCAACTGTACAATATAGCCTTCTGTTTGCAGGTTGCTTGCGTTGGCTTTAAACTAGGATTTAAATACCTCGATGCCAAAAATCCTTGTGTAAAGGGTGTCTTTGTCCATATAACTATATAAATAATGTGAAATTTCTACATGACACATACTCCAGGACCAAAAATCCTAAAAGAGAAGGTGAGGGGAGATAATGTTCAGTCTTCCAAATGTTCCTTAAGTGCTACTGAAATTTGTATAATTTTGAAAAATAAATGTCAGGGCATGTATCAAGAGAATTTTACAATTATAAGAATCAATTTGTGATTTCATTTCATTTGAGTGGATGTGAAAGCAAAACCTGCCTGAAGGATGTCTCTGTAAAATACAACATATAAAATAGATTGCAAGCCCTGTGTTCTAGTTAAGCAGCAATTCATTAAGTAAGAAGTGCTGAGTAGACCTTCTGTGTGTTTTCTCTATGTACAGTATGTACAGACTAATGGTACAGCATTGAAGCTTAGAGAGGTTTTTGCCTGCTTTCCCCCTTCTGCTTTGCTGTCCCTGTGTCTGGTAGGAAGTCAGTATGTTAGCAGAAAGCTGACCAGTGGTTAGCTAGAGCTGAGTATACCAAAAAAGTAGGGCATAGGAAAACCAGGTCAGAGTCTGTAGTGGAGAATGCAAGTATGTATAGATAATACTGCGGTTTTTGAAACAGCAGAATTCATCGAAGCTTGTTAGTGATTATTTCAGGTTCATAAGACTCAGCAAGAGTATATCAGGCAATGACAGTGTATATCACAAACATAAAAGGTTACCTTTTGTTCTTATTGTTAAATGCCAGGAGGAGCCATATTTAATTTTGCAGCACCAATATGACTATCTTTTCTTGTAGTGATTGAATTTGATAAAAATGGCATGTGGCTTCTTTTCAAGGTCACATAAGCAATAGGCATAATAAGCAGTAGAGAGTGTGTCAATAAATAAGGGAAGGGGTAATTGCAGAAAGGAATTTCAGGGTCCATGTAGGAACATGAATATGTATGAGTGTTATGTAAACAATATTGAGTTCCAGTTTTGACGTAGGTTGCGCTTCTAATAAGCATTATCATGGATTTCATTCTTTGCTCCCCTTGATCATAGCGTAGATCAACTGCCTTTTTGACTGAAGACCATCCTTGAGATACTCGTGGCAATTGTTGAAATGTAGAGTTTTAAAGTAATCTAGAGCACAGGTCAGGTTGGATTCTTCTGTTGCCCTGTGCTGCCTGACAGTTGCAGTGCAGTAATTTGGTGAAGTTAGAATGTAGGCGCTGCTGGGAGGAAGAGGATAGAACTTGTTCTTAGGTTTTCATTCTGACTCGAGGATACTTCGCAGCAGCCTGATGCAGTTTCTTCACATTGAGCGTGGGGGGACAGACAGTTGTTCACACTGGTCTTACGTTACTGTAGGTTGGTCATTGCACTTAGTGTTAAATGGATGCTTGGGCTGGATGTGTTTGCACTACCTGTATTCTCATCCATGTGGAGGTGTCAAAGTACCTAGAGTAGTTCAGATATGTTACAGCATAAGCATGCAGTCTATTCAGGGGAAGCCAAATAAAATCAGATTTTTTTCTCCTAGGAATGGAATGAATCCAGGTGAAATTTACTGTAATATTTAAAGTGTTTTTTAAGGTCTTTCAGCTTGTTGCCTTGTGTCTAACTTCGATGACTGTGTGCTCTACAGTGCTTCAAGGTCATGATATTCAGAAGTTTCTTCTCTCCTTAAATACAGGCAGACACCAAAGTATCATTTTTCTCAGCAACTGGAAGTATACTACACCTGCATTGTTAGCTGTGTATAATGGGTGCTCTCTTCAGCAAAACAAAATCCTGAAACCTTCAGGAAATAATTTATTTACCCATCCTGTGACTTATAAAACTTACTTGTAGCAAGTAACTGCAAAGATCTAAACACTCCAGAAGTGCATGAACATGGCAGAGTGGGAACCACAATCTTTCAGTGATGAAATACTGTATTTGCTTCCTTTATTGAACCGTTTAGGATTTTTACCAGAGAGACTAAAGTGCTCTTACATTCTTCATGCATCAGTGGTGTGACAGAGTAAATCATCATCTCTGTGTAGGTCATCAGTTCTGTATCAACTGTGAGAGGAAGACATTCTTTTATGGATGATTCAGAATAGTAATCTTGAGTTGCTTGTGTTTTCTCTTGTATAAAGATAAAAAGTCCAGACAAGAAACTAGCTTTGCAAATGGAGGTCAAAGCTCTTGTGCTTTTTGTTGAGAATTTGTCAAGGTTTGTATACTGTTTTGTCTTAAAATGTTTTCATCCAGCCCTTCTTGCTGCTTTTCCTCTTTCTTTCCTTCCCTTAAGCAAACTGTACTTGGTGCTTCTGTCTTGTTGGTGACTTCCATTGCTTACTAAACATGTCTTTTCAGCAATATCAGTTTTAAAAACTTCCTTTCTAATAGCTAGCAAACATCACAGATGTGTTTATTTGAGCAACTGACATCTTTTTTCAATGACTTCTTCCTAGAGTTGTTCTTCAGATCGCATTGGGAGCTATAAAATTACTTCCGTGCATTGCAAAGCAGTGCTCTTAAAAAAGGGTTCTGAAAGCCTGAGGTGTTATGAGTTGCCTAACTGTTCACATGGCTTTTTTCCATCCCCCTAAAGAGTAAGTGAAGTACTGGTTAATGTTTGCCACTGCAGTGGCATGGAAAGATACCCAACACACTGAATCCTATTAAGTATTCTAAATCTAGAATCTGCTGAAGAAATTTTATACAGGACAAGTTTGTTAAATATTTGTGTCACCCACCAAGGAAAAAAATAGTTCAGAAGTAAAGTCAGCTTATCTGTTCTAAGCAAAAGAAGTTGAATAGCTGGAAACCATTCATCATGGGGGATTTTGAATTTAATCATGTTCCTGTTTAAGTCAATGAGATTCTGCTCCTGACTTAATCTATTCAAGACTCGGTACTAAATGACCTGCCTGATGTGCCTGATTTCAGTCTTAATAGGTCATGGCTTCAGTAGGCATGTACGTGATAACTAAATGCAGATTTTATTTTCAGGCATCTCGGCTCTGTGTTTTGGGGTCTGTAAGTACAGTTTGTACTCTATACAAGTTTCATCCAATGGATACATTTACAGGAGGTATAAAATGAAGATAGCACTAGTATTTTCAAAGGAAGCCTCAGTAACAGAAAGGAGCTGCCAAAAGCACCCAAAAAAAACCCCCAAACAGCAAAAGAAACCCCCCAGCTCAACAAAAAAACATGCCAGAGTCGAAACAGAGTAGCTTATATGTGATGTTAACACTGTGCGTATATTTAATAAAGTATGAAAATGAACTGAAATGGGGAGCTTTGCCCCAAAAAATCTGGAGAAAGAACAACTGGTGTGCTGTTGAAAAGTAGATGCATGGCAACTTGCATTCTACTCCACTGTAGCAAGTGATGTTGGATTTTGTTATTCCTTCACTTAAAGGGATTAATTAATTAATTAATTAATATGTTGAGGATGCCTCAAGTATTTGTCAATATGAAATAGAATAGTTGCTTCAAGCTCAACTTCATAGAAGAAAAGTTAATTGGAGAGTAAATATAAAGGACATAACAAATAATCTCTGCTAATACCACTGCATAATCTAAGTGTGCATTTTTTCCCACTTGACATGACTAATAGGTGAAAAGGCTCTGGCTGCAAGTTCTGTTGCTGTGAAGTAGGTTAGGGTTTGAAAATGCCAGGCAGCTACACTTACACTTAAAACCCTGAAAAGCTTTTAAATTACTTCAGGGGATTTCCAGTGTGCTAAAACAAGGCTTAAACTTCTAAAAGCTGCCTCTTCCAGTTTTGCAGTTTGTGCAAATGAATCTGTTACCATAGTAGAAATGGCTTGCAGCATTAAGACAAATGAAGTATTACTACTTACTCCACCCTTCTAATCTGAACTTTCTAAAACATCCAGCAGTAGCTTTTTTTTGAGGAACATACCATGGAATTCCAGTGGTAGAATGCAATATTTTGAGTATTTGCAGCCAATTGTCTTACTGTCTTGTATTACCCTTCTTTCTTTGCTGGCACAGAAAACTCTGATGTGTGAAGGAGAATAGAGTTTCTTCCATCTCCAGTTAATTTCACTGTATGTTAACTGATGCGTAGATTGGGACCACACCTACCACTCTCATTGTCATGAATGGCAAGAAGAGGTGATTTCTGTTTATAGAGATTTGCTATTAATTTAATGTCATGTAGTGAAGCAGCATCTCTACTGTTTTTATTATTTAAAAAAATTATAATCTCTCAGTATTGCAATGCATAGGAATAACCTGGTTATTCCTATGCATCACCAAAGGTGATGGATTTGATGTCTTTAGGGAAGTTGTGGTGTTTCAAACAGTTCTTGACTGTTTCACACAATATCATTCTAAAACCTAATATATTTGGAAAACTATTTGCAAGCAGACTCTATCTCTCCTGGCTTCTCTTCTAGAAAGAAATTCTGTGAAGGCTGCACTGGTCCAGCTGGCTAGCTGGAATAGTGTTGTTACAGTTAAACAGTAACAAGTTACAAGTTGTTACTGCTAACAGCTAAAAAAGTTAAGCTACCACTAGCACCTTTCTAACCATGTCCACCAACAGGGCTCTACCACATTACTTTTCTAGGTCATGGAGTATTGTTTCTGTTCTCTTTCCTACAGGGATGACAAAATAGCATTTGATCTTCTGGAAAACAAATGTATTGGCACTGTAACTTACATCTTTAAATAGTGTAAAAAAAAAAAAAATCCCATTTAATTTAGCTGTCCAGATACTCAAATGTGGAAGTAACTCACCTTAAATAACCTGAGTTGTATCTGCACATGATGTTTCTTTACAGGTGCTATTTATGGACGTTTCATTGGTATCATCTTTACTGCTGTCTAGTAGTTGTAGCAAGGGCATTAATAACCCGGGGTCCTGTGTTCAACTCTTGGTTAAATTTATATTTGCTACTTCTTGTCATGATAGTGTGCTGCTTGTCCACTTATAGCAAGTAAAAGATCTTCCTCAGGATCCTTGGGTAAGCAGTTTGTATGTGATGTTATGGAAATACTTCTAGTTAGGCAGGAAATAGAACGGCTGGGAACATCTGTGGTGAAATTCTTTTAATGAAAGCTCATCTTTTTCTCAAAGAGAGCTAGCAGTCCTTCAGTAGAAAAGTCACAGTATTACAAATAGTAGTCATTAATTGCTTAACTTCTATAATAATAATTTCAGACTCTCAGATACTGCTTATATCAGAAGCATCGAAACTATTAAAAATGTTATGTTTGTATTTATTACAAGAACAGACTTTGTGCTAAGCCTTTTCAGATACTTTCAGTGGGAATACAGGATTATTGGAAATGTTTTCTGCAAAAGAATAAGTAAACTTTCTTATAAAGCCAGTTTCAATTTATTCTACTCCAAATAAAACAGAAGACTAGAAAAAATTTGCTTTTCTTAGCCATAAACATGGCTATGTTGCGTAACGAATATAATACAGCTTGCTTATTTCCACAAATATTACTGTACAATCTGCCACCTGCTTAACTCACTTATCAAGTCAAGACATTTTGCCAATTAAAAAGATAAAAGGTCCTGATACGAAATCAGTAGCATAAACCTATTAAACCTGTATTTCTTTATTTCAGGAGGGACCTCAGTTAGGATTTAAGGATTTAAGGCAAGATGCATGTGTAATGTGCAGTGAATATTTTTCTTGCTGCCTTTGTTAGTGGCATAAGTAAAGGTGTTCATATTTGGAGATGTTTCTCAGGGATTAACCTCACATATGGGTTTTGGTCCTTGTGGTAAGTTATAGGTATACCCCAGTGAACATCACAGTTACCTGAGGTATCAGCTCTGCAAGAAAATTTCTGTAGTCTTCTTTCCCTCCCTCCCTCCCTCCCAGCCCACCACCCAGTTAGGCAAAAATCTGTTTGCCTTCTTTGTAGTTTCTTGGCTTGAACAGAAGAGACTCAGGGGAACATGAAGTGCAAGGAATGATATGCTGAGTGTTTTAAACCTTCTCCACAGGAACTGCTTGGTCTCCACAACAGGCATGACAAGCAGTCACACCTCAAGGAGGGGAGCACTGGTACCTGTCAGGCAGAGTTTGCCAAAATGGTCTTCAGTTGTGCAGTTTGGTTAGGAGTGGCTGGAAAGAGAATTCCCTTAAATGCTCAGCAAGCAGCAGAAGGTCTTTGTGCCTCTCAAAGGGTGGAGACATATTTTTAGCTAATGAAAGTACTGGATGCTGCCCTGTTGTTCTCTGGTTTGTTTTCAGCTTGGCAAGATGTTTTCAGATAGGCTCTGATAGGTTGCACTTAGGCTGTTCCTGAAACAATGGTGTGCAATGTCCTAGGCACGTCCCTGGGGAGATATCTTTGCTGTTTAATAGCAGGAAAACTGCTTAACATGACAGGAAGTACACAAATAGGTCCTTGATGTGGTGACTGCCAAGATTTATATAAGTGCATTTTGTGTGTCTTTTGAAAATGTGGAGCTCCAGCAGCTCTTAGAGCTGGTGTGAGGCACTTGAGACATGATATTTTCTGTTCTGAACTTACAGTGAAGCATGGAAGATTGAGTTCACATTGATGATTTTAACTAGCTGCAACTGAAGTGGTTCTGTTAAGATGCTGTTATATTCTGTTGACCAGCAAATGGTTTTTAACTGTTAGGGTAGCTTTAAAGTACCATTTCAAGTTTAGTTTTAGCCACATGTTCAGCTATGTTGGTATTCCTTAAAACATGCTATACTGCTGCCTCCTTAAATACATTTTCCTAAAGTTGTGAGTTTATCTAATTTTGATAGCTTAAATTTTCTTTCATTCTGTAGGGACTTTACTTAATGTTAATTGTGCTGATAGGTGTAATCAAAAGGATGAAAAGCACAAGTGCTTAAACTTTAAATTAGAAAAATGACTTCCACTTGTGTGAGCCAGCCCAGTGGGGGTGATTACGTGCAAAAAAGATTTCTAGTTCTTTAGAAAATCAGTACTGATCTAGAGTAACTCAGAGTCTTAACTGAGCTGTGAAACAATGTAGAAATAGATAATCCTTTACTTAGAAACAGAAAAGTTTATTGCAGCTTCCCTTATGTAATCTTGTCGTGCCAAGGTATTCATCTGCCAAGAGGGTAATGGTATGTCTGTGCCCTGTTGTGTGGAAATGATGGTACAGATTAACACTTTTTGTAAAGTAATTGCTTGGTTATTTTTAAGTCATGGGAAGACACCAGATCTGGGACTGGTCCTGAACTCGTCAAATGAAGTCAGTGTAGCTGGGGAGGAGCAGCCTGCTGGGTTGTCATTTTGGACTGTGATTGAAACCAATCAAGATGATGATTGGAGCAAAGTCATTGAGTGATACCATAGTCAACAATGTTGAAACCACTGCATTAGCATTTTCTGCATAGCCCCTAAGACTGGTAGGACTGATTCTTGAAGAGATTTGGGAAGCTGAGCAGTTACTGTAAACTTTACTTTTCTCAGTTCATTTCCAGCCTATAAGCTTAATCATGCCTATATCATCACTGATTTTTCTTTTTAAATCCATGGAAAAAATTCATGTCCTAGCTTTGTCTCTGAATTGGTTTATAATCTATTTTATACTGAAAAATTTGGGACTTCTTTTACCAAAGTGACTCTGTATGTACCAAAAAAGAGAATTTGGATGCTAGCTATTTGTTTTGTAACTTGAAATTGCAAACTACAGCCATCAATTTTATGAGGAAAATGTTAGAATTGAACTTCTTAGTGATAAAGTATGATTATATTGGATAACTTAGCACTGATTATAGTGCTTTCTACGTGCTTAGAAGTGCTATCACCTTGCTTTTTAAAGAGCATTATCAGTGAATTGTATTATAATCTGAATTTGTTTTTAAATGGCTGTAGAGTTTCATAAACACAGGAAGCTGTGTTTCAGCTTCAGAAACACTTTTGGCACAAAGGCAATAATGCAAAATACAGGCAAGGCTCTGGAGGCTCTTTAAATTCCCACTGTCTGCCCTACTTTTTCTTCCATAATATCCTTCAGGCAGGATTTCAGTGCCATAGTTAAGTCAGTGACATTTGTTAGAGTCATATAACATCAGCTCACACTAGTGTGATTAAATAAATAGCTTCTGAGTTCAAACTATAAGCCATTCTGTCTTCTCTATCTAAGATAGCTGCAGATACTGCACAAGAAAAAATGTTGCATATTAATGTGCTAGTCTTGTGGTCAAAAATGTATTTTCCAAGTCTCTTTTTTGTACAGTTGTTTTCAAGGGAAGATTATGGTTTCTTGAAAATTACTAAGCCTTACATATACTCTTCTCTGAAGGACTTTAAGTAGCTGAGAAAAAAAAGTCAAATTCTTAAATCTAACATTAGTCTGAGCTAATATATGTTCTGACCGTTAACTAATATGTTGGTTTTGGGGAAAGAATTGCCATGTTGAATTAGAAGCAGGCACAATTGACAAAGTGCAGTTCAGTGATTCAGTCAAAATTCCAACTTCATTCTGGGTTGATTGGTTTGTTGGGTTTTTTTGCCTTTACTGCAACAAAGTAGACCTCTATAGTACATGAGCAGAAATTAGTTTGCAATCTTTAAATCTTAATTGTATATGCTATAAGAGTCCTGTTTGGAGTTCTTCCTAGTTCTTTCTTGGGTTGTTGAAGCCAAGTTTTGTATGTAGATACAGTTTTTATTTATGATGGAAAAAATTAAGTCTGTGAACTTCTCCTACTTGGATTTGTAAGTAACAGTGTCTCTCCCATTTGCTTTATGTTTATCTGTAGCATAACTTACAATGCTTGCCAGCTCTTTTGGAAGGAAGCATGTTAAAAAGTAGCTGAAAAACAGTTAAGCCATTCTCACATTTGACTTTCCAGAACATAGGAGACTGCTCTGCATGTGTGAGAGCAGAAGAGAAAACTCAGCTAATCTGTCAGTATCTGTGTGAAATGTGGCATGAAGAGAGACTAAAGTCAGTGATTTAATCTACGTGAAGTCAGGTTGGGTTTCATGTGGAAGAAAACATATAATGAAAAAAATGCAGCAAGGTGTTTTGTGGTACGACTTAAAACAGTTGAGCAGTCTGGTGAAATGCCTTTTGTGTCTAGGTAGTGTTTACCTTGCCTCAACAAGGAGTGATGTAAATGGTTTTTGGAGGCTTCTTCCAGCCCTGCGTTCCTGATGTTGAGCATGGTAGGGTGGTCTGCAGTATTAAAGAAGGAATGCATTCAAGCGTTGCAGCCTAAATGGCTTCCTGCTTTCTGGCTGTGTTTCAGCCATTTCACCCGTGGTAACGTGTGAGAGCTGGGATCTTCGCAAAGGCTCGAAAAGGAAGAGGGCTGTACTGACATCGTTCTGTTCTTGCGTCTTGCGTGAGGGTTTTCTACACATGTCTGGTACTGGTCTCCTTTCTGTAACACACACACACTCTCTGAGTGCATCCAAGAAGGATATGGAGAAACGAAGGGATCAGGATTTGTACTGGGGTGGAAGTTCATTGGATCTGGGGTTTGCCAACAGTATGACCTAATCATGGTGAGATCCCTGTCCCCAGTGACTCTGGGTCCCGATTTTGTAGACAGAGGCTGCAGAACTAAGGGCAAAAATGTGCCATGTCCTGTACTTGCGATGAAGCAGTAGAGGGCGCCAGACAGTAAGGAGCAACTTTTGTACAGGAGTTGGGGAGAGAACAGACCTGAAGGAAATAGGAGCAGAAGGGAGAGACACCATTTTTCAACATCACTCCATGCTTGTTTTTTCTGGAAATTGTGTACTTCATGGATGACAGGGCACAGCTGCAACAATAAGAAAAAGGAGAACTGCTTCACATGTTTCTTTGCCTACTCGGAGAAATACCTGAACTAGAAACTTACTGAAACATAAACCCCTTATGTAAAATAAGTATATCTCCCAGTATATTGTATATGTTAAAGTTAGGAAATTCAAAGATTTGAGGTTGCCTGTAGTGTATATGATGAACTGATGTAGCAGAATTCAGGTACCTAAACTGAGGATAATGCATTGAGATACACTTCAGTCTTTAATTCAGTTCTCATTGGCCAAAGCATCAGCGCACTGTAATATCCTCATGCAATTACTTTCCATCTTGTTGTCATCTTTGTCATTAAAAATGGATGACAGTGTTGTTTGGTTTTTTTTAAGGTGGATGAAGTAGTTTCATTAATGTAGATATGGTCAGTCCCTCTCATATCAGACACCCATGCTCTAAGCTTTCTAGTACAATAAACTAGTTTTGCCATCTTCCTTTTCTTTTCCCTCAGACAGTAGTATGGAGGACTGTATGGGTAACTGACATGTTTTCCTAGTTCAGAACAAGCTAAAAAAAAAAAAATCAAGCATCAATATCACCCTTGGTTATTTGGAAAATAGCCAGGACAGCCCTGATGCCCTGGTAGTCTAGCCTGGTGCATGTTAGAATTGTTATCTGTAAATTGCATTGCATTCCAAATTTGTTTGTTTTGTTTGTGGTCATCTCTGAATGTATGGTAGGCTTTTTAGTATTTTTATCTTTGTAGTAGACGTGTGACTCATATGCATGCTTTATGTTCACTATGTAGGTCACACAGAATCAGGCTGAATATTCTGAGGTGGAAAAGGGTCACTGAGTGTAGCTCCCAAGTGAACAGCTATAGAGGGATTAAACCCATAACCTTGGCATCATTAGAACCATGCTCTAACCAACTGAGCTATGAAAACTTAATTCAGTTCCTGTAAACTTGACAAAATACGTTGTGAATGCAGAGACAAAATCACTTTGTATATTAGGTGTTCGAAACCCAACTAAATGTTTCTGTAAAACACACCTGTGGTACATAAGGTAAAAAATGTTATGGGAACCATGGTGAAATTTTAGAAGAACATAAATACTTCTGGAATTTCCCTTTCCTTTTCATTATTGTGTGTATAAAGATAATATCCAGTTGTGGCTAGAAGTGAAAGGAAGGAATAGGGATGGATTTAAAATGTTGCACTGAGGCTAGAAGTCAGTGCTGTAATAAAGTCAGTGGATGAGCATAGACACAGACTTCAGAAACAGTACTTCAGACTGATGACTCTGCACTCCCCCTTCAGGCTGTACAGCATTTAAAAAATATGTGCTGAAAAACCTTTGTACCCCTGAAAAAAAAAAAAAAAAAAAGGCAGAGAGATTTCTGCTGCATGTTTTACTCCTGCTGAGTCAGTTTAAGCATCTAGGTCAGGTTTCACCTGCCTGCAGTTAAATTTTGTTCAGTTCTTGCATCTTTTTTAAAAGCCTCTATGGTTGTTGATTGGTTTGTTCAGAACAACTTGAAAAGGATTTGATGACAGCTGAAATAAGCTGGTGTTCCTGGACGTGGGCTAGTGCCAGACATTGAAGAGGGGAAACTCAAGAGGTTACAGTAAGAGTAGAAGAAAGGGAAAGCTGCTGTACTGCTTTAGGAAGCATTTCGTTGTCGTCTTGGGCTTCAAATCATGTTGATGCAGGAGGAGATGCAAGATGAGAAGTGCTGTTTCTCTTCGCCCAGTTGCTTTGAGACAAGACCAAAGCTAAAGAAGCTTCTGAGGTACAGCATCTTAAGCATTTCAGTTGAGCAGATTATCCAGGTACCACTCTGAAAAATGAAGCCTCTTTGCTGCGAACTAGAACTGGCTCATGACTGGCATGCTTGAAGTGTGAGCAGAGCAAGTTGGGACTGTCTGCACCAGCTTATACAGACAGGCCTGAGGCAGAGCTTAGAAACAAAACATCACTTCTTCAGGGGAGTCTGTGTTTGTACAGTCACCAGCCTGGACTCTGAGAGACACAGCAGGAATGTGTGTGTTCACCACTTGCCAAGATGGATGCAGGCAAAAATTACAGTTGACCAAGCTGTGGAGGGCTTGGGGGGGTTCGAAGACTTCCATCCAAGTCCAGCCTTGCCAGGCCCTCTGCAGACAGCATTAATTTGGTTTTGTGACTGCTTTCCCTGTGTATTGGTCTGACCTGGGTTATGTTATAGCCCAGAGCAGGAGTTTTGGAAGAATTTAGGGTGGGAATTTACAGCTAGCTGAATTTCCAGGTCCTCTTAAAGGTAATGTATGTCCTGCTACAGATTAAACCCAACAGCTTCCTTATTTGCATGGATGTTCTTAAGTTGTCCTCTCCTAAAGGCCATAGCTTGTCACAAGGCAAACTTTAAAATGGCGGCCATGAGATCAAATGGTTGATTGGTCTTCCTGTTGCATTGCTCAGATAACTTTTACACATTGTGATGGGGGGAAGGCAATATTGGAGCTATAGAAATAGGGGTGTTTTGCATTTGCTGGTTGGCAATTGTCTAAAAGATTTCCGTGTTTCTAATGCAAAAGAAATACCTTAAAAATAAAAAATACCCCCCAAAACACCTCAAACATATCCCACACAAAATAGACCAGATTCTATTTAAATAAATGAAGTCCTTTTTTGTTCTGCCCTAATCCTTAATGTACTTTTGAGAGGAGATCCTCAACAAAGGTTGATTCATGTTAGTCTATGAAATCAGGAGTTTTTTTCCTAAACAGGAGAAAATGTTAAGACACTTGAGATGCATCAAGGATAGAGACATCTTAGCTGGAGCAGAAGCTGATGTACAGCAGGTGAAATGGGTCATTCCAAGACAATGAATTCTAGATTGGGAAACTTGTGCATTGATAAAATGTTCTCCATCTGTCATCAGCTATCAAGTATTCCTGTTGAGAGACAGGTTGTAAAATTCAGAGTAGCAGCAACTTCCGTGGACTTAAAATTTGCATTGTAGTATTAACCTATAAATTTAATTTTAGGTAAGGTTTTAAAGAATCTTCTAGAGTGGAAAAAAGTAAAGGAAATCTGCCTGAAATCTATGTCAAGAGGGTGATCTTTATAAATTGCCAAAGATTCTTTATGATCAATCAACCCATCTTAGTCTAAGTGAGTAAGATACCAAACACCTTGACTGCAATCTGGATAGAATTAATGTATTCATATAGAGCAAGAGACCAGTTTCCAAGGACAGGTTTTCTTCAGTGTATTACGTTATAGCAGAGAGAACCTGGCAATTAGGGTGAGTGCACACACTTGTAGAAAGGAGGCTGCAGCTTTTGGATTTGGTGATGTTGGACAGGAATGACAATTGCAGCACCTAGTTTAGTCACCTGAGCTTCATCAGCCAGGCTTTCAATGTAGCTTATAGAGAAAGGCTTCCCTCAAGCACTCACTGATGTTGTAGTTAGGATTCTGCTCTGAGTCAGTGTCTGGAGAAACCTGTTCCACTACAGAGGAACCAAGGGGTATCAGTTGAAAACTTTATTTTACCCCAAAACCTTTTTTTTTGTGGAGTGTGTTTTGTTTTGGTTTTTTTGGTTTTGTTTTTTGTTAGCTGAAATCACTTCATGCTTCATGGAACTATACCTTTAACATCATCAGAAAGTGAAACTTATGCAGGATGGCACTTGAGCTGTTTATCTTAGTATAAACACAGGATTCATGTTTGCTGCCTAAAGTTTTTAGGAAAATGTAGATCTTGGATGGTTACATCCATGATTTGGGGAAAACCCTTCCTTTCACCTGTTTCTCAGCTGTATCACAACTATTGGAACCAGTTGGAAATAATTTCAGATGGAGTTTGCTGTCTGACAAGGCCTTTGCAGATGGTTCACCAAGTGAGATTTTTAGGAACCACTAAAATATGGTGAAGGGTGGAATGAAGGCTTACACTGCTCAGCTGAATTACTGCAGCTGTTCATCACGGGATGCAGAAGTACTGCTAATGCTCTTACCTGGCTCTCTTCACCTACCTAAAGCTTTTGTCAAAGATGTTACCTGGATTCAGACTTCAGACTGGGCTTCTGCAACCCGTGTACTAGTCTTCAGTGGTGACTGTGTGAATAATAATGCTTAGGAGCTTTTGGGATAGCTGTTCAGCTATGAATGGGGCAAGGAGCAAGAAGGGGAAGAAACTATATCTGCAGACTGTAGCTGTGCTGGGAAATCCCATCAGAAAGTCCATGTCTGACCTTCTGGCAGGTGAGACAGAGACTTGGAAAAAAACTCCATCATCGACTTTGTTTTTCACTGGGGGCTGTGACAGCAAAACAGTCGGGGAATACCTTCAAGCTATCAGGTGGTCTGGGTGGAGGGGGCATATCTGATGTCTTCCTGGTCCCATTAGTGTGCCTGGACTAGTGTAGGAGGAAAACTGGCAAGTCAGCGATAAACTTTCAGTGAAGGCAGGACTCCTCAGATTGGCTTTTTGGCCAGCAGCACTGTGGTGATTTGGAAGTCCTGGATCTGTGCATGCATGGGTTATTGGCATTCCTAGTGATGCTTCCCAGCCCAAAACAATGCTGATGGGAGTTATTGCAGTTTTTGGTGGATAGCATAGGTTTCTGCTCTGGGATCATCAGTGCATCTGAAAGCATGCTGGAGTCATGACAGGGCCAAAGGTGTGGTGTGTAAGTTCTCCTGAGCTCCAGCTTGTGTGGTCTGAGTCCTGTTCTGCTGGGTGTTGTGCTGAGTATTTGCACACCTTTTTGAAAGCAGAAACTGACACCTTCTGTAGACCAAGATCTACATAGTATTGGTCATGTTTTCCACACTGACCCCAGTGACTGGGTAATTAAACTGCTGTGTAACACAACAGCTATCAGCCCAGTGTCATTAATCTACCTGTTTTCATGTGGAGCCTAGGCCTATTAAGAGTTCTGTGCTTAAAAGTAAGAAGCCTTAGCTTTTACAGAGAAAAGTTAACACTGAGACCTGGTAGTTAAAAGGCTCAGCCTCCTTAACCTGCCGAAAATACCTCATTAGTCAGTTTTCCCATATTGCTGTGATAACTCTTTATTGTTTGTGGATTGGAGGGTTTCCTCAGGAACTGCGCTCTTCCAGAGATTGCCAAAAGAGTATTGCTTGCTGTGGGAATAGGGAGAGCACTCAGTGGGAGCGGGGCAATACCAAATGTGCCCACAGAAGTACTCTTGAACCCTCACTTCAAACATTAGCGGAAGGACAGGTGCATAATCACCTTGTTGAATATACAATTCAAATAACTATGCACTGTTGAACTGTTTGGCTTTCCACTCCTGCAGGCGATTCAGGCTCCCTTTGAGCCTTTGTGTCGTAAAGGAAGGGCCACTGCGTTCTCGCAGAGTGTTTGGCTGCGTTGCAACAAACCTGGTTACTGGTGCCCAGGCCTACTTTGATTGATGCACAGATCAAATGACTTGTTGGGAGTGGCTTTTGGGGTGACGTCCCACGTACAATGATGTCAGCAAAAGATTTTAAAAAATTCAGGTGTGGCATAATCTGCCAATTAAACTGATTAGTGCTCTGGCTGAGTCCTGAGAAGGAGCTCTGACTACAGCCCTGCTTGTTGAAGTCTTTTATGTAGTGCCTTTGGCTCACCTTGTACGAGACTTTTACCTGGTACCTTCACTGCAGGGTGCTGTAAATTGAGGTAGGATACCATACCAAGGGCTATGTGCTAGCTCACTTGCTATCAGGGGAAATCTGATACTGGCTCACAAATGTCCCTGACCGCTTGGAAGCTGTGACACTGGAAGAGGTCCTGCGACTCCCGTGGGATTGGGATGGAGTGCATCGCTGCTCTGTTGGCAGAAGTGAAAGCTAGCCAGGAGGCAATGCAGGCTGGGCAGAAGGCACTAAAGCATGATGTGGAAACATCTCAGAAGGAAATCAGAACGGTGTTAGCATTGCAGAGGAGCCAGCAACAGGTGAAAGAAGATCTCAAAGCAGAGGTGAAGTCCAGTCACTTGGATATAAGAACTGTGCTTGAGGAAATCCAGCGAGTAAGAGAAGAAATGGAAGCTCGATTAAATACTCAGGCTGATCTGGTCTTACTGATCAAAGAAGTGAGCACCAATTTAACATGTGTAGACAAGGCTTTCCAGAAAATGGAGGAGAGGCAGAAAGCTTTTACCAGCCTGCATCTTCCCACAAGAGAAAATGTTGAGCAAGGATTTTTCTTTGAAAAATGCTTACACCAGACGCACATGGGTTTTGAAAGACCTGTGGAAGCTAACAATTTGGATGAGGAATGTGAAAAGAAGGTGCTTGGGGGTAAGACAATTGTGACTGTAAGTGTGGGGAGAGAAGTGAGGTTGTTTCTACTTGTGCTTGTCAAGAAATTATTTTGAATGCTTTTAAGAAATGTAAATTTTTTTAGAAATTGAATCTCTTGCTTAAAATAATTTCTAGTTAGTGTAGATACTAGTACACATACCTTCCTAGTACATGATATGCAAAGGAAGGCTTTGATTTGGTTCTGCAAATGAAAAAAGTGTGTTACAGATTTTTCTGGTAATACAGCAACAATGCACAAGATAGGGAGGCTCAGGAAACCAGCAGCACAATGCAAGCTCTGAGGTAGCCAGCCAGACAAATACTATGTCAAGTACTGGGCAGAACCCCAGCACCTAAATGTAACTTTATGGAATATACCCTGTGTACTGACAGTTGTGTATTTCTTGCTTCTGAACAGCTATTAACTAGAGAAGCTGTGTATGGGGAGCAGTTTGCTTCATGGAGAAGCTTGGAATGGGTTTAATGCTCTCCCCAGTGAACTGGAGTCGGTTGCTGTGCCATCCGTACAATGACTATAGAGGGAGTGAGAGGATTTGTGGACCTTTTCGAAGATCCAAATCAAATCTTCTGTGAATGATTCCATGATCAAAAAGCTTAGTCTTTGCAAAATCACTGCTATTTTTTTTTTCTTTACTGGTTTGAAGAAGGATAGGACTTTAGATGGTGATTCTGTCCAGTTACTGTACTACATGCAGTACTCGAAAATTTGATTCTCAGTTTTCCAAAACTGAGCTTTTCAACTGCATGGGGTAAAGTGTTTTTGAGCCTGTTGGAGAGGAGTCCAGAACCTAATTTGAAGGCGGAAATTGTTCTGCTTTACAAGTCTGACTGTATAGAGGTGGCAGGTGAACAGGCCAAAGCGAGAAGGACTTGGGCTGTTAACCAATACTGTCTTTAAATTAGACTCTGTCATTGATGTTGTGGTATCAGTAATCAGACTCATGATGCTTTTGTCTTAATGAAAGCATGGCTTTTGTTTTGACACCACAGCATGCCTTCTGTACAAATCTGGAAACGATCTGTCATTGCCCAGAGGTACGTAGGCCATAAATAAACATCGTAGTGTCAGTGGTGTTAATCTGTAGAGGCAGTTCGTGCTACAGAGGGTTCATGCTTTTCAGCATTGAAGTGGCTGTGTATAGCACATATCTATGATAAAATTGCCAACAGGAACGTCACTGAGTTTCACTTCATGCATGTTTTTTGTTCAGCTTTTTTTAGTATAGTATCAAGGGCTGGCTTGGTTGGATTGCTTGAATGAGCTTCTTGGAAAATACTTGGTGGTCTGGGCAGCAGGATAAAAGCAGTGGTATGAAACTGACAAAGTGATAAGGGCTGGCTGAACTCTGGAAGCAATGGATATTTGGAGCCTTTTGTCATTTGTGGTTAGCTGCTGTATCACTGTATTTAAATGAAATTTCTTCATTAGGTAACTAATTGTGTGATGTAATTTTTTCCCAGAGTAAAAATTGTCTGCAAACATTTGTTCAGGCTCAACACAGCTCTGTCAGGGTCCTAGAAATAATTGTAAAACTAATTTCAAGTATTTAATTAAATAATGACATTAGCATCTGTATCAGCGAATTTACCCAATACTCTTGCATCAAGAATAATGTTCTAGTTCTCTATTTGTCATAAGTGGCACATTCAGGAAGGGAGGTGGAATATATGAGAGAGTAGGAGTATGTAAGCCAGTACGGAAGGGAAGAACTGACTGTACATGTTTATTCTCTAGTCCCTGGTCTTTTTTTTCCCCTCTCCTCTTGATTATTGTCTCTTATGATTTTTGAAGGAGCTTCAGAAGGTAACCAGTAGTTTCCTACACACAGTATTGTCCATAAGATTGCTGAAAATTTGACATGGTTGCTCTCAGATGTGAACTGGCATTTGTGTAAAAATGTCTACTCAAAAGACGCTGTTATGTCTGCACAGTGAGAAAACAAGTGGTCGTGTTAGTTAAATGGTGGTAAAAATAACTAGAACTGGCAGCCAAGCTCAATCCTTTTGTCATACAAATTTGTATTTTGATTTGGGTTGATATAGCTCTGCTATTAAACTGCACAATGGTATATTTCTAACTGAAAATACACCCTTTAACAGTCTGCATCTCTGAGCAGAAGTGTAGGGAAATCAAACCACTTGCTTGGGATTCAGAAAGGATTGAGTCTTTTTGGTTCATTTGTCCCCTGTTTTTTCTGCATGTTCCTATTTTTCTTTTCTCCAGATCTCACCTCTCAGGTTTTTTCACTCTATCATGAAGAAATCTTGTTAAGTTGAAACTGTACAAAGTAATCTGCTTAGATGTCTTCATTAAATTGCCAAGGGATATTTGTCTATTACATCAGCCTTTTATTGCAAAAGTGTTTGCTCATTCCCTTTGTGATCAAGGGGCGAAGACTGGCCCTATCTGCACAGCAGTACTGTACTCCCTTTCTAGTCTGAAGGCAGCAGAGAAACCTGTAACCTATACAGTGTTTACGAGTCAAGTGCTGGTTTATGTAATCTGGAAACCTCTGACATGACTGTGTACTGTGAAAGCATTGTAGTTGCCACATAAGTAAGAATATTAAATCAACAATGTAATTTCAGGACAGTGAATAGATATTGAAATATATTACATTTTAGAGTTTTTTTAAAGTCTTATCCTTCTGACTGAAAATTGCTAGCACTAAGAAATGCTGCAAGACCTCTGTTAATAAAGCTCAGGCCTGAGCTGCAGAGAGGGGAGTTTTTACAATTAAAATTTTAAAAGAAAAAAAACCAAAACAAAGGGAATGTAGAGCAAATGGTTTTGTATTCAGCACTACTTTACAGTGCAGGAAATATGAAATCCATGTTGCACACAAAAGTGGACAACTCTTATGTTAGAAATAAGTTACTGAATAGGTAGGATGACAGAGATCTTGCATTTTATAAAAGTATTTTTTCAAAGCACAGTGTGAAGAATACGCTGAAAATTATGCCACAGAATACATGAAGGTGAGGATGAAGTGAAAAACACTGTATCCAAGGCTATGGTGTTAGGAATTAACAGATTGATAGTGTCTGCTCTGCAGTACTACTGAAATAACCCTTTCTCCTAGTCAGTACTTCAGCAAGTGTTTGTAGGAATTTATAACTACTTTCATTTGCACCTGTCCTTTACGTTTTGGTGAGATTTCAGCATGAAATGCATAGTAATTAGTTGTTGTTGTTGTTGTTGTTGTTGTTGTTGTCTTAGTTGACAAGGGCAAGCAGCGGAGTCCCAAGAGCTCATGCATACGGACTCAAGCCTCCACAGACGCACGTTCACCTGGCACAAAAGCAGCTGAGTTGACACAATACAAAACAAAATGTGAGACCCAAAGTGGAATCATCCTGCAGCTGAAAAAATTCCTGACGTCCAGTAACCAGAAGTTTGAAGCATTAACAGTTGTCATCCAGCACCTGCAGTCTGAGGTAAAAACTCACAGCTCATCAATTTTGGCTTTAATTTTCTGGACTCTTCTCAGCAAGGGCTTCAGAAAATATTAATATACTGATACTAAATTTTGTGTTTCCATTCCAGTGGGTTCTGTTTTCCTTTGGAGGTTATGCTTCTGGCATCAGTTGGATAGAAAAAAAATCAAACCCATGACACTGGGCTTTATAGCCTCTGCAGCTTCACATGCTGTTTAAAAGAGTTTTTAAATGTTTGTAGTCAGAGATTCCTTCAGGATTGAGTAGCTTTCCAAGTATGTACTTCAAGTTCTGCCCCTGTAGGAAAGACTAGTTTCAACAAATAATCTTCATGGCCTTGCTTTGTTATCTGACATTGGATGGAAGAGTATTTAAGGGGTGGATATGTTTTTGAGCTACTCAGAATAAAGTCTGAGTTGTTACAGCTTTATTTATTGAATCGTGCATTGTTGGTGGTGTCTTAAAATTATTAATAAAAATATAGGAATGCATCTTGAATTATAGAGTGGAATTAATCTGATGTGGTTTAATCTTAATTTTCCTAGTCTGTCTGAAATATGTAATGAACTAATCAGTTTGATACTACACTAGAAACTGTCAGTCTGCTCTGGAAACTTTTGAGAAAAGAAAAATCTGAAGTCAAGGAAATTATAACAGTTATGAATTTATACTGCACAGCTGATGCAGGCTTTAATAGCCATTTCCCGTGCATTTAGAACTAATGTTCTAAGATTGGTATCAATTTGATTTCAGCTCTCCTGCTACATGGTGATTTTACAGTCTGGTATACAGAAAAGCACTAAATTGTCTTAGTATGCTGGCAGAAATGTAACATTCTCATGGGATAATATCTGCTTACTTTCATTTAATCTAAAAATACTGCATTTATCTCCTAGTCTGGTTCAACTCTAAGAGCAGTGGCTCTTAGCCAGTTTTCTGGGATTGGTTTGGTTGGGTTTTATTAAACTCTTGGCTGGAACACCTTTCTCTGCCTAAGGAACTAGTTTGCGATCTTCAAAGCAATTTGATACAGGATTTTTGGATGCCTGTCATCTAACATGATATTGTGAAATTTATAAGTGAAATTCTCACTGCTAAACTTCTGTGCAATCTTCTAATTACTGTAGAATAAGCACACTGATGTTTTTGGTAACTCTTACAATTAAATGTCTTGGCCTAGTTTCTTCTCTCAAATATTTTGTATTGCAACATTTTAAAATTTGCAAATACTTTATAAATATCGTGTTTAGTGAGAAGAAGCCCATCATACTAATTTGCTTCTTCCAGGCTATTTTACAGGTTGCTCTGGCTTAAATGTGGGGTTTTTTTAAAGAATAATGTGGGGTTTAATTAAGGAAAAAGTGATGTTGAAGATAGAGGGAAGAGAGAACTGCATGGAAGAAACTAGTGATTTTTCTCCTTATTCCTCTTTGTTAGTCTTTTGCAGATGGAAATAAAAAAAAAAAATCTCTGTCAAATTATATAAAATTAGTTATCTTGGACAGTTAAGTCTGAGCACATGAAATTGAGCTAGATATGACACATTGATGTATTTTCATACCAGTTACTGATTTTGAGGTTGCTCTCTCCTTTCCTGGGATAAGACAATACTTGCTGAAGACTCACTGCCGTACTCTTGTGGAAATACTGTAGGGATGAGAAGGACTCTTCTGCTGTGATGCTATAAGGAATCCTTAAAATCTGTTAGTTAGCTGGGGGAAACATCCTGAAGGATTTAACTGTTTTAGGGAACACTGTGAAGAGTAGTTTTAGTTTTGTTTGTTTGATTGGGTTTTTTTCCTTTAGAGTGAGGAATGGAGTCTGGTACAGCTAACAGTCTTAGCTGGCCATATGATTATTTGTGTGAAGTATCCCTTGGGGACCCCTTTGATGTAGTTTTCAAACGCTGGATAAATGCAGGGAGAAACTTCAAATTAGGCTTTAATTCATGAGGTAGGGTCTCATAGGTTAACTGCTGCAGAGCCAACTGAAAGTAGCTTCAGCTTCTCTGGTTAAAAAAAAAAAAAAATCATGCTTAGCTGATTACATGAGGAACAAAGCTATGCTTCCATTCTTTCCACTAGAGCAAGTGCAGAGTGACACGGTGCAGCCTAAGAAACAGCTTGCTGGAACCAGAGGGAGGACCTGCTCTGGACTCCTCTGGTGCTGCTCTGTCCCTACAGAAGGCCGATTCAGCCTGCCACTACCAGAAAGCTAGACCAGCCAAAGAGCATTTCTGTGCCAGGTGGTGACGTGGACTGTCCTAACGTGTGGTCAGAGCCAGTGCGAGGGTGAGATGGGGTGAAGGACAGGCTGCCTGGCCAAATGGAGTAAAGTACTGGAGTGAGCACTTGGGTCACTTCAAGGCTGGGCAGCCCAGACTGAGCCTCTTGGCAAAATCTGCTGCGGCCTCTCCTGCTTTCTCTCCAAAGTTGAAGTTACTGGGTTGTGATTTGGCTGTTAGATTTGTTTGGTTTTACTGTTGTGTTTTCTTTTTTTCCCCCAAGAGTTCCCAATGTATTTCTGCACAAAAGTTTAAAGTTGTTTCTTATGAGCTAATTTGAAGTGGAATATAGCTGCAAACAAAATCAGGACCTGCTGGCAATGACTTCTATCAAAAATACAGCCAGCCCATCTGGAGTGAGGTTGAGAGGCCGCTGTCTAAGTGTTAAATGGGATTGAGCAATGCTGCTCTGCTGTTTCTAGATGAGCAGGAATCTCTCAAAAAACCCTGAGCTCAAACCTGTTTGTTGCAAGAGTTACCTTGGAGCTGTCAATAGTAACAGCTGCCTCTGATAAAAGCTTCCCACTTGATCTGTTGGTGTTTCTTCAGGGGGCCTGGGGAGGGTGTCTGTGCGTAGCTACCTTTACCAAGACTATTCTGAGTTTAAAAGTCCTAAAACCCTGATTTCTACCTCACAGGAGCTATTGTTGCACCGGGTTAATTCTAGATGGAAAACCTCTTGGCATCCAGAGTATTTGATGGCAATGAGCAGCGTGGCTGATGAGAACACTGAGTTTTTCCATTGTTGGACAGCTGTGTCTGTGCTGGCAGTGATAGGAACACGTTAAACTGCGCACTAATCACAAAAGCAAGTTGAGTCTTTCTAGAGTCATGTGCTTCCCCTGATCCCCTGGTAATTCCTGTTACTTCATTACTACTTTCCTGTTTTTTAAGTTCAAACAAGAAATGAAAAGTGGCAGTACAGAGGAAATGGTGAAATTGGCCATTTACAATAAGCACATGAAGTGCCAAGGAAAGCTGTTTGCCATTAACCTTCAACTGCATTGAGCTCTAAAATTTGCACTACTGCATTTGAGTTGATCTTTTAACTTCCACTAGTATTAATTTTGAATTTATTTCTTGTCGCTTCAGTAAGAGATATGTTCACAGAGGCTTTAAATACATGGTTAGCATGTCTGTGACAAGTCAGGCTGGAGACGCCACTCTTTCAGCCCTCCCCTCTCTTCACGAACCCTCATGTATGCTTGGGCTTCTTTGGGAAGCCAGTTCAGGCATCTAGTCAGGAAAGGGAAAAACAAATTATTATGGGTCTAGTTGTACAGGTCTGTCCGTGTTGAAAGTGTTTTGGGTATGTCCCCATGCAGTGGTTCACTGTGGGAAGGAGTGGAAGTGAAGAACTGCCAGCGCTGGGGTGGGGTGGGAATGTGTGCCTGAGAGGTCTGCAGCTGTGGCTAGGAGCCAGATGCTCCCTTGGGAAGCAAAAAACCCCAGTACATCACCAGCTGATGAGGTTGAGGCTGTGGCAGTTTCTTCCTGAGCCTCTACTTCTTGCCTCCTGAGAGGTGTTCAGCCCCTTCCCCTGCCTCAGGGCTGCCCCCCAAGGCTGTGTGAGCCCTGCAGTTGGGCTGTTCAAACCTCCAACTCCCTGCTGTGTATAAACTCTTACATCTTTGGGAGTGGAGGGTGATTGTTTTAGCAGCATGCTACTAGCTTGGTTTTAAATCTAGTTTTAAATTTGTCTGTCTAAGGCAGATTTAGCTGTCAAAGGAAAGGGTAATGTGTAGTTAGAATGGCTTTGTAACTTCAAAGTGTGAATTGACAGATATTTCATCTTCTCATTTTAGTGCATAAACTGCCACATTCAGAACTACTACCCAAGCTGTTTAAAAAAAAATTTTGGATGGTAAAATGTTTAATTATTATGAATACCCATTTTTATTCTTCTAGTTTAATAAATTGATCTAATTAAGCATCTCAGTAATTCTGTACAGAATCTGCTCTAGAAATGGGCTTCAAATTTGTATCTGTGAAACAGGGAACTATAGAGATGAAAAGAAACTCAGTTTCACTGTTGTGCTTTTCTTGGTATGGTTTTTGGAAGACTGCTCTTTACAGTTCAGACTTTACTTGGGAATGTTGTGGTGCCATCTTTAAGAAGTTTCCTTAATAGAGGAAAAGGCCATTTGAGAGGCTATAGAGCCTTCACAATAATATATGGATAACACTAATTGTGGATGTGACACAGGAAACAACATGAGGAATGTGCTAGAAATTGTGTGGCTGAACAGGCCTCAGTATTTCTAGGTGGAAATAGAAATTAACCATTAGTATATGACCTGTCGTAACTGGCATTTCCTGACATGTGCATGACTGTAAGAGTTGAGATACTATTTCCTTGGGAACTTAGCAGTTTAAGATGGGTTTTTTTCCATTTTGGAATACATGAATACATGCATCAGAAATGTTTGTCCTGGCCTTTGTGGAAGTTCAGCAGAAAATGTTTATATTTATCAAATGAGAAACGCATATCTGGGTTAAGGAGCAGAAGTACACATTGCATCACTAAACCCCAAGAGTTTTGGAACAGTCATATCTTTTGACCTATAAGTCCTGTTGTTTAGAGCAGCTGTCTTTGAGTAAAATTTTTAGTTTTGATTTTCTAGAACCTAACATCAAACTTGGCCAGTTTTCATTAGAATTTTCATACCAGGTGTATCTGGCTTCCCAAAATATGGACATAACTTTTTACAAGAGAGAATAAGGACATGTAATTGAGATAATTTTTGTGCTTCTTTGCTTTAAAAAAAAAAAAAAAAAGGAAAAATCACTTAGAAGTAAAAATGTAATATTCTGAATTTGAGGAATGCAAATATTTTCTGTTTTGTAACAGAGAGTATTTGAGTAATAACACAGTAGCTTCCCCCTGTAGAGCAAACCTAGGCTCTGGCAGCCTGTGTATGACAGGTAGCAGTTGGAAAGCAAGGAAGTTTCAGATGATTCTCAATGTCTCTATAAAACGTGGTGTGAATGAACAAGAATGTTTTTGGCAACAGATTGAAGATTTGTGAGCTCTAACATCCAGAATAACATTTTAATCCATTAATTACTATGAAACTAGGCTCTGATGGAAATAACTTTTTAGAAGATGTGTCAGTGAAGCAATTTATTTGGTACACCTGGGTATTCAGAATGGGTTACAGCTGAAGAGAATTGGGAGTCCTGTCCTATAGCTACTCCTAGCAAAAGGTGTCTTGCAAAAAGACACCTTTGACTGAAACAAACTTGGTGTTTCAGGCAACCAGTGTTGCTTTCCACAAAGAACCTGATTTTCATTACTACCTTGTTATTTCTTGTAATTAATTTTTTTCAAGAAGCTGCAGAATTCATGACAGTAGCAAAATAGAGGTATCTATTGCAAAACTCAAGGGAGCAGTTAGTGGAAGAAAGAAAGCAACATGTTTCTATCTTATTTCCCTCTTGATTTGTACTACCTTTTCATGTGAAATTCTAAATAGTCTTAAAAATGAAATTAAGAAAATAGTGTAATATTATGCTCAAACATAGGCTCTTATTACAATGTTTTTAATAACTTTATAATGGTAATAACAGTTTTATAGATGTGAGAAGTTGTGATGGTGTGACTTGACAAAGTTGCATGGGATCTGGTGGGGACTGTGTCATATTCACATGAGTTGGACTGAGACAGAAAGTTTTGGAAAATACTGAGAAATAAGTAATTGCTTAGATGAGGTAAACTTAGTTTTTATGAGATTGGAGTTTCTACAGGGAAGGAAGGAGTCATTCTGTGTGAGAAGTAAGAACTAACATTAGCATTCAGAAACCCTGTAAAGTAGCAAACAGGCTGTTATAGGGAAGTAAAATAGCCCATATTATTACATCTGGACCTATCTTTGCAGGGCTATTGCATGAAGGTGGACATGACTTTTAAATGGGAAAACCAAGATCCCTGCGAGCCTAAGATCCTATGTAAAGCTTGCAAAAGCACAAAGAGCCCGCAAGTAAATGTGTTAAATACATAGTGACTCATAGGAATCCTGTTTGGCTGGTTCTCTGCTTTGGTGTTTCATACACTAAACATCAGGACAAAAACATCTGATTCTCCATAGATACCTAGTAGATAAAAGACATAAAATATTAGAAATCACAGTGAATCTCTATCAGCTAATCATGTAAGTGTTGTAATCTGAGTCTTAATTCTGCTTGAAGTAATGTCAAGGTGAAAACTGATGGCGTATTTCACTTGGTAAGAACGCAGTGCGTAACACAAAATGAGACCAAGAATAAATTAGAAGTATTAATTTCACTGTATATTTATTGATTGGAGATGGATAATGACATTTTTATTTTATCACAGTAATAGTCTGCTGCTCCTTTCAAAAATACGCATGAAGCAGAGTGTAGATCCTGTTTGTTGTACTGCTTCCCTGGCTCATTTCTTTAGCTTGCTTTTGCATCAAGTGATGCAAAGAAAATGACATTGCAAGGGGGTTTTAAGTGAGGTACGGAGTAAGTGAGTTTAAAAGAAATCAGTTTCTAAAATTGCTAATATCTAATGAGAAGATTTACTTAGAGGATTGGATTTTGCTAGGAAAGAAGGAACAGGGACAGGTAGAAATACTGTGGTATGAGGACCAAAATCATCAAGGCAAATGCCATACTGCAAAGCAAATATGAATGGCCCTTTTGTTGCCCCTTCATACAGCCCTCCAGGCTGTAGCTGATGACACATGAGTGACTGGCATTTATGCAAAAATGTGACTCTATTTCTACATTACAGCCAATGATCATCATCATCTTTTTATGACTGGAGCAGCACAAGGATGAAGTAGGCATAAATTTCTAATGCTTTTTACCCAAGAGGAATATCTCCTTGGATGAGAAAGACATTCTGTTGACAACTGAGACTGTACCAATATTAAAAAATATTTAAGTTATGCTCTTTTTTTCCATACAACCTAAGCACATCTCCAGTAGGGTCTAAACATCCATGTTACAGAAGTGCTTGCAAATGTACTTACTTATTAAAACTATAATGTTTTTAAAATGCTCAGCATTTCTCTCTAAGTTTAATTTTAGGAGTAAGTGCTTGTGGTTTGGTTTGACAGTAAGTGGCTTACAAAAACCGGACTCTTCTTTCCAAGAATAAAATTAATTTGGCCCTGTTTATGATAGTAAAACACATTTAAGTGCTTCCTTTCTTTGCATCGATGAATTTGTTTTATGCACTCTGAACAAATTTTATTTAGTCTGTTATAATAAAATGCTTTTTGAAAAAGGTATCGCAATGCTTTTATATTTAACACTTAATTTTCTACTCCTTTAAGTCCTGAAATTACGTGCTTGCGAAAGTGTATTGCTGATGAAAACTAGAAGGCCGATTACAGCCTGCACAGTACAGAGGGCTTGGTACTGGCATTGTCAGAGCCCTTCTCTGCCTTCCCTGGGCGGGGACCACGTTGCATCCCAGCACTGAGATGAACATTCCAGTACAGCTACTCCATTTGTGTCATAGGAAAATTCCCACAATACAGCCTGATTCCCTGGGGTATTTCATGGCCTAGAAGTGGGTTCTGTCTCTTCCTTTGCAATGTACCAGTGCCTTCCAGATTTTGGTTGCAGCAATCTATAATGCTTCTGATGAATCTGTTACTGGGGTAGACTAGGCAACTGTGGCAGGTGGCTTATCACATAGATATCAGTGTTATATAGCTGCTTGAAATTAAAGAAGCAAACAATTACTATATTTTGGTATGCAAATGTGAACTTTTCATTATTGGTTCTTGTGAATTTTTCTTTCTTTAATACAGCTCCAAAAGACTACATATTTTGTTTCCCAAAGGAGTGTGCTTGTTTAAAATGTGAACTATGATGTGTGGATAATTACTACCAGATTGGGCAGTGTTAGCTTGTTTGGACACACATACTTGAAACCCATTTTCTGCCATGATTTGCTTTTTTATATTGAGTAACTGTTGAAGGACTTGCAGCTCTTAACATGAAGGAAAAACTTCAAAAAGATGATTAGGAGTTTTTGAGCAGGCACAGCCTGTCAGTGGCTCTCAAAGCCTTGATTTGCAGGCAGAGCATGGGGCTCCCACACCAGCATCACCCCACCTGGGCAGGAGCAGGAGTATGCTGGGAAACCTGGAATGGTTAGTCTGGCTAGTTGCACATACCCTCAAGGAAATACAAAGTTGCCAGTTTGCTGTAAAACTCATGCTCTTGTATTTGTGTTCTGCAAAGTTGCTGTGGGATTCTTAAGGAATGCACACCTATTCCAGCTTGAGAACTCAGAACCTGACATCTTAGAGGTGACTTGGGTCTGTCTTATGTGAAGATTTGTTATAGGTATGTAGCCAGGAAGGTTGTTTGTTTGTGTCCTTGGTACAACTATCCGTCTTGTTCATTCTGGAATGTGGACTTTTGTAGAGCTTCCCGCTTTTAAAGCAGAGCAATGCAAACTGTTCAGACAGTGTTATGTCCTCACCCTTGTTTGTATCTAGAATGACCCTAGGCTGGTCTGTTTGAATCTCAAGCTGTAGCAAAAACAGCTAGTTGCCAGGAAAAATACTCTTAGGCCTGTAATTGGGCTGGGTAACTGCCAGCAAAACAAACATGAACGACAAACTTTGTAATTTATTCCATTCCTGACTTGGTAGTTTTTGTCATCTTGAAGCTGTTGTGTTCTTTAACCTTCTACCTTGGATCTCACCTTTACAGGTGTCCTTGCTGTGGGGCATATGTCTACCTGAACTTGTCAAATTTTCAAACTGTGACGGATTTTTTACCTCACTAATCTTTCTCAGAAAGAGAAATGTCCAAGTCGCCTCTGTTATGCTGGGAACTTTTTTGTAGCATTCAATGGCAGAGGTGCACTGCCCTAATATTGCCTGTGGCAAACCTTTTATCCCTAAACTCTTGTTCTTGTTCCTTCCTATAGCTTCCGTGTTTATGGCAGGGGGAATGTTTTGGTTAAAGTGCAACCTACAACAGATACTTCAGAAATAAGGAAAAAATAGGTACCAGATAACCTACCTTATCTTCACATAAATTCATAAATTGTACTAGAAGAAATTGTAAAGGGGTATGAAGATCCTTCACGAGTCTCTGACAACTAAATGAGGATGATCCTTATTGCTGGATTTATCTGGATAACAATGCCAAAATTGCTCAATCCTGTATGCTCCAACTTGGTTCTGTTCTTCCAATTTCTGGTATTGATTTTCCAACTAGAATCTTGTTAAGCATAAACTAGGAGGTTGCTGGATATTTCAGCCCAAAACATATGCATACCTGTCTTTAAATTAAATACGGAAGATAGGCCCTTACTGGATTATTCAAGTACTTTTGGTATTTTACTACATTTAGATTTCAGATTTGGGAAGCTTCCATGTTTTCTTGGGGAAACGCCCATACCCCCATGAACTGGAGCTTCAGTTCTCTCAGAACTTAGATAAAAGTGTACTAAGTTAACTGCTAGTCAGTCTGACTGCTTCATGAGGCTTCTTATCTATATGAGCAACTTAGTCTTCTTATTTTAGGCTGGTAGGTTTTTTTTGAATGTATTCATTAGCAGGAGGTGATGATACAAATCTATCTGGATTTCTTGGATTTGTGGAACTATGAATGGGCAAGCTGAAGTGAGGCAACAGGTTAAACAACACCAGTAAAAAGCAACAGGGCTTAGGAGCAGCAAGAAACATGAAAAAGATTACTAAGGCAATGTTACTCGATTTTGTTTTGGATTTTTAGTCTCAGCCTCTTGTTAGTCCGTAGTATATGCAGATCACACATGTCCTTTTCTCATCAAATTTCTTTAACGGAAAGCAAATACAAAATGTGTAGACCATGAAGAAGCCCCTTTGGAAACACTAAACAAAAATGTTAACATGTCCAAAGGGTCCACAGCATGGTCCAGCCACTAGGGAGAATTTGAGCTGTTTTACTGACAGAGTGGGCTGGAAGAAAGCAGGTTGTGTGCAAGGATGCAGCTCAAATAACTCACTGCAGCATTCCCATTTTCATCATCAGATGCTGTGTCCATAGTGGCAACGCTGGCGTTGAACTGGACTGAGATGACTCATCTCTCCTTTCTGAGCAGAGAAGCAGGGAAGAGCAGGGCAAGTCCTTTCAGTAGCTGAGCTCTCTGCTCTCCTGAGAATTTACTGTGGAGGGTGAGGCGTGGTTTTCAATCTTAGCCCACTGACACTGTAAAAAGCCTCTAAGTGCTTAATATAAAACTGCAACACAGCTACTTAATACCCTACCAAAGTGTAAAGTGTCCAAATAACTGTTAAGACTGCTTAAATTGAGTGATTAAAAGGGAATCTTTCTCATTCAAGGTCAAAAATATAAATATTTCTAGTAAAGGGCTGGCAGTTTCTTCTAACCAGCCTTTACAGCTGCGTAATAATTTCCTAAAATTTGCAAATGACGGTGTAGCATAAAAATTACTCATTTTGATTAGTCTTGTGTCAGACCCTCAATACATGACTGGGTTTTAGGTGCTCCTTCTCTAGTTTTTCTTAAGCATGGTGTATTTTACTGCTTTATTTGTTCTGCAGCCATGCAGTGAGTATTCCCTGCCTCCAGGACAGGGTGCTCTTAAGATGTAAGCCTGTGGTCAGGCTGCAGTGAGAGTGACTAAGGGCAAAGGGGGAATTTGCTGTAAAGGTGAGGTTTTCCCTGGGCAGAACCAGCTGTAGGTGTGGCTCGACCAGTCTGCAAATTCATCTGCTGTGCTCAGTTGTGGATTTTTCCCTAATGTATCCTAGCTAAAGGAAAAGCATGCAAAGTGAGTTTCGAGCTCTTTGCGTGCACCGGGGCTATGAACATAATAAGCCTGGGTACTGACAGCAGCAAAGCCGCTGTATCTGTGGCTCTCCCATTCAGCTTGGGCCTCCTGTGGCTTATTTTTGCATCAACAAATGAAGTGTGAAAGCAGCGTACAGCAAGCTCGAAACAGCTAAAAATAAGCTCGGTTATCTGCAGAGAAGGGCAGTGTTCCCTCAGTGATCCCGACTGCCGTCGGAGCAAGCGGAGATCGATCGATCTAATGTCTGGGCTCGCCTTTCATAAAAGAAGGGCTGTGGCTTTAAGTAATCGCTGGCTGCTTGTGCCAATTGCAGAAGCTGCAGTATCTGCCGCTGTCGGGAGCGCTGGGCGCGGAAGCAGGATAACCTGCGGAGGCAAGGTCCAGCGCTGCCGCTCGGCCCGGGCCAGACCTGCCCGGCTCGGTGGTGCCGCCGCCACTCTCGCGTCGCCGATGAGGGCCGGGGGGCCGAGCGGGGGGCTGCCGGCGCTGGAAGATGGGCTGCTCTAGCAGCAAGCTGTGCCTCTATTCTCAGTGTGCTGCAGCAAGGGTAATGAGTGCTTGTTTCACGGGGAGCCGGCCGGGACCACGGTGGAGCACCCCGCCAGCAGGGCGCGTGGACATTGTCACCTCCGCGCGTGGTGTGAGGTGGCGGCCGCCGGGCCACGGAGCGGCTCTGCCACGGCTGTGCCTGCGCCGCTCCCCGGGGAGCGGGTCTGGGGCACAGCGGCCTGGCCAGCCGCCTCCTCCTGGCCAGGGCACAGCTCCTGGGAAAAGCAGGGAGATGGGTGCTTCTGCTTTGTTGTGATCTGTTCACGCATTCCTTATGATTCTGTCGGTATAAGAAGCATCATCTATCGTAACATTAAGAACTGGGAGCAGCAGGGTGGATTGTATTCAACTTTGAACAGGGCTATGCCTTTTCTTCATGGAAGGTTGAGCATTTAGCAAAGTTCTTGGTTTTGTGTTTGAGTAAGCTTAAGATAAATATTTAATGCATGCCTCTTTCACATATACACTATACTTCTGTGCCCTTGACAGCTATCACTTGATTTGTCCTGGAGGCTTATGTTGCTACACCCACCATAAAATATATAATTAATTGCTGCAAAGTAGGATTTTAATTGCAGAGTTAACCTGGAAAAAGCTGTTCTTTGTTTTAAAGTGTAACTTCCTTAACAACAGAAGAACATCTGTGTATATTGTAACAGCTGGACTGTTACCCTAAATGAGTCATATCTTGGCTTCTTGCTCCTGCCTCTTGTTTTTCCTACAGAACACATGTAAGTTAATTACTGGAAGGTGCCCCACTCAGATCACTAGTAACCAAATGTTTGGGGTTTTTTGTTCTTTTCTCTGCAGAGGGAGGAAGTACTCAAGCAGCGGAAAGAGTTATCTCAAGAACTAGTTAACCTTCGAGGAGAACTAGGTAAGAATTTATTTTTGTATTCTTCATGAGGACAGAAATGCAGCAAAACAGATCTGCGGAAGACAGATGCCCTGGTACTGTAATGGCAGTCATTTAATTCCCTGACTGAATTCCGCTCAGATGCTTTAAGCGCTGCGGAGCCCTGACAGCGTGACCCCAGGTTCACCGAATTCCTGGCACTGATCTGACTGCGCCTTGCGGGGCCTCCTTGCAAAACATGCATCTGATGACCAAAGCAGTCACTTCTGAAAAATGGGAGGATGGCTGACAATATATATACTTTTGTTTGATCCCTAACTTATTTGTGCTCTGTGTTCTAGAGATTTGTTGGCAAAAAATTCATAAACCTGTAAAACATACTGTGCAAAATCTGCATTTTGCCTTAGTGACTTGTAGGTGAATGAGTGTAAAATTAACAGAAGGAAATGCTTTCAGGCTGATGAGATTAAATCTTTGAGCTCATCCTAGTGGACAGCTATAATGTGAAATTGAGCTATAATGTACGGGGGCTGGTTTTGCCAACTTTGAAGCTTGATTTAACTGCATTTAGTGGTAACTCCATGTATTCAGCAGTTGTTCCCGGCAGGTCTCAGTAGAGGCTGGCTTTGAAAGAGCCTTCCTCTGCCTTTGCATCCCTCTGTCCTCCTTGTGCCAGCATTGCTGCTGGAACAGCCATGCCCCCAGTGATGCAATGAGCTGCCTGGGGACCTAAGCCAGCTGAAACCAGTGGCTTGAGGTGCTCTTTTGCCAAAGCTGCCTGGCCTGGCTCAGTATGTGACTGAAGGAGCACTGGGACCGGAGCAGAGAAAAGGGAAGGAGTAGCAGGGTGAAGGGTCGTGTTCCCCCTCAGCTGCAGCTGATGCTTATATTACCCTAAAGTGACACCAGACCTAGAGTTTTAATGTGGAACTGACCTTCTTGTATCGCTAAAAAGTTGTGTTATAAACTTTATAAACCAGATTTATTTTTATTTGTGTACTTAATGTGACTCTCTGAGCCACGCCATTTGTTTACCTCATCAAGAAAATTACTTCAGAAGGATTGCTATTAGAGCAAGAAAGTCTCTTTTCTTCCCTAGGCTTGCATCTTCAATATTATTTTTCCTTTATCAACATAGGTACTATGTTTATCACTTATCTAGAAAGGGAAAATTCTGCTTAGATAGGTAGACCAAAACCTGGCCAACACTTTTTGCCCATTACCACTTTTGAGGATTTTGGTGGAGTTTGTTTGTTTGTTTGTTTTTTTAAAGCTTAGTTCTTTGTAAGGATGCCTCATGATTAAATGAACTTTCCATAAATTTGTTACCTTCCTGCTTAGATTAACAGCCTGCTGAGCTCATAAATGAGACTCCTGTTGCAAGAATATGCCATTCAGTAGGTTGATAACTAGAGAAAACTTTAAATGCAACTGTGCCTGATGGATCTGTGACACCCAAGTGCACAGAGCTCTCAGACAGGGATGCTGGCTGATTTGCTGCTGGATGACATCGTCAGCTGTTCCCCTCACAGAGCTGATCTTACTGGGTCAGTTCTGCAGGAGCATCTGAATGGCAGCCTGGGGCTCACTTCCCTTTGTAAGGTTTCCAGACCATGGTTTCAGTGAAGCATTTATCGTCATGCAGCTCCTTTGTCTTAACCACGTCACACGTCTAGCCTGTCTGTACTGCTCTCCTCAGCATGTAAAGGGAGTGGATTTAATTACAGAAATGAAAAACTATCCAGGTCTTCAATTCTATCTAGCTTTAAAAAGAACTGGTTTGTTTTTGGGGTTTTTTTAAAGTTAAATTAATAATTTGTTGACAAGGTGTGAGAAAGGCATTCTTGTACCAGTAGCTTTAGCTGAAAATAATCTGCTTAAATACATACCTGCTACTCAGCTTTCTATTGACACTGTTAAATGGATACAGCTGAACTTAAGATTTCCATAGACTGTTCTGACAAAAGTACTGTGAATTTTCATTCACAGTATGATCTAAGCATAGGTTTGCTGGGAAAGTTAAATGCAGTTTGAATCTTATTTTGGCCATGAAGACATGTTCTGTAAATTCCCAGCTGCCATGTTGTTAATGACTTGGTTTGCAGCTTGGGGACAGGCAGTCTCAGAAGAGGAACCAGGTGTGCCCAGCCCAGTGTAGCCTGTTCCCTGCATGTTTCTGAGTTTGAGAGGAACATGAAGTCTCCTGCAGCTTGTACCCTGCACAGTTTAGACTGCTCAGTTTCTTGCTTTGAAGTTCAGTTGTGCACATTCCCAAGCTCCTTGATTTACCTTGCAAGACCAAATTGACTTGCTGTCAGATGGTCTTTTTTGCTGGGTTATTGTGTATGACCCTTTCTACCAAAATACCTTTTTGTTCAATGGCTTGAATATGCATTCTGGTCCCAGAATGTGTCTTTGGCAGCCACCATGTGACTGTGCCAGCCATGGGGCTGATGGTTACCAGACAATGCTTTCTGCTCTAGTAGGTGGAACCATGTGCAAGGATTAGCAGTGACCAGTGTTTGGGGATGGGCTTTTCCAAAGGGAGTTCAAATTCAGTAACAGTTGGGTTCCGAACTTGGGCTTTCTTAAAATCTCCAGCTACAAAGACTAAACTTCGTGGTTTGAATGTAAACACCTCAGTTCTGGGAGCCTGGAGCAGGTCGGGATGTCCTGCTTGTCAGCTGTTTCCCTTCTTAAGATGCAAGCTAGTGCGTAAACTTCTAGTTACTTGTTTCATTATGTAAATAGAAATTGCAAGGGCTGCATACTTCTTGAGAGGTACGAAACTATTCCTCTAAATTAATTGCACTCCAAGTTGTTTCAGAGCCTCCTCGCAGCCATGCTGGATGTGATCCAGCTCAGTCCTGCTACAAAACAGCAGGTGCAAAGCTGACTCAGCCTGTGCCTGCCTTGGCCCTTTGAACATCGCCGTGCGAGAGCCTTCCTCGGTGGCCTGGAGAGGCCGGTGTGTACCCTGGACAGGCAGCCAAACGCCAGACCCCTCTCTCCCACCTCCAGCTGCTGCATGGCAATCGATAAACTGTATTTTCTTCAAAATACCTTCATGTTCTTTTTTATTACTAAATCATCTTCAAGATGGTTTGGAGGTTCAGGTAGAAGAGACTTGTGTTTTACAGTGAATGTATTTGGTTTTCAGGTTAAGGTGATCTTTAAAAATACTTAACAATAGGTAGATGTTTCTTTCACTTATTTGAGACAGGGCCTGACTTGCCACAGTTTGCGTGTACAGTTTTCGTACATTTGCCTGTTTGCCTGCTTGAACACTCTGTCACTTGTAGTGTTTGCAGCACAGGGATGTGAATTTACTTTCCGGCAGAGAAGTGAGTGCTTCACATTATTTATTCAATCATACCTGCTTAAATGTTGCTTAAAGCAGGCTTTTTTGGCTACCTGCCTTGTCTAACTTGCCCAAGAACAAAAATACACAATGTGGTTTAATGTCCTGTATCATTAGCCTCATCATGGAAGTAACACCAAGAGAAACTTGGTCATAAACTTGAAAGCATGTTTGGGTAGAAGAATTTTCAATATTGAGAATCTGCCAATACCATTAATTAATTACTATATACATATAAAAATATGTATTTTATAGAGAAGGAAATTAGCCTATCTGTAGCAGACTTGTCAAGTCAACATACATCTTGCAGTGTGAAATATAAAGTTTGAGCAATTAAGTGTTAATGCAGTGTAATATCGCATACTACTAAATACTTGGGCTTTTTTGTGGGTAATTTTCCCATTTCACATCCCCCACATCTATTAAAATGTTGACAGTTTAATGTCCTAGTGAACTCTGGTTTAGAATTTCAGACAGCCTAATGCCTTTTCATAAATCATAACTGGGCCAGTGAGTGACCTGGACAATTTTATGAAGATAACTACTGTTTGCAAAAAATTTAATTCTAGGTTCAAAATAATCCATTGTATTTTATCTTAGAGCTATGGTTATGGTGGCTTTTAGGGGAATGTAAGTTGAAAAATGTTTTATGTAAGCAGTTTAGCCAGAAGGGCTGAATTGGATGATGGTTTTATAATTAGAACAGAAAAAAAAAAGTGAAAGGAGATGCTGCACAATTGTAAGGTCTTATGTCTTGGCTACTTTTAGTGGAAATACAAAATAGTTTTCTTGGATATACAAAGGCAACTTCTGTAGTCCTCTCCTTCAGCTGCAGCAACTGTTGATGAGGTTTGGATGTGCTGCTGTTTGCACTATTGCAGAGAGTTGCCATGTGCCTGGTTCTCCATGCTGCTCTTGCAGGCATTTGTTTTATCATTTTGGCACTTAAGCAGCTTCGTAGTGAAATACCCAAGATGCAAGTGGCTGCTGTTAACTACTGAAAATAAAGGGTAATTTTACATGTCAAAACCAGGCATTTCTGCTCTGAAGATTTGCTGTTACCAAATCTCAGAAACTTTCCATGATTTCCAAAGGCCATGGTCTGGCCCAGAAGAACTGGGCTCTTCATTTATAATTAACAGTGTTAAGAAGCCTAAAAATACAGATTAATCTTGCTCCGTGTTGTAATAATACAGGGAGAGACAGTTGTATGATTGGGAAGAGAGGCTGGGACAACCAAGTGGAGGAAAAATATTAATATTTGGAGGAAAAATATTAATGGCTCTGCTGTTTGAATAAAGAAGTAAAAATTGCTTCTGGCTGCCAAGTACAGCATTCCATTTACTCTATCCTTAAAGCTTAAAATTGTTTAGTGTCACAAGAAAAATTGAACAAACTTCATGGACAAACAAATAGCACATCTTTTCATATCTGTGGCTTGATTTTTCCCTGAAATGCTGTTGAACCATTTGTTTCCTGTTGGGATTTTTTTGCTCAAGGTTTGTGGTCTAAAGAAGATGTGGAATCATGGAGGAAAGCACTTCAAGAACAGAAAGGAAACACAGTAGTAGTGTACAAAAACTCTGAAGTATGCACTTTAAATACCTCTGAAGTGGATGAGAAGTTGAAATAGATTTGTGTGTTTGCTACTGGAAGAGCACAAATCTTTGTTAAAAATTTTTCCTCAAAGTTTAGCATCAGTTCAATGAGAAGACTCTTCAGCTGAGTAGCAATCAAGTTTGGTTAGTCAGTGGCTAAATGGCCAAATTAAGGAATTAGGGAAAAATCATGAAAAAGGCAACTTTTAAAAAAAGGCAGAGCAGTCATAAAATACCTGATTCAGTCTGCAGATGGATAGGGCTGTGCAGAATACTTGCTACAGATTTCAATCTCGAGTATTTAGACAAGCTTTGGTTTATGGGACATCTCATAACTTCAAATTAACAATTCTTTAGTTGGTGTTTTTGCTGAAGCCTTACATGGTCAGTTTCTTGCACCACAATGATACTGGGAGCTTACTGGTTGTGTAGTTCTGCTTCTGGTTTGGATGGCAGGGATTCAAGTCAGGCTTGTGATGTGCAAGGAAGCGTTGCAGCCTCCAGCTTTGTGGAGGCCAGAGTTACCTTCAAGGTAACAACATTTAACTGCCAGTGCAAGTTTTAAAAGTTTTTTGTTTGCCTTTGTAACATTAGTCTTCTCATAAATCTGAATTGCAAACTGCCTGTAGGGGAACTGATGCGTCTGTTTTCTTTGACAAAGGCGTGGTTTGCTATTTGCTTTTTTTCTGAAGTGCTTTGCATCATCTGAAGTTCTGCGTGCTGACATTTAAAGATAATGCAACGATAGGCAGCGCATTCTTCTGGCTAACTGGAGGCAAACGAATAGCTCTGGCCTTGCAAATAAGGAATTTGATGCTTCTTCCTCTGTTGGTTTTAAATTAAGTGGATCATTTGAAGCATTTTGCTACAGTTACCTCAGCTGAGCCATGCAAGTCGCCTGCCTCTCAGCTATGCCCTTACTCTGCTATAGAAGGTCAGATCCATCTGCATGTGGCTGGCTGTGTAACACCTCCATTTGGCTTGCTGCCTGGTTCTTTGCATTGTAAAATAATGTCCCCTAACAGTGATGTTGCCTCTTCTCCAAAAACGTGGCAATACAGAGTATATATATTCAATAACTTCGTGCCACTGCAGTGTGAAAGAAGTGTGAATGCTAATTTTCTTTTTGTGTTTTTTGGGGTTTTTTTTGGTTGGTTGGGTTTTTGTTTGTTTGTTTGGGGTTGTTTTGGTTGTTTTTTTCCCTTTCCCTAAGGGAACAGTGGTAAGAGAAATTTGTGGAAGGAATAAGGATAGGGAAGTAAAACCATCTCTTGGTGCTGGTGCAGAAAGTAGTAAAAACTGTGAAATCTGCTTGGGTTGCAGAGAATGTTGTGGTTTCAGTTGAGCCTCTGTTGCATCGTTGCCAGTCAGAGAACGAAGAGCTTGGCCTAAATCTGTCCAGATCAGCAGATCTTTCGCACATACCCAGCCCAGCTAAGCTTGCTGTTAAGCCTAATTCAGGTAGACACACATGCAGATTCATTTCCATGCAGTACAGCTCACTCTCTTAACACTTTCCAGTTCCACTGCAGGTTCCAAGTGATGGTAGCAGGGCCAAGACTCTTTATAGTTCCCTTAAGAGTGCAAGTATCATTCATGAAGTTACTCACATGCTTTTAATGAGCTGTAGCAAAGAATAAGACACGTGTAATTTGAGGCACTCTGCTGGGGCAGGCTGCTTTCTCTTGAGCTGACTCAGTACTGCTTTGGGAATCAGTCCTTGAAGATACTGTAATTTATTTATCTTAAGGCTCAAACACAGCTGTGATGATAATTTCCTGTACTGCCAATACAAAAATCCTTGACTCTTCCCATGCTTTTACATAGCGTTTATACTTACACTGTTTGGGCAGTCTGCTGTGAAGTGCATGCATGCATGACTTCTCCTGCCTTTGAAGATCAAGTTAACATTTTAGCTGATTTTTCTCTTAAGCAGCCACTCATCTGACTAATTTATTTTAAACCATAGTACTAGAGTCTGTATAGAACCAGTTTTGCTCAAGGTCAGTGACCACACACATGTTAGAGATACTGTTCCACCTTGCTCCCAGGCTTTGGGTGCAGCTGGAACTGGATAAGGCGTTTGCTGCAGTCATATTAACAGTAGGAGGGTGACTCCTCCTATTCAGGCTTGGCTGGCTGGAGTTGGGAATGTTAAATTTCAAACTCAAAAATGCAAGTTCCTAACTTCTGTTTTGCCTTTTAACCAGCCGCAAATATGGGGAGACAAATGTCGGCAGCCTTCTTAGCAGACCTGCGTTAATAGAGCTGTAAAGAGAATTGCACAGCATTTCTCTTTTCTTAATACTCTGCGCTTTTTGCCTAAAACCGTTCTCTGTCTTGCATATTTAAATATCTCAGGCATAAACACATGAGCAGTACCTTTCAGACTGGCAGATCTGTATCAGGCTGTCCATGTCAAGCTAGAATTGTTTCTTTGCTGTATATCTGAGTGTGAGTGTCATTAAACATATAGTATTCAGGTTATTAAGACTTTCAAATTTAGCTAAGTGGTTTGTATGTCAAAAAGTGAAGTACTCTGACAAATATTCTACTGAAATGGGATCAAAAAAGGTGAAGTAGCAAATGGAATTAATTTTTTTATTGGAGCTCTTCAGTGTCTCTCATGAGACATTCCTTCTTCCATGTCATGTCAATCTGCAACATTGTGCTTTTTCTGTGGGTTCCTGGCTTAACTAGGTTCAATTAATTCTCAGCCTAAGAAACATGGAATTTGATCGTTTTGTGAAGATCTTTTTATGTGCCCTTGGAGGGGGCACACATTTAATAGATAAATCATATTTGTCTTTGTATATAACCATGTTGCTGTGCAGTGTGTTCACTACTTTTAATACCTGTAAATGAAGAAGTGACTTTACTATTGAACTTGATCCAGTTCCATTTTTTTATCTTTTTTTTTCTTTTGACATCTTCAGTAACCACTTCTGCAGCTTGTGAGAAATTGGAAAGAGACAGGAATGAACTGCAAGTTGCTTATGAAGGGTTTTTACAGAAGTTAAACCAGCAACATCATGATGACTTAGCTGAGCTGGAGGAGAGGCTTAAACAGTTTTACACTGCAGAATGTGAGAAACTCCAAAGTATCTGCATTGAGGAAGCTGAAAAGTACAAAGCCCAACTCCAGGAGCAGGTTTGTAACACTCAAAGTAGGAAAGTTTTCTAGCAACTGCTTTCTGCTACAAATGAGCCTTCAGAGAACGCTGGGTTTTGCTGATAAGAGTTATTTTATTTAATGTGAAACTCCACTTCATGGCAGCAATAAAAATACTACCACACTAAGCTGTACAGATCTTAAGCTTATGTTTGAATGTGGTGGAGATTGCTTGTGTTCTGCCAGGTTAAATAATTTCTAGAGCTCCATGGGATATTTGAGGCAGCTTAAGTTTTAAGATTTATAGAAATACACTTGCCTTCTGACCTTGCTTTGCAAACAACTCCATGCATGTGACTGATGCACACATCATCCTGTTGGTAGCGGTAAACTGTAAGGCATCGTTCTCATTTATTAAGTGTTGTACAGGGCTCAGCTTCTCCTTTTAAATCCTACTAGACCATTTAAAATGTATTTGCCATAGCGCATGAAGCCATTGAAACAATGCTTTAAACAAGGGTTGATACATGTAAGGGGTGAAAAATCATGTTGTTGTATTGCAGGTGGACAATTTAAATACCACACATGAAAGCTTTAAGCTGGAACTCGAAAACAGACACTCAGAAAAAGTAGAGGAGCTAAAAAAGGAGTATGAATCCTCTTTTTCAGGCAAGTATTTTGTATTTAAGTACATGTGCTATAGTACTGCTAGTCACAAACAAAAATATTCAGGCTTTTTGATTATTTTGTCCACTTCACTGTTCTTTGTGGCCAGCTATCTTTAAAAACGTTGGCTGAATTCCTTCTTTTGGAACTGACAAGTCTTATTTTACATACAACAGCAACCATGATCCCATTGTAGTTGAATGAAACTTTTGAAACAGTTTGAATGGAAGTGACTTTTTCTTGCAGTAAAAGATGTGTGAATTGCCCTCAAAATCTCAAGTGACTGAATAATTCTTCCCACCCCCTAGTTCTGTAAGGAGCACCTCAGAATTGAAAATGAGGATAAGTAGGGTTGTGTGCTTTCCATAATGACATGGAAATGTTGAGAAATATTATACAGTGTGTACAGTACACTGTGGCAGAGGTGGTTTTTCAGGGAGGGCGTGGTGACTGTGCTCAGGTTTAAATGACATTGCATCTCATTGATCTCTAAGTGACGATGATTTCCATCCTTCTTCCAACTCCACTTGATAGCCAAGTTTCCAGTGATACTTTTTTGTCTTGAAGACTGGTCATGCTCCCATTGCTTTCAAAGAGCAAACTCCTCTGCATGGCATCCGAAGTAGGAAAAGAAATGTTCTTCTAGAAGTTTGTGGAAGACACAATTTCAATTTTTGCTGTGTTTCCTTCCATAAACTCAATTTTTGTCAGATGTGGCCTGTGCTTAATAAGTCCATTTGAAGCATGCAGATGAATGCTCTCAAAACTGACAGGCGATCCGCTAATGAAATGGATATGTGAGGGGACAGTTAGCAAATCTGAAGTGGGAATAAATCTGATACTTCATACATGCTTTGCATCAGTTAATGATAAATGTTCCTTCTGTGTTGCCATCAACTGCATCTGTGCATATATATGTAGGCTGGCTCTTCAGGCTGTTTCTTTTCAAAAAGAATTTTCATGTCTTATGTAGTATTAAAAATCTGCAAAATTAATTTGTTTTAGAGCTCAAGAGCACCCATGAATCTGAAAGGAAGTCGCTTGAAGATTCCTTTAAAGAGAAGCAGGAATTGCTGGAGGTTTGTTAAGGGCTGGGTTCATTGTAACAGTTTAAAACTTGAAAAGCAGTTTGGAAATGTGCACTGAATTCTTGGCCTAACTATACAATATATTTGCATTTCAGAAAAAAATCGATGAACTAAAAAGTGAAAACAACTCTCTGAGTGAGAAGCTGAAATTAGAAGAACAAAAGCAAATAGCCAAAGAAAAAGCCAATCTTGTAAGTCTTGATCTTCCAAAGTAATGTGGATGAGCAGATCTTGCCTGGGTTTATTTTACTGCATAATGCAGAAGGTTGGCAATGAAGCGTGATAGGGCTCCCATACTTAGTAATATTTTTCATAAATGGCTCACCTGCCACAAGTTTTTTGCAAGCACTGTGATGCCGTGTTTTAACTTTACCATTATAATTCTATAAAGCTGCTGAGTGTCTAAGTCAGGGGTGTAAATAATAGCCCAGGCTAAATTGCAGACCCGTGTGTGTACAGCAGTTGTACCATAGCATTTCTCTGGACAGTCGGTAACTGTTGTACCAGTGCTATGATCAGTGCGGGCTTGCATCACTACTAGAAAGCTCATTTCTAATGCTTTTATTCAAACATTGATTCATACTTTTTGCTGATGTATCCTTTAAAGAAACTTCTATTTTGCCCTGCCTTTCCTCCCAAGGCTGCTGTTACCTCTGATGCTCCTGGGATAGAAATGTGCTCTGAGAGAGGGGTTTTTTATGCACTGGGAGGATTCGATACAAACATGCTTCTCTTTCTGGTTACCCAGAAGTAAGCGGAATACTTATTCCACAAAGAGAAATTCCATGCTTAAAGACTCACTTAGGATGCCTCTAATGGAAGTTGCCCTGGTTTTCACTGGAATTTGTTTTGTTTTGTTTTCTCTTATTGCTTATTCTAGTGGCAGGACAGAGCTGCCACAAGAAGAATCTGCAACCACAGTATATTGCTGTGGCAGTGAGAGTTTGAACTGTATTCCACAGGCACGCTCAGATGTTGCTTAAATTAAAGGAGCAATAGTCAAGTGCCTTTACATAGCTGCAAATGTGCTTTCCTGACTGCATAAGATGCATGATAAGCTTGAGACTTCTCTCTGGAAAAGCACCAGTTTGACTCAGCATACTCTTCTGTACTGAACACAAATTCTGCAGTATCAGAATTCCCAATAGCCCCTTCAAAACAGGGATATATTTCCAGCTCTCTGGTATCATTTAGATAGTGTCACTTGATATTCCCAGTTTTTTGGTAAAAAGTTATGTGGGCCTCTCAGTCTTTTTATTTGGCTGTGTGTTCTCCTCTGAATAGCTAATGTGGGGCCTCAGACTTAACTTTAAAAAGATCTTTTAAGACCAATGGGCTTGAGGAAGGAAAGAAAATAAATTGAATATTGAACATACTGTAAGCTACATTTAAACTTCTCAGGATTGCTTTTCTTGTTAGCTCCTAGATTCCATGTCAAAGTCACAAAACAGAGGAACAAACAGTGTACTGCCTTCACTGAGGCAGCACAGCATGCTTCACCCTTGCACAGACTTCTCAAAAGAAGTTAAACAAGAACTACTAATGCAACAGGCCTTAAAAACAAGCAGGAGAATGAACTGTGTAGGTGATGCAGCCCCTATTACCTGTGACATGTACTGGCCCTGTCCTTCTGGGACCACACCCCACAAAACTGCAGGCATTGCCCTCCTGTCCGAGGTTTCTGGTGTGGCAGTGAAGCTGTTACTCAGTGCGGTGCACCTGTGTTCTTACCCAAATACACTAAAACAAGTTTTGTTTGATTTTGAAGATAAACTTAGTTACACAACATGCTTAATCATTGATTGATTTCAGCTTGTGTTCCATTCTGGCTACTTGGAAATGGACTAAGACTTGCTTTATTTTTCCTTTTTTTTTGGCTGTGACTGCCTTGAAATGCAGAGAATGTGTTTTACTCTGCAGTGTTTGAATAGTTTCTTACTCTGGAAAATAGGTCCTTGAGAAAACCACATCTTACCCTGCTCTGGCCTCCTCCTGTTCTCCCTTCCACCTCCCAGAAAACAACAGAAAAATGAAAAATAAAAAAGTCTTAACTTGCTATATTGTAGATGCATGGATGTGCAGCAGTGCAAGACTTGTATGTCTTCCATTTTCAGGCTTTAGAATAATGTAAAACCAAAAACTCAATTTCTGCTTATGAGCCAGCTACCTTCAGACTCAAACCAGGGAAGATAAGCTACAGTCAAGTTCAGAACTTAAACTTCTGGTGCTTTTTGAACCATTCCAGTGCCTGAAAACTCTTCAAATGTTTGCTCTAATTATCCCTTGGGATGGGTTATGAGTAATATGAAATAAATTTTGGAACTCCTAGCCTTAAGGCCTTTGGGCACTCCCACAAAACAAGTTTTGCTGGGACAGCATTCATGCCTTCCTTTGATTCCCAAGGGTTTTTCATGTCTGTGCATTAAGTGTTTTCTGAACAGCTTCTAATGAAGCAACTGCAGCTGTCCACCTACCCTGAAGGACAAACAAAAACCAAGGAACAAGTGATATCAGATCTTGTTATTTATTCTAGTGTTTGACTTGATTTCACTTAGAACAAGTAACTCGTTACCATAATTACTTTCTTGTTTTTTCTGAATAGCAGAGAACCATCTAAATTATTCCTGAATTTCAGGGTACTAAGCACACTCTCTGGCAATCTTTCAGAAAAACCCGCAGATTATGTACCTGGAACAGGAGCTGGAAAGTTTGAAAGCAGTGCTGGAGATCAAGAATGAGAAACTCCATCAGCAGGATATAAAGCTAATGAAGATGGAAAAGCTGGTAAGTGTTCCTTGGGGTCTGGCAGGCTGGGGCTGTCTCTGACTTGTGTTCCTATAATGAACTTGGGCTGGACAGACTTACATGCAAGAATTAATCTTTTTTGTTTAAAAGAAAACAGGAATTCATGATGGGACGTGCTCACATTGCAGGTACAGCATTGGGATATACCTCAAGAGGGGAAAAGAATGACCCAGTGCTCTAAATGACCTTTTAACATCTTGAGACAACTACTGCTTTGCATCAACTATTGCTAAGTTAGTACAGGATTATCTGGGAGCCTCTTCCCTCTCTTCTCCCTCATCCCCCAAAGAACAAAATCCTTACCTGCTACATTGCTCAAGTGGTATGGAAGATAGATTGCAGTGTCAGGAAAACATTAACAAGGAAATGATCCTAATTTAACAAGAAGGGATCAAATATGAAGTGGAGTACATCTTGATTAGCTTAGGCAAATCATTTTAGCTGTTAAGCTGCTTGTTTAGCTGTGTGGCTGTGCTCCTGAGCTGTGTGTAATTCCACATGAAAAGTCAATTTTGGAGGCAGAACTTGTAATTACTTAGCATTCTCTTATTTGTGACAGGACAGGGTCCTTCTCCTGGGTGGGGCCTTTGAACACTGTTGTAATACTTGCTTAAGCAAGATTTTAATGAGGAAGTATAGAAAGAGGTTTGGATAAAAAGGAACACATTCATGTCAGTTGTTGTTCAGTATTGTGCAGCAGTGTATGTTACCCTAGTCTACAATTACTAGCACATTACTAGTAAACCTTCATCTTCTCCAGCAGACACTGGCCACAGTGTAGAAGGCCTTGGACCATCCAACCACTTACTCAGTTTTTCCTTTTATTTTTGATAACATCCTCCAGCAACAAAGTAGAATCAGAAGACCGATAGGGAAAGCTGTTTACTCAGGGGAACTCTTGAATGTGTCATGGTACTTTTAGACAGTCTTCTGTCTAGAAAGATGCTAGTGTCTAAAACTGCTGCCCATCACTGGCAGAAGTTACTGGAATGTGCTGGTTAACAGTAGATCCCTTATCCAGTCTCCTTGTTGGCATCTAATCAGCACAAGTGGCACAGTGTTACACAAGGATAAGATAAGTAGGATCTATTTGACTGTTACAGAACATTAAGCCACAGCAGCAGGTCAGCCTGACGTTACTGCAGGTTTTTGTATGTACTGTAACAAGCTCTTCAAACTCCAGATCGCCAGTGTCTGTGATAGCTCAGTCAGTATCTTGATGAGTGCATGTATGGGTTTTATTTCAAATTCTGACCTTCTTTCTAAGGTGGAGAACAACACAATCTTAATGGATAAATTAAAGAAGGTTCAGCAAGAAAACGAAGAATTAAAAGCTCGGATGGACAAACACATGGAGCTTTCAAGGTGAAAAATATCTGTGGACATTTAGATGTCCTTATTAATCAGGGGCAAGGGGTTCCTGTGACCAGAAAGAAAATTCTGCTGAAATATTGATGAATTAAATTTTCTAGTACTCTGTGAAAGAACACATCTATTTCTTCCCCACGTGTATCTCTAGAAATGTGAATTCCTTTGTAGAGTAACAAGCAGGAATATATTGAAAGTGGGTTAAGGTTTAGTATGTTCTTCAGTACTCCAGTACTTTAGGGAAGAAAAAGCAACTCAGAAATACCATCATACAAAGATTGTCCTTTTTAAGTACTAGGGCTTGTAAGCTAGACCCGGGTCATACTTATAATGATTTCAGTGAGTGATTTGTCTCCAGTTTAGATCAGTGTGGTTTATTTAGCAATAACAGTAATACTTAACATGAATAAAACAGGTCTGAGGTCCTCCTAACGGTTGCTTAAATGGATGGCCAGACTCTTCCAGTGTGAAGGAATCTGCAGCTTCTATGCTGAGCTGAGCGTGCAACAAGACCCAAAGGTTCCAGCACAGCTGTTTAAAAGCATGTGTCATTTTAAGTAGGATAAGCCTCACTTTTCAGATGCTTTTTCTGGCCCTTAGGGATGTTTCTTACTGGGACTTTCTCCTGCTTTCTGCAAGCTACCAATTTAAATATAGCTAGGATGAGAACATGCTCAATACTCCTAATAAAGATGGAATTCAGGTGTGAGCCGAGCAAGGCTTTATGCACTTTCAAACCTTTCTAAGTTTCAATACTGCAGCCTCCAAGTTGGGTTGTGTTCTGATGCAAATCTTCCATTTGCAGGCAACTTTCTACAGAGCAAGCTGTTTTACAGGAGTCACTAGAGAAAGAATCAAAAGTAAACAAGCGCCTGTCAATGGAAAATGAAGAACTTTTGTGGAAGTTGCACAATGGTGATCTATGCAGCCCAAGAAAACTGTCTCCCAGTTCTTCATCCGTGCCTCTTCAGTCCCCACGAAATTCTGGGAACTTCTCTAGTCCTGCAGTGTCACCGAGATGACATCTCTTGAGAGAAAGAGGGGCCTGCATTTCATTTCAGATCTGCAGAACCTTCCTTAACTTTAATCACAGGAGCAAGAGCTATATTAGCCGCCTATGACAACTAAACATAACTGGAAACTATCTGGTGCAAAAACGGCAATAGGAGACTGTGAATATGGGAGAAAGACATTCACTCCTCCCAAAAAGACTTATGACCTCTATGGACATCGTTGCACAAAGCACTTATAGAGCAAGGAAAGACTTGTTCATTGCCTTTTCACCTAACCATAAGAAGCTCAGGGGCTTAGAGATAAAGATCACAACCTTTATAATATGTTCCTTATCACCGACACTTTTTTAAGGCTGTGTGTGTGCGTGTGCGTGTGCCGTGGATGGAATGGGTGTAACACACTGTGTGTGTCTAATGCTGCCTTCTTTGCTGTGTATGTAATAAAGGATAAAAGCTGAAGACTATACATTGACATGTACTTCCTTGATACTGCTCTCAGTATGCATGCTTAACAGAGTACCCTTGCCTGGGAATGAGGAGAAACTGCCACTGGCACTGTAGGTTAATTTCCTTCATCATTCTGGCTTCAGTTTGGTAAAAAAATGGCATGAAGAGCTTTGTCAACTGACTCATTAGTGTCTTGGCCATCCTGAGTATGCAAGTTTGAATTAATTTTAAAAACAAATTGAATTGCAGCCATATTTTGCATGGGTTCTTGGTTTCATGTCCATGCACAGTTCTGCCATTTATGAGGAGACCTTTTTTTGCAGGGTGCAATGGATTTTGGATTTCAAGGGTTGTAGTCAGAACCACAGTAGCCCTCAAGGCCAGAAGTTCTTAGTTGAGTTGCAGGTTTAGAAGCCTAGACCTAGGATCTTACCTGCTGAAAAGGAAGCACTAATTTCCCCAAATTAGCATGTCTGTTCCTGAGGATAAACTAGATGTAGATTTGAAAGCCAAAGAGAAAAATGCAATAATTATAACTAGGTGCATTCTTTATTCAGTTCTCAAGAAGATTAAGTAATTTGTGAATTCCAGTGTAGCTGGTGACACACTTTGCCTTTTTAAGTATTAGCATTTGTATTAACATTCCTCAGGCTTGGCTAAATTCACCTGAGGAAGAGGGAAAAGGTGGTATCTGTGTATTTTATCTTGCAAATTCTGCCATACCTTCCCTCTAAGACTGCAGGATATTGGTGTTTTGATAGTTCATCAGGTGAAAAATCCTGTACAAGAGATTCTGTAGAGTAGGGGAAAAAATTGTCCTGGCCGCTGGAACTGGAGGATGAGGGTGTCAGCATTTCTGGAAATGTCACATGCCGAGTTTCAGCTTCAACAAGGTAACTGTATAGCCTTGCTCCACCCGTGATCAGACCTGTTTAAGATGACTGCTTTGTACCTACTAAACCAGGTTCAGCTTTAGAGGAGTCTTAGAAAATACTACTGACGCTTACAGTAGCCTGGGTTTCACAGTGGGGCCAGGACCATTGTTACACTACTGGTTAGCTAATGCTGGGAGCTGGCTGCGTTTCCCTGTCTTTTTCTGTAGCTTGGGGACAGGAATCAAGGGCATGGGACAGCATTTAAGGAACACAACTGGAGAACCACTTCAGACTATTTTACCTAAGACTTGCAAAATCTTGGCTAGTAATGACGAACGCAGACATAGAAACAAGACTGCTAACAGTGCTCATACAGTAAGTAAATTTGTAATATATTTAAACTTGTGATTGACTGTTTCATCATTAAATTTACTTAAACCTCTCATAATGTACAAGTTAAGGGTGCCATTTCTATGGAACGTTATGCTTTCTTTTAATCCTTTTTAGGGCGCTGTACATACCACATGTTAGTGGTGTCAGTACTTAAAATGTTTACTAGGAGGTTCAAATTTAACTATGAAAATCCGATATTGGCTACAACCTGGCTTTAAGTATGTCCTGGAACATTCTTATTTTATATGGTCAAAGAGATTTGATCACATGTATTTGAGCTGAATGCTTTACAATAAATTTTTTGTACCGACCGAAGGATTTTTCTTCTGCTTGTGTTAGTCAAATGATCTTTAATCTAAGGAGGAACATTTTTCCAGCTACCAAAACCTCTTAGTATCTGGTCAGCACAGCAAAACAGCAATAGTGAAGCTTCACTGCACAAATTATTAGTGTTCAGCTAATCCTTAGAAAATTTTCCCCTTGTTACTCTACCTGTAGGTAGAAGATATATGGAGCTTGCTTGTGATTATTCAGGACATTCTGAGTGTGACAAAAGCCACAGTTAGAGGTTAGCAGTGTAACAGGTGCTGTCACAAGGGCACTTACCTAGCCCTGGTAAGAACTTTATTACTTTAGTTGCAGTGTAACACCTCGAATAAAACATGCAAGCAGAGTGCAACTGTTTGAAGGTCAAATGTGGCACAGCCCTTCCCGTAACAAGAGCAGGGAAAGCTTTTCCTGGCTACCGTACAGAACAGTAAGTATGGTATAGCAGGTAATATAATGACTGTTAATTTTTTGATAGTTTCCCTCCACAATACAGGAGACTCTTCATGTCTAAACTGCTTGCAAGTAGAATCTTTAATGCGTTTATGAAGAAATGAAGACTGCTTGTATGTAGAAATCAGACTACAGAAATACCTGTTTAGTGTTTGTCCTGTTGGTCTCGACAAATTAAATAATTCTGCTAATCTGTAAATACTGTTTCAATGTTTTTCTCTGTTTGAGTATTAGTATTTCAAGCTTTAACTTAAGTACCATGTGTTAGTAAAGGCTTTGTTCAATCCAGTAACTTTTACATATTCTGGGTTTTTTTTCTTTAGCATAAGGTTTCCTTCAGGAAAAACTAGAAAGCTGCTCACCATCATCAAAAGCCAAAGGTTAAGCAATTGAACAAGTGATTTTCTTCAGATATTCAACTTTAACTCTCAGTTCCAACTCTAATGATAAGTTTCAGAGGAAGCTACAGTGACATTCAACAGCTGTACCAAATAGTTTGTTGCCATTCAAGCTATTCATAGTATAGTTCACCTTCAATACTTTTCTCTGAAGGTCATTGTATGAGTGGCACTGTATTTTCTATCAAATTTGAGGTGAATCATTTCCTTGAGCTAACTAACAATTTGATGTTTCTCATTACTAACACCAAAGACACTTCCATGTAAACTGGTATCATGCAATTCATGCAGGAAGTTCCTTCTACATAGTAACCAACCACTGATCTTGTCCGACAGCCAGGAAATCATTTAGGGCTGAGCTGGAGCTCAAAAGTTCATCATAAAGTTGGGATAACCACTGAACCCTTGAGAAACAAATACCTTCTGCCCATTGCTGCTGCCTTGCCTTAGAAGAGCAGTGACACAGGTATGGAAGTGGAAATAACAGCACTGGCAGCTTTAGGCATGTAACTTTGACAAGTCACTGAAATTTCATTTCCAGGGCTTCATTCTCTTACCCTGTCACTGTTCATTTAGGTGGAAATGTGCAATTAACTCCATCAATGTGACATCAGCTCTGCCCAGGAGGCTTCTGGTAAAATAAGAACTATGTAAAATACATAGTAACAGAATTCTCAGAGTTTTCAATTACAAGAATTATTTTGATGCTTGGTGGGAGGACAAGGATAGAAAGGATGGACAGGACATGACACCCGCCAAAACTCTTCCTTAGAGGCACTGCTTCTGTGTCAGTCTTGAGACCTGCAAGTGATGGGTGCACATAACCATTACAGCTCGGGACTACTCAAGCAATGGATTTACAGTGTCTGTTCCTCTCCCGCCAAAATGCCATCAAGGAAGTGATGCCTCCACTTGTTGAACAGCACAGTGCGGGCACGTGCCATGATCTCCCACTTCCCAGATACTTTGAAGGAAAGCAGTTGTTGAATTATAGGCTCAAATGCACTTTGAAATTTAAAAAGCTGGCACAACTCCTTTAGTTCAAAGGGAAAGACATTGTTCTGAGAAATGAAAATGCTAAAAAGGAATTAGCACATTGCAGAGCCTCATCTAAAAGCTCAAGGACTGTTAATTTGGTCAGAATAAAAAAAAATATGGTACAATGACTTTTTTTCCCTAAAAAAAATGGTACAAAGACCTTTTTTAGGTATTTCTATGAAATTGTATTACCTACTTAGTCCTTTGGATTACAATGTAATGTTCTTGATACATTTTAACAGAGATTAACTTTGCCTGTTACACCTTCAAAGTTAGTTCTGCTGCATGCTATATTTAACTTTTTTTTTTTGATATCTTATTTTCAGAGGCTAGAGATGAAAAAAGCTCTTGGGGAATGTTTTCCAAGTAGCCTATTACATGAGACATGCATAGAACCTTTTCAGTCTTTACCATGGGTATTTCCCTTATCAGTTAAATTGGTTTAGGTTCCTGCATGCTGAAGAAAAAGCACTCAGCAAGCTTGTTTAATGTTTTCATTAGCTACACTACTAATCAGATTATTGACTTTATTGGGAAGCTGCCATTTTTACATTAGCACTTAGAGCTGCCACTACTCAAAACAGTGCTGTACACATCTGCTCAAAGGTCTGCATTATCTGGAGCACAGGGTTACCTAAGGCCTTCACCAGAAGCTTTAGGAATTCCAGTCAAATGCAGGCTGAGGCAGAGGGAAGTGCACGACCAAGGGACCAGTTCCTGCTTTGCTTCCTTGAATGCTCAGGATAAGCTGCTTTTCACTTGCCTTGTAAATAAAACGGCTTGCGTTAAATTCATTTTTGTCATTTCGCTACTAAGGAGTAGATTTGTATTGAAAGTTCTAGCCCACGTAAAGTTGGTGCTTGAGACTAAGGAAAAAAAAACCATTGCCCAAATGTCCAACAGTGTTGTTACCAAGTTCCTACCTTCTCCTCTGGCAAGTTTTTTCCTTGTACTCGTAACTAAACCCAGGGTAAGAGAAGCAGTGGCTTATTTATCCAGGTATAGTTCTGTGTAAATGAAAATATCTTTCCTTTTCTCCTAAGTAAATTAATACAATCAAGTTGAACTTGTTATTAACCTAAGAAGAAATTCTGCTGTAAAACTGAACATTATTCTAATGTTTGCTTTTTTGCTTTTTTTTTCTTCTGTAAATGTTAATATATAAATAAATGGAAGTTTTACCTTTAGCAACCCTAATTTGCTATATAATTTACTAAACATAACACCATACATCTATTATAAGGTTGTAAGAATGCAACAACATAAAGAAAACCCAGCATACCCAACTGCTTACAAGTCTCTGGAGATACTAAATATATATTAAGGTGCTAGAGGGTATTAATCTTCACCAGGGGAGAAAATTTTATTTGTGTTTACGTCTTTACACATATATGAAAATGAGCACACACACATTTATATTTTCATAATGTTCAGAAATTTAATTCTTCTTGCAAAATAAACAACTGCTATTGGCTAACTTTGTAACAAGGCTTTTTTAGTTTGCTTTTTTGTTGTTGTTTTAAACATGTACAGTACCCTTAATGTTAAAATTGCACATTCCACACAGCGGGTTGACCTCATGCAAGAGTCTGAGGGAAAAGACCATATGCAAAGGAAAGCCCAAAGAGCACCTGTTTCTAAATATGCACACACCCTATGCATGTTCAGACTCAAACTTTAATGCTTCACCGTAGTTTCATTAACTCACAACTCACTACTGCTGGACATAGGGAACTCTGTTGTGGCCTGTCAAGCTAGTCAACATGGAATGCACTGACATATAAAGAAACAGAGAGAAGCTTCATTTAAACATTAATAAAGAAAATTAATGGCTATAATGTCAGATAACATACAGATTAGTCCATGTCCAGAAGTCTTGCCTATCACTTTAGTTCAACTTTGGTAGCTACTGTCGTTTCTCCTTGTAGGTTCTGAGCTATACAAACATAGTTTCCCACATCTATGCCTTCAAAATCCTCAACAAGAAGAACACTCTTTGAGATTCTTGTAGTATGTCCAATTCCTCTGTTTATCAGTCTCCAGAAGTTTTGAATAATCACAGGCCTCTCAGACTGTTTAAAAACAAAACAAAACACAACCCACCCACATAAAATAGGTGATTCTGAAAAGTGTATTGAGTGACACCACCCCATCACCCTGAAGCAAGAGGTTGGAGAGTAGGAGCCTACATCTAAAAGTCAGCCCTAAGTGACGGAACTGAAGGTGGCTGGCAGTGGCAACAACATTCCTGCATTCAATATTGATGTACCAATAAGCTATGCCAAATAAGGATAATACAATGGCTCTTCCACTCCAAGCACAGGTACTGTGTATCTTTAGATCAGGGGTGGGCTTGCCAAAGCTCTGCCTGGAGCCTGCGCATGAGCTCAGTTTTAGGCCACTTACTAAGGCTGCATTTGGGTACCTCATCAAATAGGTGAGGTGTCCTGGGGGAGGTGCCAGGATAGATGTGTGAGCTCATTTTCAGACTTTCAGCATGTCTCAAAAAGAAGGCAGCAGTGGCATAGTGTGGCTGACTGAGTTTTAGTTCTCTTTTAGCACAGCAAATAGCTGTAAGTCACATGTTGAGAACTAATTCTTCCTCTAGTTTTAGAAAACATGTTATTAGAAAACATACAAACAAACAATTCTCAAATACTTCTAAGTTAATCCTCACATTCTGCTCTCCAAAATGTATATATAACTTCAAAGCCAAAAATACACACACACCAAAATGCTCTTTGGGGGTTTTTTTTTGTTATTAAATAAAAGGCTTTTTAATTCTGTAAGATAGTTCCCTAATGGACTGGTTACGAGGTCACACTGCCTGCTACCTCAGAAGGTCACAAAATACTGGGTAAGAGAAATTGGCCCGCAGATAGACTAAGGCAGTCTCTTTTCTTCCAAAATCCATCAGCTGCTGGTCAGCAGCTTCAAGCACACTGGCTTCTGCTATACCAATAACTGGAATAAAACTGTAAGAGAGAGGTTTCTGCTTGGAAGCCATCTTCCCTTGCTTCATGAAATAGATGGATTAACTGTTTACCAATATGAATGCTACAAGGCTTAAGCTAAATGTAGCAAAAGGATAAATTAGACACTTATGCAGAGTCAAAGCTACAATCTCACACTTGCAAAATGACCAGTGCAAAGGCAGCTGCCAGTCTTCTGAAACTTAGGGATGAGTCACAGTGCAGTCAGAGAATGCCTAGAAGCAGCAGGCATCACCAGCTTTAAAAAAATATATAAAAATTCTTGGCAGCTGTAAATGTCATAAAAATTCTTAAACTTTTAAAAGTAATTAAGCCACTGAGCAAAGCACTACCTCTTGTTCCAAGCCTAAAAATTAAGTGCTACTGACAATCAAGTACTACTGCACACTTTATTCAAGTCTAAGTTAGTTCTTAAATATAGCAAGTGGAACTTCCTTAACCCTACTGAAAGTGAAGGTAAAGGCTGTGCAAGGTGGACCCTGTTTGCCTGGTTGGGCTCTTGCTAGTCATTTTTCCTCAAACTAATTGCCTTCTGCTTTGAAGCCTGTTGCACGGAATCAGATTAAGGGTGGATCTGTATGCATTCACAGCAGGTGAAGAGCAAATGCAATTGTCAGGGAGTGGCAAGGGGAAACAAGAAAAAAAAAACAACTGAGTGGAAAAATGAAGAGGGAGAGGTTAGTGACTACAGAGATGAAATAAGGGTCTCCACAATGCAGCGCATCTAGGGACAAGCAGGGATTAATGTGCTGCTTCTGCTCAGGAATCGAGCAGTAGGTGAGAGCCCAGCTGCTGGTGAGAGCCCAGCTGGTGGGGTGGGACAAAACTATCACTGAGCTCCCAGCACTGAAAGCAGCAGCCTGAATGGAAACATCCAGTGAATCTTAGAACCATGTCAGTCCTCTTGCTTGCATGAAGGGTCTGTATGACCAGCAACACTGATGGTCCTTCTCCCTCCACCCCAGGTTTTTCTTTGCAGTATGTGAACACTCTCAATAAATGTTAAGTCTCCAACAAGCATAAAGTGCTTCTACTCTGACATTTACTTGATCCTTTTGTTGGGGCAGAAACCCAAACACAACTCTCCCCTCCCTATCCCCAGGCACAGCTGGAGCTGAGATTGTTTATTCCAGTGGATAAGCACATCAGCCCTTTCCAGGGCAGATGCAGGCCACAGGCCAAAGCCTCTCTCACCCCCGCAGGTGGGTGCAGTGAGAGGGTGTAGTCCTCTGCTAATAGTGCATGTGCCCTGCACTGCAGCTCTAGTATCCATAGCAAACAAGGGAGATAACCTGCATGCTTTAGCTGTTTATACTCAGTGCTAGAGGTGTAAACGTGCACATGCCAGCATGCATCAGGTGCTGAAAAACCACTGGGAGCAGCTGGGCCAATAACAGCCAGCAAACCAGGCTGGGGGCAGCCTGGGAAAGATGCAAAACTAGGGTGGATACTAATGAGATACAGAGTTTTTGAAGGCCAAGCAGAGTCTAGAATTTATTTCCTTCAATTGTTCTTAGTAATTACAGTTAGTTACGAAAGACAAAAATGGGCTTTGTCCAGCCAGTTATTACAGTCTAATAAACAGATATCAAGAGAAGCTGAACAAAAAAACCCCAGAAAAGCAACACAAGACAAAATGGAAAACTGTATCAATCAACAAAGCTAATGCGATCAAGCAGGGGCATTTCATCCCTTCCAGAAAAGGATGCCTGGAGGGGGATACAGGGAGTGAAAGGACAAACTAACATCTAAGCAAGGAGCTGGTTCTACATGCCCAGTGCTCTCACCAGCAGTTCAACTCCCTTTTGTGTTCACTTGCTCTCTCACTGTTGTCCCCCTGAGGACACACACACCTTCCCGTGACAGCTGAGACCACAGCCTCTACCTGAATGGCTACTGCAAATTTCTGGGGCCTTAGACTTGCATTTCCTGAGGCCTAGTAAGCACTGAACTCAAATCACTCACTCAAGATTAATTATCTCTGCTGTTAAATTACTTACTTCTCTGCTCTCCCAAGGAGGCCAGTGTTGATAAAAGAACCTTATCAGCAAGCTCTGCACTGCCCTTTGACAACCCAGCACCAGAAGAGCTGGCAAATAGGATACAAAGCCAACCCTCAATCACAAAAGATCCCTCTTCCCTGGTGAAGGGTTCCATCTCCCAGCAGTCCTTCCTCTGCTCAAGATAAACAGCAATAGGGATGAGGCTGATTAAGAAATGAGCTCTGCTGTAACAGGTGAAGGTGGTTAGTGGGAAAAGAGAGGGGACCCTCAACGATGCCAGTCAGATACATTGTGCATTATTTTCTGCAAGAAAAGAGACCACAGATTCACTCTGGGTTTCCTGTGGATTCTTTCAGATGAGGCTGGGCAGAAGCAGATTCTGCTTCTGGATATGGGTAAGTTTATAAGTTCTGTGCTGGGATGATTCATGCACCCAAGCCATGGAGAAGGAAGGGATATCAAATGCAGAGGCATCAGTGGGCCTTGTGGTTTGTCCTAGAACAGCCTCCTGATGCTGGCTGGCTTTGATCTTGTCTGAGGCTTTCTTTGGAAATGCTGCCAGAGGCCAAGTATCTCTGGAACGGAAATCTGAGGGAGGAGTGAGCTTTGCTGAATTTGATTTTTACTAACAAGAGTAGAGCTCTCCAGCTTCATCCTGTGCTACTTCTAGATTCCTAGGGAAAGACAGGCTGAAGTTCAAAGGGGATATGCTGCCTCCTCCTGCCAGCATGCCTGAACCAGCAAGAGCATTCAGAGTGCTGCCTTTGTGAAGAACAAACCATTTCAGGCAGGGCATACACCTCTTACCTCTTGCCCTGGGTACTGCCACCTGAAGGTCACATCCACATCTGGCTCCCCCAGGACTGTGCAGACGACGTGAACTCTGTCACTGATTCCGGCCCTACTGGATGACGCGGCAATTGTGCTTGAGGGCGGGCCCTTGGGAACTGAGACAAAGACAGCGTTTAGAAACAGAAAATTAGCTGCTAAAGTTAAATATGCTGATAAAATTCAGGGTCAATTTTTGACTCAGTTTGCTTAATGCAACAGGTGTTTTACACCTGCAACTTTCCCCTCTAAACTGGGAAACTTACTGGAATTTAAACCTGATAAATGTTTTATCACATATACTTTTGATCAAGATTTTAAAACTCTGATTACATTACTTACTTTACTTTTTAAAAATTATTTTCTTAATGTCAGCAGAAGAGTCAGTTTAAGCATAGAGAAAACTGCACTTTACCTTCCACATACAGTAGGTGATATTTGATGGAAATCTGAGGTGCTCCCTGTGACTCTGCTTTGCAGTAGACAATACCTTTATGATCAGGAGTAGGGTGCTGGAAGACAAAACCCTTCTTTGCATCATAAATAATATCAGTTCCATCTATTTCAATTTCTTCTGCTGGAAATTCCCTGTGCAGAGTCACTTTTGCTGAAGGAGTAGTAACACGGCATGGGATGACTGCAGGTTTATCTGGGTTCAGGTAGACAATCTCAAAATAACTGGGAGTAGGTACAAAAAGTTCCTCTTTGTCTGTGCAGAAGAGTTGACATAATTACAGAAATATTTACACCTTGGTTTAACAGCAAGAAAAGTACATTTGACTGAAAATAGCTGTGAGCAACATTTAAAACAAAAAGCTTTGGCTTAATTTTAATATGGACACACGAAAGAAAAAAAGAACATTGCTTGCATTAAAAAACACTACATTGAAAATAAAAACAATGTATTTTTTAAATTTTAAGAAAATCTTTGGAATGTCTTTTAGTAAGCTTCCAAATACTTATCTGGATCCCATCACCACTGGTAAGATAAGGACTACTAGAAAAAGATACTCTTTGAAGCTACAGACTTTTTATTCCTATGCTTTTAGGCAAAATGTTTGATTTACTGTCCTAAGCAGATGAAATATTTAGTGCCCTTAGAATCACAGTTAAGGAGTATTTCCATAATTGGCATGCTTCTTGGAAATATAAATCTGAAATTCCTCTTTCTAGCATGAGCATTTACATAATAACTTGACTGAAAAGCTTATTCCAGCCTTTGTAAAGGAATGTGTCCTAAAAACATTAAGCACTTCTGTCCCACGGTCCAATTTAGCTCCAAAATGTATTGCAAACAATCCTATCTCAACATTTTGTACTAAAACATTTTCTAGCCACAAATACTTTAGCTCTAATGAGGCATCAGAGGTTGTTTTACTATTCAGAATGGTTTCCAGAAGAAAAAAATGAACCATTTGGTTTCAGCTCTGTTGTACCAAGTAGCAGTAAACTGTGCACAGGCTCTGGGGCACATCACATGCACCTGAAGAGTGTTTTGCCTCTGAATGTGCTATAATGACTCCTCAGAGAAACTGTGGCCTTACCAAGGTCAGCAAGGTCAAGATTTTTAAGGCAGTGCAGGTAACTGGAATAAAGTGGCAGTGGGGGAGAGTCCATGGGGCCATATGAATGCTGTGACAAAACGAATCTTCTGCACAGATTTGTTTTCTTTATCAAGACACATTTTCAAGAACTAAAACATTTTTTATTCATTTTGTAGAATATCCTCAGAAAGTGTGTTACTATTTTCTAAGGTCTGTGCTTTTCATTGCATTATGCATTACTTTGGGTACACATTTTGCATAATCTATAGGGAAAATGGACTCAAAAAATCACACTAAGCAAGCAATTTTCTGCCCACCAGCACCGTCTTCCTTAACATCCACTAAAAATAGATGAAAATTGTGGAAGTAAAATCTCGACAGTGAAACCACTGATGTAGCTTTATTCCTGTCTTACCAGCAAATATATTTCCATTAATAATCCCCCAGTGAGTTAATTACCTGTGAAAAAGATGTACGTTGACCCTGTTTTAGTCTCATCCTTCCTGCACTTGTTACCATTGCACAGCTGAAGCCAGCAGCTGTATTCACCTGTGTCTGCTGCAGTGGAGTTTGTCAGGATCAGCTGACTATACCTGTCAAGCTGCCTTATGCTGTGGAAAAATAAAAACAAAAGGCAAAGACAAGCAAGATGTATTTCCTTGTACATTTCTGTCAGCTCATTTCCACTTTTGATTTTTTTATTCCTTCTCTGCAACTGACCCACTTTTCACTTTCAGAGCTCTGTTGCAACTTCTCCATTTGCTCCAGCAGAGACTGTTTACATGAGTAGTTCTATTGATTTTAACTACATATGAGAGCTAGCAAGCTTTTGTCTTATACAGCTCATTTCTGGATTCCTTCAAGTCTCCATTTTGAAACTGAGCTGTGACTGTTCTAGTCAATATGTTCATTTATGTTTTGTCCCAGTTTGTCCATGTACAGCCCTTTCCTTCATTGTACAAGGCAACCCACATGCATCTCAGTCCTTTTTAAATACTGTAGCACGGCTTTGATAGTATCTAACACAGATAATTCACGGGTAGTTAGTAGCAGGTACTCTACTGAGAGTTTGTTTAATAATTTGTGCCTGCTTTCAGTGTGAATGCTTTACCAGTCTTTAACATACTGCTCCAAGTTTCCACTTGCAAAGAGCTGCTACCTCAGCTTGGATTTGTCCTGCAAGTTAAGTCATTTTGCAGCACCTCTACTCTAAGTCACCTCACTGGAGTTTCCTCCTCACCCCTCAGCTATTTTAAAGCACGACCCTGAGAACTGATGGAGGTCTACTGGCACTGCCATCATGTAACTACAGCCTGTGTGATTATTTCAGACTTCGTTTGCTCTTTTTTTTCCTTCTCCTGAATTTCCCAGGCACATCTCTCAGTGGATTGACATTTGTAAATGTGCAAATATTTATAAATATGTAGACATATACATAGATACTGACAATTTTTCTAAGGGGCAAAGGTCCTATCTTATTAAATACAGGAGCTAGTCTCACCTTGTTCTTTCTTCTATATATTTTAAGGTTTACTTTCCTGGCTCGTTCTGGCAGACAGATGGTGTTGTGGTTGGCAGTCTGCTGGGTTGACTTTCAATGGATTGCAAAAGCAATGGCCCGAGAGTACCAGTTCTCAGGGAACCCTGTCAGCACAACCATGTGGCAGTACTGATGCACTCTGCTGCTGCTCTGACCCTTAAAAATGTTCTTTCTAACCAGCTGCCTTTCCTGGTAGTGCACCAAGGCCATGAAGGGCTCCCTCTTTTCCTTCGCGAGACATTAAGTTACAAGGTAATTTCTTTTCTAACCAAGTCAGGAATGATTTTTCCAAGTTTAGGCATTTGGTAATCAATTTCTTTTTACTGTTTTAAATGGAATTTGGACAAATACACAGCTTGCATGAAATATGAACAGCTCTCATACTCATTCAACTGTGGATTTTTTGAATATTTATTATCCTCCTAATTCTTATTAATGTGGCAGTTATTCTGTAAGGCAGATAACCAACTGAATAATTTCTTTCTAGGATTAGCATCTTTGAAGAAATTTTTATCCTCTTAAACACCTCACCACTGAGTAACAGCAGTACTATAAACATGCCTGAGTGTGCTGTGTTCTCTAAATGCTCTGTTTTGCTTAACTCTCCATTGCAGGCAGAATAAGTGTTTAAACAGAGGCCACCACTTCAGCTGCACGTGCTTCCCAGAAGTTCTGACTCCCCAGGTGTTCTGCTAGCAGTCTGCACAACCACCAGCAATCACAAGATGCAATTCATGTAAGCCAACATTCAGCCTTCAGTCAGGCCAGCAGCTTAGAGACAAAAGCACACCAAATATACACCTCAAACAGGGGTAACTGAGAATTATCTTTTCCAGTTAAGCCCTCAGATGCCATTGGTACATGGATCCACCACAGGGCAGTTTTGAGGCCTGCCTCAATAAACAGGCAAATTGTTTTCTATCCACTAATGCACTTGTCCTACACAACCTTGGCTGATTCCACTTTTTAGGGTTACTGTAATTATACTGTAATTATGGTGCAGTAGCCTTTCCATTTTTAATATATACACTACCTTACATTATAAATTATTTTCAGTTTTTGGATAACATTTGAGAATTCCTATTTGTCAAGAGAACATGCTGTGTATCATACCCAACAGGAAGAAAAGAGAAATCCAAAACATGTCCGAGTCTGTATTATTACTATTTAGTTTCACAGTTTACATTTCACAGGCTATATGACTACCTCAGAATAAAATGTTTTCCAAGGATCAAGTACTAAATGTCAACAATACATAGAAACCACTATGCCAGAACACTTTTGCCTCCAATCATTAATGCAGACACTGAGCTACATCTCGAAATCCCAACAGACAGAAAAATAAGGTCAGAGTTAATTAATTACTGTACAGTGTGTTCTTCTTAACTGAGAATAAGCAATCCAGTAATCAATGGAAATAACCTAGCAAGGTAGTCATCCACAAACATGCACTAACAAAACCTGGCAACTGAGAGTGGAAGTGTTGAAACTTGAGACGTGACCATATTAAGCAGACAAAACAGGCCATATAAAGTAAATGATAAATGGTAAATCCTACAGCTGACCAATACTTCCAGGATAACTTATTGTTTCATTAGTAGTTTAGATGCTGGGAAATCTGACTCAGAAGCCAAAACTTTGCTGTGTTGTAGATCTCACAAGGTAAAAATGTTCTATACACAAACATTACCAGACTGTTTAAAGAAACTAGAAAAGTAGCCCAAAATCTTATTCCCCATACATTCATATTATTAAACTTCAGATTTTTAGTTCAGAAGATTTTTGCCAGAAAACTACGCCACATTTAGAAGCTAAAACAAATATATATACATATATATTACATATATATACATATATATATGTATATATAAAGACAGTGTACATAGCATCACTCAAAGAGCATCTACCAAACTCTTCTCCGGCAGCTAAATTCACACTGACAAAAGAGAGCTTATCTCAAATACACGCTCACAAGGACAGGAACATAACATCTACTGTTTTACCCAACAAAAAAATCCTTAGCTTTCAGACTTCAAAGCACAAGCAGCAAAATTAAATTCAGTTATACACATGAGCACAACAGACGTCCCACTAAGCCTGCAGGAGTCTGCATTCAGTGAAAGCAGTCTAATTTCAGTCTAATTTTGCCCCCTACAACATCCAGTTTCCTCGATTCTTGTGAGAGTGCTCTGGTCCAGACACCCTCCACTCACAAGAATGTACATGTGATGCATGTCCAGCTGTTTGCCCCAGCTTCTTCCATTAGAGCAGCTCCATTTCATGTGAGTTCACTTATCAGATGAAGTTAAATGCAGCTGGTCTTCGGCAGGGGACAGACCCATGCTCCAGTCAGGCAGCACAGAGACTGTGTGAAGTCAGGCTGTCTTCATCTAGAGCAGCTTTCTGCTATACAGCTTTAGTAAAGGGAAAATGTGCCTGCCCTTATTTTTATTTTCATCCCTCTCATATGTTGTAGATCCAGTTTCTGGGTGAGCCTCCAGCCATTAATTTGTTATTCACAGTCTTACAAAACAGCATTCCAGCCCTTCTGTACTGGGGGTGCAAGAGCAACCTCTGACTCTTAACACCATCAATGTTTTTGGCCAGTTCAGCCAGCACACAAAGTTTTCAGACAAGAAGTATTTATGTGCTGCACAAAGCAAGAAAGCGTTACAGATAACAGGTTAGGTCTGAAGTTCTGAAGCAAGTTGGAGTGTGTCCTTAAGCTGGGAGCCATGTTTGCATGATTCCACCTTTCTCCCAGAGTTGTATTGCATGCTACAGTCTCTAAGGCTAAGTAAATTATTTCAGTGTGTACTGTTATGTGCTCCAGTTAGAACAGTGGAAAGGCAGAATTTCTCCTCCATCTCAGCAGGACACAGTCAGAGTCCTCCTCCTCCTTTCACTCGGCATCTCTCCCTCCCTCAGATATGATAATTTTAGCATATGTAACAGCTCCAGACCTATTAAAAACTGAGACTCTCTAGTATGACAAGCAAAATATTTTATTTACCAGGTTGTAAAGTATGGCTACAAGGACAAATTCAATGAAAGCACAGCCACTAATACTACAGAAACAGCTTTTCTAATTAAAATCTTCCTCCTTAGAAAAGGCATATTGTCCCCCAGGTTGTTGTATTCTCCTTACCATCTGGGTGAGTTAAAAATGTGTTAAGCATAGCACGAAGGCAAAACATCCAGCTTTTATTGCTACTTCTTTTTGCAACCACCCACAGAAAATACATGACATTGATACTAAATTTAACTAGTTGCAAACCAAAATGCCAGAGTAGTCGAATTTGCACATCCCTCCTATTATTTAAAGGAAAAGTAGAAATTGAATGCTGAGCATCTGCTTCTATAGGGACATTAAAATGAAAAAAAGAATTGTAGTTATTAGTCCCCAGCAAATGCAGGGATCTCATCACCATTGTCCCTCCTCCTCTTCACTTTTCCTCTGGCACACCAACCCATTCCTTCTTCATTTTCCATTACCTCCTCATGCGCCCATCACTTCCCCCTGCTGCTGCCATAAATTCTGGTTTGCACCTGTGCCCCAACTCCAGCAAGACCCACATGGAAATCTAAGGTAAAGAGGCCCAGCCCAGTTAATTAACTTGGGTTTTGTCCCACACCTCACTAACTGGCAATGAAGGGAATACCTTATTCTTGGTCTTTAGGTACCCAAAAAATGTTAGAAGATACTGGACATATATCTATCAAGGTGATTAAACGATTTCTGCTTTAGGTTATTATTTGCTAATAACTTTTCTGAATTTCTCCCCTCTGCCCTATAGTCATCATTTTGTTTTAAAATAATGAAAGTAATACATTAATAATTTTTTTTTAATTGCCTATTGCAGTTGATGCTTGGTGCATGGTCTTGCATGTGCCATGAAGAAGATCTTGAAAGATTATAGCTTTGTTAACTTTTCTGGTGCCAGCTCACTTACAAACGCTGCCAACTGAGCTAAGTAACATGGCACCTTTATGGTACTTCCAGTTAAACTCCATCAAAGCTTTCTAAAATCACAGAACACAAATTTCAAATTTCACATTCTATAGAGCAGACTTTAATTCATATGCACCTGTTAGCACTACAGCAAAGACCTTGAGATAATTACCAAAGCCATGCTAAAAATGTGACGAAAATGTAACTGCACAGAATTCTGTGGTCAATGTCTCCATAAATTATTACTATTCTGTGACTCTGAAATCTGCTTCTAATCTATGTTTTCAATTTCTCTAGTTAATTTTAGGATCTCCTGCCTGCATTTAAAACTGTTGATTTAGTCAAACACAGCCTTACTGCTTTAACAACTTATTTCAAAAGCAATGAATATTGTATTTCAATACAGATCCTTAAGTATATGCCTTGCCTACTTCTAAAAGAAAAGAAATACTTAGGCAAGTTATATCCACCCAGTCAAAATGTTTTATAGCATTTATTTTGTGTGGCATTACTACCTTTTGTTGTATGGTTAAATTACTACTGTTAACTTGACTGAGTACAGGAATGTAAATTGCTGAGGCAACAGGATCCCAAACTACTTCAAACTGGAAAACAGAAAACTACACAATCATGACACACGTATTTTTTTGTTTTCCCAAACTATCTCAACTTCTTGTATTTTGTCCCATATGCATCAACAGAGAACACTTAATTTTGCATGAGAGGAATAGACAGTCAAATAACGAATTAAGAAGCATTCAGATTCCTCTCCAAAAGCTCTGAATACTTGCCCTGCCTTCTTCAATGCCAGATGCTGATATTCAGATAACAAGGCCTGGACGTCTACAGGACCAAACCATGCCAGCAATCTATTTGCAAGTGCACAAAACATTAAGATAAGACTTGAGAATGACAACCACCACCATGTACACACACATTCCCTGTTGATCTGCACATCCAGCTCTGGCTTGCTGGGAGGCCAGGTCTGTACTGCAGCTAATAAACGCCACCTACTGAAAGAAACCTGGATAGAACAGTATTCCTTGCAAAAGAGTAAGCAGTAACAGTTTAAATCAGCCACAAGATCTTTTGAGAGATATTGCTGTGACAAACCCACAGCAGGAACCGGCTTGCTGCTGTAATTTACTGTGACAGAAGCCTTGCACTCAGCCAGGGTAGTCCTTGAACTCCTCAGCCAACAAGGGACAGGCAAATAATTGCACAGAGAACTGGCTCATGAATTACAGGAGGATGTGCTAGAGATCACAGCATGTACCTGCCACTCATCAACACTCCTCTTGGGAAAGAGAAGTGGAAAGAAGAAGAATATATCTGAAAAATTAATTAACTGGGAGCGATTTTAAGGTAACATCACACCTGTAAATAAGTGAAATAGATCACTGAGATTCACATAACCTGAGTTACTTAGAGAGAGCATACACACTTGTACTTAATTTAGGAACAAAAGGAGAAGAGCAGCTGATACCTTGACTCATATCCCTGTGCCCTTCTCACCTAATAATCCAAGAAAAGCTCCATACAATTCCTTCTTTGGGTATCACTCACAGTGCTCCACTGTCTCCATAAAACAGCAGGTGAAAACAAACACTACTCAGGGCAAAATGCCTGTGGAAGACATCCTTAAGCTCCTTATATACCCCTCCTCTTTCTAATACAGAACTAAATTACTACATTCAATCTACATTTAGCTATGTGTACTATCCTCAAAAACCAGGAGGGCAAACAATGTATGGAGTCTCAAAAGATGTTCAGAGCAACAGGACACTAAAATGGTGGGGCAAAAAAAGGGAGGGAACCCTCAGTTCCTCTTCCTGCTCTAACAAATCTTTATATGGTTTTCATTAAGATGTCTCTAGATGAAAGAAAAAGCTTTCCTCGATTTAAAGTGACAATCCTCAGCATTAAACTCTGACATAACACAAGCCCTGCAATTCCCTTTTGCACACTAAGGCAACTCTGAACCACTACTCTCACTTGCTCCTTAGCATGGAGGCTGTTGTATTTAGTTAAGAGACGTGGGTTCGAGTCTCTTCAGGAAATTAACCTTGCTACCTCACGTGGTAGCCACATTAGCAACCAGTACAGCCCAACAGGAGCAGGTCTGTGTAGAGCAACAAGGTTTGTAGTGAGCACCTGACATCCACACTCACACATGTTGAGAGTTTTACTTGGACCAACCCTAACGTGTTCCCTGTTTGTGGCTGCAGCAGAATGGTGAACATCATCTTTATTTTAGATTCATCTGAAGGAAAGAGAGTTCTTTCTGCTGTAAGACTATCCCACGGTGCAAATCACAAGGCCGCAACTGGTGATGACTAAAAGTTGCTCATCCTTTTTGCTGACACTAAAAACCATTAGAACATCTTGATTGTAAAAATGTAAATAAACAAACAAACAATACCACCAGTGGTGCTGAAAGCAGTAGGGGGAAAAAAGTTCTGGATTTTTCCTGCAAAAAATGACAAACAGCTTACCTGAGTCTGGAGTCTTTAAAGATGTCTAAATATGAAGGATAGTTCCAAGTAACATTACTCCCCTTACATCGCAGTTCTATGCTTTGTCCTGCAGCCAGGCTTAAAGTGGCAGCTAGTTTCTGGAAATGACCTTTATCCATCACCTGTGTCAGTATGGACTGGGACTTCAAAGAGGAGTCCGCAGATTCTCTCTCCTTCGCTTTGGGAGTCTTGGGTTTTACTTTCTTGTTAACGGGCTTAATTTTATTTTCCCCAGGTTCTTTTGGACGCTTACTCTTCGCAGGCTGTCCAATAACTAGTAAAATAAAGAAAACAAGGCAATGTTTATATAGCCTTTTTGAAAAAAAAATCTTCCTTACTATCCCAGAGAATAAGTAAAGTTTTACTCTTCCTAGAAAATATGCATAAAACTTAGTAAGAGTTAATTTCCATAAGTTTTTGAAGTCTGCCATGACCCATTTTCCCGGGGAAAAGGGAAAAAAAAGAGAGCTTTCAACAACATGTGGAAAATCTACATTTATATAAACAGAGAACTATGCAAGGTATGAAAACTTTACAAATGTTAAGGGAAAGAAATACAGCACTTCTATCTCCAGCCACAAGCTCTCCACATTCATGTCACGTGCCCATCAATTCTGCATAACCTCTTCACACACCAGTAAGAGATATCATCACCTCCTAGGGACAACAGGGATGCCCAGTTGCCTTTATAAACAAAGGGAACGAAAAGAAAAAGTGAGGTACCTCAAAGTATCTCAAATATTAAAAATTCCAACTTAACTGACATAGGAAGCACAGCTCTTTCGTGAGGCAAGCCTAAAACTACTTTTGCCAGACATCAGAAACTCCGCTAACTGCGCCTGACAGCTAATTCTTGTTTTCCACATGGAAACGCTGAGGTATTTCATTGCACAAATCAATCAACAAGCTCCCTCTGGAATGAAAAACAGCTCTGCTGTATACTCAGCATGAATTAAAACTGGTACTGGCTGCCAGTATGAACAGCAGGATTTCCAGATTCCTGCCACTGATGGCTCTCGTGACACTCCTCAAACCCCAGCTGGACACCTTGCACTGCATCAGCTTTAACTTCTCCAAGTCCAGGCACATTTCTTCTAAACAGCACGGTGCCTTGTGAGCACAAATTAAAAAACCAGGAAGTTCTAGCATTTTTCCCTTGCATTACATTAGAAAGGCTACAGTGGGTTAGACCAAAATTATTTGCACTGACACCACCTAGTGTCAGATGCCAATCAGGGAACAGGGCAACCATCTCTGCTCCTCTGATACTACTCTCCTAAGCTTCCAAGAACCTTTAGCTCAAGGGGTCTGTGAACCACAGTTGTCATCATTTTATTGTGCTTGGCTGTTTTTTGGAGGGTTTTTTTGTATTTTTTCATTCTATTGTCCCTGGATGTTTTCCTTCATGAATTTGTCTGGTCAGTTTTCAAAATTACACAAATTACACATAAATACCTAGAGGCCTCCTAGTTTTGGTATTAAATTAATAAATATCCATATTTCTCCAACAACATTCTCTCCAGCACATATACTTTTACAAAACTTGAGTGGTTTTGACTCATATTCTTTCCAGACTAACAAGTCCTAATTGTTCCTGTAAAGAATTTGCATCTTACAACAGTTCCACTACACCACATTTGGGTGATGGCAAGAACACAAAAGCAGACTGCACATCGGGTTCAAGGTATGCTCAAATCCAATTGTATGTATTAATGGTGTCTTCTTTCCTGTCTAGACAGCTCATTAATTTTCAAGACAGCACTATCAGGAGGTGACTTTCTTTAAAATAATCAAGTGTAATTCCAAGATCACTTTCCTAAATAGGAACTATTGGTTGGTAATTCCTAAGTAGAAACCCATCAAGGTATATATGAAGTTAGAACAATTTGTGTTACTTAGCATCTACCAACAGCAAATTTGAAGTCCTATTTTCCCTGCCCAAAATTTCCCTTTCAAAATTGAGAGATCATTCTACAACTGTTTACTGACGGTTTTCTTTTAACAGACACTTAAACATGCTGAAAAGCATGTGCCTTACAAGATCTCAGTTAAATTCAACTGGATAAAAGCAATTCTATCCATACTGCAAAAAGACTAACTTCTACTCTTTATTTCCTATTAGTTATTGTTTCACGACAGGTCTTCCCTAGTCTCACAGCACCTTGGTTCCCATGGAAACTTTCACAACAGGTGTAAAAAAAACCCTTTGGGAATCCAAATACATCAACCAATTCATCCATGGCCACACTCTTACAAAAAGTCCTCAGAGAACCTCAGCAGATCCAAAAAACAAAAGACACGTCTGAAGAAAAAAAAAAAAGAAAACAAAAAGACAGTCATGCCAAAGCCATACTGACTTTTCTGCAGTTCACACCTGTTAATTCATGAGTTCAGTTGTTCAGTTTACAGAATACAGATACCTGGTTTTGTACCGCTACCTCCCACAAATATCATAAAATACTGGGATATTTCCATTTCCTTGGAAAGATATAGTTATATGATATGATATAGTGGTATGTAGCGATATCACAGAATCAATTCAGTTGGAAAAGACCTCTGAGATCATCAAGTCCAACCTTTGACCAAAAACCACCATGTCAATTATACCACAGCACTAAGTGCCATCCAGTCTTTCCTTAAACACCTCCAGGGATCGTGATTCCACCACCTCCCTTGGCAGTTCATTCCAATGTCTGATCACACCTTCTGTGAGGAAATTCCTCCTAATGTCCAACCCGAACCTCCCTTGGCCCAGCCGAAGGCTCTGTCCTCTCGTCCTGTCACTGGTTATCTGGGAGAAGAGGCCAAACCCCACCTTGCTACCACCTCCTTTCAGGCAGCTGTAGAGAGTGATAAAGTCACCACTGAGCCTCCTCTTCTCCAGGCTAAGCAACCCCAGCTCCCTCAGCTGCTCCTCATAGGACTTACCCTCTAGACGCTTCACCAGCTCCACTGCCCTTCTCTGGAAAAAGATGGTAAATTATGACAAGCTATGCACCCGGGTAAGGCTTCACCAGTTTCAGATTCAAATTTATTTTACACCTCAGCTATATATCATAAAATTATGGCACTTAAACAGTTTCTGTTGCTGATTTTCTCTAATGCTGATTCTTTTGGTATATTAATGAGATGTCCTCTAATGATTCTCCCCACAGAGAAAAATTCTGTCTCAAGAGTCTGCTACTACAGTGCTTCATAGGATACTGCACTCTTAAGTTTCTTCTATGCTTTTCATGCCACCGTTTTCCATTAAAACCTCTCTAAGCACCTCCATAGTGAACATGGGTGCACATAAGAAAAATTTTTAAGCTTTACTGCTTTCTTATCCCCCATTCCTACCAGCTATAAAAATTCTGCAGCCATGTCTCCCTGCTCCACCACAGTACATCAGAAGAAAAAAAAGGATTTATGGCTGGTTTTATCCTTTTGTAAGTTGTTTCTCAAACTCTTTTTGTCTGCTTTATGCTGGTTTTTATATTTAACCCATATGTGAGTTAAGGAGCCTCCTCCTCTTATGCAATTCCCCCTTCCAACATTAAATACATCAGTGGTTTCTTTGTCTTTTCTTATTCCTGCAAGAATATTAAAACTACAGTCTGGCTGTTCCACAGCAACATCTGAATCCAATTACCTGAGTACTGCTCCAGATCAAGTCAAGAATTGCTGCTCTTCTCAGGGGCTCTGAGTAGCAGATCTAAGTCATTATTTGTGGCATCTAAACAATTGCATTCTGCACCACACCCCGATGTGTGTGACCCAGCCCATGTGAGGGGAAGTTATTCTTCCTTTTTCTTTTCTATCCAGTCCTTGCTGCCCCTCTGATTATCTTTAGCAAAAGCAGTCATTACACATTGGGTGGTCAGTTGCCCTTCTCCACAGGGCTGGTATTTCAGTCCAGATGACCTTTACCACCAAAACCCACCAGGAAATAGGTTTTACACTAAAGTTTTCTTCAACACATACCACCACTTCTTCCTTGGGTAAGCTATTCCATCTCAGTGGAATTCCATCACACTACTGTGCCCTAGTAATAGAAGCTTCCACCGACGGGCCTGATAAGCCTTTTGAATAAGCATTCCCATTTCAAATTGGCCATTCCAGTTCCTTGTTGAACTTTCCAAGATTAGTCTGTAGCAGCACATGAGCTTTGGTTCAGCCATGCTTTTTCATTTTTCCCCCATCAAACCCTACTGAAATTTGTTCAAACTACTCTTTGACACTTCCACTACTTTCTGCCAGCCTCGATCCTAACACTATTTTGAAGGCACATGGATCCTGCAACCTCACCCCTAGGAAATGCTTCATCCCATACTCTGTACTCTGCCACACCTGACAATCTGCCTTTAAGAAACTGTTAAAGACTCTCCTATGAAAGCTTTTCAATTTTAAGTGCCAGAAGCCTGGTTTTGATTTCCTCAAGATGAAGTTTTTTCTCTCCACACAAGCTCCCTCTGTTCCATGTTTCTGCAGTTCAGCAAGCCTGAACACTTCCCTCCTATACCACACTCCCAGCTGCTCAGTGAGACCCTTGTCTGCCTGACCTTGTATTTCCCTCCAGGTGACAGCAGGGGCATTTCAGGAAACACCATCAGAGGAGCTTTTATCTTCCTACACAGAAAACCTGGTTCTGCCTCTGTTGCACCTCCCAGAGAGGTGAGTTTCCAAGCGAGCCATGGTCATGCTCCTTCCCAATGTTCCTTTATAAGTCTGCACAGACACCTACTAACACCACTACTTCTGCACCTCACAATCCTGTCTTCTGTCATAGCTGAATTAAGTCTTTCTATGCCAGATAACTAAATTAACTGCTACAGTATCACCTAAGGTACAGAAGACACACAATCAAATCCCTCCAGGAACACAAAAACCATCACCAAGAATCCTCCATTTCCTGACCCAATCTGCAAGACTTTCCCAAGAAAGGGAACAAAGTCAACTAGCCCATTTATACAAGCACATGAATATGCCATGTTTGGGATATTTTACTGTCTCACTAGAGGTATGCACAGAGCCCTCACTGTTTTAATAACGTTGCACTGTTTAATGTTGCACTGCTTTAGTGCAACAGCACTTCTTATTATATATAAAATATAATAAAATTAAGACTTACAAAAATATTCATTGAGAAAATGCCTCATTTCTACCTCTGATCAGCTCCTAATGTCAGTTCGAAGAGGCACTCAACTAATTTCAGCTGCAACAGTACAGTCAGTACTAACTCATCATGCCAAAGTAGGAGACCATGCATCCATATTTCACAGAAATACATCATGCAGCACTTCTGCTCCTGGTTCACAGTATTTGTCTCATCCTTTAATGTTTGTCTGCCCCTTGTTCTCACAAATGTCACACACAAAACAATTTCAAAATGGGTGTTAGTTATACAATCCTAAAGAGCATTCATTTTTTATTTGAGACACCACCTACATGCACAAGCACATTCCACAGCAGCACAGGTTATAACTCGAGAAGGCCCCTGATCTTCAAGTGTCAGCCTGGACAACTTGAGAAGCAGAGTGGGAGCAAGGTCTCCCACAAGTACAAAGGAATCACTGTCCACCAGACATACCCATTCCACAAGGCAGGCCCCATGCTACATCTTGGCACCATCAGAGACTGGAAAAACTCTCAAATAATACTGATAAATTCTTCCTTGAGAAGAAAATAAACTGTGAGGTTACCATAAATTAAAAAAATAAAATGAATATATTAATTAATTAATTATGAAGTTACCATAAAGCAGGATTACTATGTGAGGAAAGAGTCTTGATTACAAGCAATGTAACAGAACAAGCTGGACACATTTGTGGTACTTCAAACAAAAAGGTAATCATCCAAACTCACCGCCAACCTGGAGGCGCATATTTCATTAGTTCATAAATTAATATAAGATAAATTAGGAATCCTATTTTGAAATTACAATTCCTACATTAGGACTTCTACATTTAGCTTTGGACAAGAAACTCTAATTAAATATGCTAGATTACTTTCTCCCATTGCTAAACTTCTGGATAGCAGAGAGGGAAGTAACCAGTCAAACCTCAGTATAAACATGACAAACAGACAAAAACATAGACTTGGGAAATCTTTTGCCCAAGCTACAACTCATTTCTTATTCTGTGTTATTATTGTCTACTTCTCAAATAGAAAACACTTTCCTTGATTGGTATACCCACAGACCAGATCTTTCAGCAGAAATCCTCTTCCATACCACTCTGATCTACAGTGCAATTCCTCTACACAGAGTCGTGAGAAAAACTAGGCTGGAAAAGGCTTCTGAAGTCCCTTCCCATCTCTGTTCAGCTGCTCTGAGCCTTGTCCAGTTGAGCTCCGAGTTTCCCAAAGGCTGGAGACTCTACAACCTCCTCCGACAAATTCTTTCTGTGCTTAACAGCTCTCAGGGTGGAGATTTTTTTATGTTCTTATGTTCTTACAAGAATGCTTTCCTTATGACCTCCTGAAGTACTTGTGGTAAATGCTTCTGCCTTTCACCACTCACCTAAGAGCTTGCCTCCCATTTCTCTACAAACCCTTCCACGGGCTACGCAGGCCTCGATCCCCAAGCCCTTCCATGGTGAAAAACAATGGAATTATTTTTTTGTTGTTTCTGCCGAATAAGTTTTAATAAGTTCATTCACATTTTGCAAGAGGGGAAGAGCCTCTCTTTTGCCTAGTTAAAGTCTACGTAAGTAAAGAACTAGTTATGAATGTCCCTTCCCAAAAACTTGCCTTTCCGCACCAAGCCTTCCTCACAGCCTGAAGCGGAGTTACGAGTAAAGTTCGATGCTCTCAACCGAAAAACGATGCAAAAACCCAGTAAGTTTTCTGGTTGTTTTCTAAACCCGAGCACCACGTCCAGCACCGCCCCACGTCCAGCACTGTCCCTCCTCAGGCCCACACGGGACCAGACGCGGACTCAAAACGTTTTACCCCGAAGAGAGCGGGCGGCAGGAGCAGCCGGGGCTGCCGCGAACGCCTCTCCCAAAACCCAAACCCACATTTTCGCCCGAAGGCTTCGGCGACTTGCTGGCCGCACACAATGCGAGCAACCCGCCTTCCCTCCGCCTCTGCCCAGCGGGACGGGAGCCCCGCCGCCGCCCCCTCCCGTGATGGCTCCCGCTCCTGTCCCGGGGACCGTCGGGTACGACTGGGAAAAGGGAAGCCCGCGGCTCCTCTCAAAGTGGGGGGACCCGTCGGGGCGGCGGCTCACCGTGTGGCAGCGCTTCCTGCAGNAGGCCGTTCTTGAACCGGCTCGTCGGTGACGGCTGCCCCTCGCCGTACGAGGCTCTGCACAGGTCCGGCTGCTGGCTGCCCTGGGTGGGCAGAGCGGAGCAGCGAGAGATGCGCAGGCTGTATCACAGGTGACCCCAGGGCTGCACGTCGGGCACTGAACAGTGCTGGCCTAAGACAGCAAAAGCACATTTTTACGTCAAACTATTGCACTCGTACCAGTGTGCCACCGCAAGAGATTTCCAATAGCTTAGGAAAAGCTAGCTCACAGTGGAAAACAGAGGTGGTCTCTCTCTGGTCCAACCAGGGGCTCCATAGGCCATGACAGAGTTTCTGGGGATGCCTATGTGAGGCACGTTGAGACGCTGCAGGTATCTCTTTGCTGCTAGCAAAGAGATGAACGTGGTAAACTTGATGTTTGCCGCATGTATGTTTCTGCCCACGATGAGCTGTAAAAAGCCATTCCTTGAAATTTGAGGGTTTCCTTGGAGGAGAAGGGAGAGGAAAATATGACCAGAGGGGCCATAAAGGTTAGAAGCAAGGCAAGGTGAAAACACTGGACTGGAAGTGGGGGAAATAATGGCTGTCAGAGATCACAGGCAGACCCTGTAGTAGACACAACCACAGTTCAGTGTGAATAAAAATAAATAAAAATTGTGTCCCTGACCACAGCTCCAGCGCCACAGCAGATATGAGAGCAGAGTATTTACAGATTACTTGAAGCCTTGGCTTCATCTGCATCCACACAAAAAATGTTAGAAGGTCTATGCATAATGCTCCCCTACCCTCATAAATACACACACAGAGTGTGCAGAGTTTGGAGACTTGCTTGCCTGATCCTGCTCTGAGACTTCACCCTGGGGCACCTGGTTAGCGTAAAGAAGCCACTAGGGCTCAGGAGCGGATTAAGATGATGAAATTTCATGATCTCTTTTTCATTCTATCATCAGTGTATCATAAACATGTCATCCATTACCTGTGACAAATTAAGGAAAAGAATGGTTTTAGTGCTACAGGATACTTTAAAAGTCTTTCCCCCTTGAAACAGTTAGGATACCACCAAGTATTATATCGGAAAAGGTTATCAGTCTTTGTTTTAAGGTAAATGAATCTCAGAGAGAACTCAGAAAAGTTGTGTAGTATAAACTGCAAATTTGCGTTAGAAACATTTACAACTCCTGCTTATGATGAAGACTGGGGTTTGGTTTTTTTTTCTGTCATCTGCAAAACTGCTAGTTGCAATCCTTATGTGCCTTCCTAGGTGGAATTTTCCTCTTGCTTTCATGCACAGGGTAGGTCAATGATCTTATGGTGTCTGAGCTTCAAGTATTAGTGTATTATGGAAAATATGGTAATAGCACATGGAAATAACACTCAGACTGCATTAATTTTAAGACATTTTTAAACTGACATACTCCTTTTTCCCATGCAGATATATACAATGAAGAAAACTATTTGATGAATTTTAAGTGTCCTGCTTTACAATGGGTATGCATGAAAAACATCTTCATTTATAGCCATCAGAAGAACTAATCTAAACCTTCATGTAATGACCCCAGTCCCCGACATGAGTAGGCCAATAGATTAAATACATCCTTTCAAGTAATATTTTAAACGTGATGAGATGCTTGCAGAATGACTCATCCTCATTTAAATCAGTGGCCCTATTCCACTGCTTCATGGGGCCAAGATTTTCAAGACCAGTCTTAGTACGTCTGTATGTACAGTAAAGTGATTATTATTAATTTGAAAACTATTCTATAATTCCTTTTAAAGAGCATACCTCGGAAAAAATACTGTCATAGCTACTTTTAAGTCTGTGAACAAAGATGACTACTCAAATGTCTTTGAGAACAGTGCCAGATGATAATCCTGGCAGTAGGGTTCTGTGCCCAGACTATTGTTATCCATTGCCCAGACACACGCTTTTATTCTCTTGCTATACTCACAGTACTATTCAAAATTGAGGAAGGTTTTGGGGGTTGGTTTGTTTGGGGTCTTTTTGGGTTTTGGAGGGGTTTTTTTGTAGGATTGGGGTGGGGTTTGCATTGTTAGTGTTGTGGTTAGTCGATTTGGTTTGGGGTTTTTTTCACAAAAAGGGAACAAGGAGACAACAGTGGGTTTATTCATCCAGCTCTGAGGTTGGGTGAATACCAGGACAAGGCTTGGTGCTTCAGAAAGTTGAGCATACATGCCGAGGGCTACTCGCCCCCTCTGGAAATCAAACCTAACATCATCTCTGGTTTGGCACTGTAACACAAAATGCCCAAATCAAAGGCTGTTATTCTCTGTTTCAGTGATTTCTTCAGTGCTTGGAAGCAAGAAGAAAACACTGCAGGTATCCTCATTTCCAGACCATCTCCCCATTTAAGCATAAAACAGGGTTGTGTTTTCCCCTCTATAAAATGCATACAATGTTATCATTTATTTTAAATGTGCTATGATTTGTATAATGTCATGACATTAGATATCTGGCATATGGATGATTTTAAGTCACTATATTATTTTAGTGTTAACTAAAACTATAGTCATGGTTAAAGTTACAGCTGCTGTATGAAGGACATACAAGTGATATTCAACTTTATTTAAAAAATATGGAACAAATGCACAATTGGTGTCCCACAAAGCACATTTTACAGTAAATGAAGAGAAATGTAATTTCCATTAGAATTTGGATCTAAGGTAACTAAAAATGTCTCTGATAACAATTCTGCTGTAAAGTGGAAAAAAAAGCACCATATTCTTAAATACAAGCATTTTTACATTCATAAAAATTCAAGATTTTTCATTTTGGTAGAGCACTTCAAAGAAATACAAATTTTTAGTTTAAATTGCATAATCATCCTATCTACACTTTAAATGCTCAGCAGCATACAATACAGAAATAATCACTAAAATGTACATATGAACAAAAAGAAAAGTTAAGATGGATATGAAAGATAATGTTTTTTAAAATGATGCACACATAATTGTTTTTAAAGATATGTAACACATGCTTTACTTTCTGTTACCACAAAAGAAAAAAGCTCTCCTAAATACTCAAATCCTCATATTCTGACTCCAACTAAACTTGGTGAAGGTGGAGTTTACCTGGCACAGGGCTCATGAAAACATACAAAAACAACAGGATTTGTCCAACTGACAATAAAAAAATATATATATACACACACAGTTCTTTGTAATGCATGTCTGCATGTCTATGCACAGAAATCCTTCAACTTAGCTCATGTTAAGGAGTTTGATTTTTAAGATCAAATGGAAAATAGATCAGCACCTGGTAAAGGCATTATATTTAGCTTTGAAAAGGTCCAACTATTAAAAATGCAGAAGTCCTCAAAAGATATACCAGAAAGAAATAGTAAAGGTACAGGAAATCAAAAACAAATACAAAGATCCTATACTATATGAAATACCACCCACTCTTTCTGTAAAATATATATTTGCTTAACACTGAGTAACCTCAGTGCCTTCAGTGAACATACTGCAATTTGTACAGACTTCCCAGCATGTCTAGGAAGAATTAGGGCCCAAGAGCATTAAAAAGGTGCTTTTATTTTCTTTTTTATACACTCAAGTAAGACATGCCAGCCTTCCTGTGAATTGAATTCCTACTGTACAAAACGTGCCTCAATGTCAAAAGCCTCATACCCAATTGCACAGTCCCACACAGGTTTCCTCCACTGTCACAATTTCACTACCTCAGGATGCTTATGGCACATTGATATTGGCACTTACTAAAATTTCTATGAAAACACTATGCCTTATATTTCTTAAATACAGGGGGTTTTGGCATAAATTTTAGGGGAAAGGTGACTAGACTTGTACATTTATCATGTAATAAAAATACAGAATATACATTTAAGCTTTCCCAAGTTTTGCCTCTAAATTCATTTTATCATTTGAAGTTTCTGGATGACACAGGTCAATTCCTACTTAAGTACATAAGTAACTCTGTATCACTACTCTTGACATTTATTGCCGACAGTTCTGCAACAGCGGGTAATATAAAATGGCTTTAACACTTGGCAACATATGCACAATATGACAGATTTCAGGAATCTGACCAGTACTTGTTGTGCCCAAAAAAGCATACTATTATTAACAGAATTGTTTTATCTGTGATAACAGACAACGAAATCTAAGTTGCCTCATAAAACTTCCCATTGCAGAATTAGGACTGGAATACCACAGGAGGATCACTTCAATTAACATGAATTATTCAGAAATGTTTTATAACTCCTATACCTCAAAACAAAAAGATTTATTTGTTCTCTGTTAAATATGTTTCAGCTTACTTTCTTAAAGCCAGCTGGGTAAGAATAATTCCTTTATTTGATGGCATATCCAGAATGTACCAACACAAGTAAAGTTTATGAGAATTATTTTCTACAAAGGCAATAAAAACCCAATAAGCTACCTTCAAAAGTAGATATTTTGTATTAATACATACCATTATTAATTGCACAGAACAATTTACAATATCAAATACTGTGTTAAAAAATAACAACGATTTAATTCCAATGGACTTGTGCTTTCAGCAACTACAGAGACAGAGCAAATATGAGAACAAAATCAGGATTTGTTGCATCCATCACTCCTGTGTAAGGACTAGCATGGCATGTCCTTTGCTTCCGCAAAGTCCTGCTAAAGCATCGGGAATTTTAAGACTGCATATACAAATGCACATCAAATTTACCATAAATATCTTACTTCTGGCTTGTCTGTTTTCACTCAGCCACCACTGACTATAATGACTATACACACATATAAATAAGCTTTGCTCAGTTGAAGCAGCTAAGAGTACCCAATGACTTTCCTTTTATTTCATTTTATATCTCATTCGTTATGTGGATAGTTCTGGTGCTGCAGCTCGTCCCATCTGTCTTAGCAACACTTGTACAGGCACATTCTATTATTTTAAAATAATTAATTTCTCTAACAAAGGGGGAGAAATATTCATACAAATGAAAGGGGAAACTGTCAATACACAAAGTGCTGACACATCAGTCAGGTAAATAAGCTAGAAAATTTACTTCCTTTAGTTCTCTCCAGAGGCCTTAGCTACTTTAGTCAGAAGCTAATTATATTGACAGTATCCCTTCAAAGGAAAATTCCAGTGCAATATAGAAGTTATTTTAACCAGTACGTCAGATTTGCTATGGGCTAATGTCAGACAGATGCAAATGCACAGACAGGCGTGCGCACACATTCTGTGTGATGGCCTCGGGAGGGAATGGACTCTTCCTTGCACATCACAGAACAGCAGCAGTTTGCATCCCGGGAGCCTGGCTGGCCTGCTCTGCGGCACCAACAACCACAGCAAAACTAAGTCTGTGCTTCCCACGCACCGAGATGTGGAGGGAATTTTAAGAGCTGTGTTTCACTGTAGGCTCGTAAAGACATCACGCAAAAGCTTTACATGGGTGCAGCTGACTTGCTCCCACAGCAATGGCTTTTTTTGAAACTGAGGATTTAAGACTACTGGGAAAGAAGTCATTTTAAGATTAAAAAGAGTGACTTACTGCTCTGAAAAAGGAGACAGACAGAAGCAGCCTAACTAGTTTGGTTTTTTCTTTCCTTCTTTTTTTTTTGTGTGAAATTCCAGCTATTATAAAAAGTAAGGTGCTTTTCACTGTCAACCAACATAGTTCTCATGGCATCTAAAGTTCTTATACCTACCAATAGAGATTAATACCAATGGTTAGTACCAGAAACAGATTGCAACTCTCCAGGACAAATCTCAAGACAGCTCTTATTCTAGGGAAGGATTTTCTGTAAATATATTCTTGCAAAATGATTTCATATTGTGGAATCCTTCATGGGACTTGAACCTACTCCTTGCTGAGAAAAAGTGTTAAAATATTTGGGTGCCTTTGACAGATAACATGACTTACCCTGAAAGAAGAACAGTTTCTTGTTTTACCAGCATTAAAATAATTGTTCACCCAGCACCAGTTTGGTTCTTTACATAAATTAGCATTTAGACATCATACCCACACAAATGGATTTGTGGATATAGGCTTCGCTCACAAAAAAGTGCTGTGCTAACATATGTGTAAGACTTAACGAAGCACTGAAATACTGTTTTGATAAGGCTTTTTCCCAAAGTCCAAACCTCTGTTTTTTTAATCTCCCCTTCCATCTGAAAAGAAATCTGGGATTTTTTGCATTAATTTTTCTTAGAAGCAATGTTTAACGCTAATCTCAGCAATATCACTTCTGGAACATGATAAAGGAGAAAGTATAGGGGGGAAAATGAATAGTGAGGAGGAAAACTGGATGACTGCTGCAGGTAAGAACCAAATTACATAGCTGGATAAAATTCTGGCCCTTCTGAAGTCAAAAGCACAAAATTTCCTAATTCACATCTGATTGTCACTGTCAATACGGTAACCAACAGATTATTTCCCATATGATTTTGCAGAAAACAAAAGAGGTCCTCTTGTGAGTATTATTCTATACACACAGTGTCCTTCAAAGAAAAGGCATGCAGTTAAGTAGAAATCTTGAATGATATTTAGAGGGACTAAAAACCTTTGAAGTATCTTCACTGCTTAAGTTCTGCATGACTACGGATTAGTAGTCATGATTAGTAAAGATAAGCAATTACTTCTTTTTACAGAAATATATGATCCTCTAATTTTTACGAAGTATCTAATCCATACAATTACCATTCATTTTGCAAATACTTTCCAGGCTTGTATGAATGAAATTTATCTCCCGTTAGTTACTTCAACAGAAAGAAGAGAATTCAGATTGTTACCAAAACACGTAACAAAGATAAGGAGAAGGTATGAAAGGCACTTGTGTTCACAGTGCATTGTCAAATATTCAGAACTTCTTGCAGACAGTTCTAAAATTCTTCATATATGATGATTACCACTGATTTTGGATGACACTTCAAATAATCTGTCCAAAATTTGCTTTCCGAAGGGTACTTTTTTTTTAAAATTTAAATATTAATCTCCGTGCTGTCAGTTCTGAAATGATGAAGATAGATTAGCAGCTTGTCCAAAATATCAGTCAGGCCTTGTAGTAAACACTTTCAAGAGGCCCAATGTTGGCAGAAAGCTTCCAAAATTTCAGTCTGCAAGTAAAATCCCAATTGAAGGTTTAAAAGATTCATGTGTTTGTAGAGTTTAACATTCACTTGTCCTTTCATGTGGAAGAAATTGATCCCTTTCATTTGCATTTTCAGGGTCATCCACTTCTTCCACTGGGTTCTTTTCTTGCAACCCACTATTTTCTGAACAAGAATCATCATATCCATCACGACGATGACCTTCAACACTGTGTCTGATGCCATAAGCAAAGTAAATGACAAAGCCTTCCAAAAGGAAAAGAAAAAGGTTCATAGGGTTTTCAGGCAAGTAGTGCATTAAAAAGTAGTTATTTCTCTCTGGCAAAAACAGATTTTGCAAAAGAATTTTCTTCTTCAGATATCAGAATCAGAGCTCATGCTTCAGGTCTTCCCTGTTTCTATAGGAAATTCCAGTGCACCACTTTTGCATAATTAAATGCTCTAACAGGTTATGGAAACGACAATCTCTAACTTATATCTAGATGGAATTAATACAATTTCCTGGATCTAAAAGAGGACAGACTGATATACTGGGAAGAAACCTGTTACAAGCAGGTTTCTACACAATTTTGGCTATACTTACTAGGAAAAAAAAATCATGGCTTATTGGAATTCTTCCTATTACCTAAAAGCTGTATTTGCAATTTTGACTGCATATAAATACTTCTTCTGAAGCATGTTCTTGTTTTGATCAGAAATATTAGCTGACTTTTATTAAATCAGCTCTCTCTCTTTTATTAAAAGAGATTTTTTCAAATATTTGAAGGAAAAGAATGTTCTAAGATGGGATTCATGAGTTCTAGTGCATGAAGTGACTGAAATGAACAGAAGTACATACCAAGTGCCATCCAGAGGCTAAATCTCATCCAAGTTTCTCCACTTAATTGGACCATCAAATAAATATTTACCAGTATACTGAATGATGGCAAAAATGGCAATAGTGGAACCTAAAAGGAAATATTTAATATGTTTGTATTACATATAACTTTTTTTTGCATGACACACTTCAGGTATATAATACAAACTAGAGGTAACACATGTAATCACTAATAAAGAATTGAAATTTTTTTTTTGCTGTTGTAATGAAGTGAAATTTTCCTTTTCACTGGGCTTAACCAACAGTTTCTACAGATCTAAAACTTTTAAAATACATTATATTTAATATATATTCTCCAAGGTTATACAAAAACTCTCCAGTTTTTGCTGAACATTTACTAATAAATTCGTGTATTTACAGGTGAAAAATAATATATCTATCTCTCTTATTCTGAACTGCTCCCCCAGCTCCACCAGATTGCTTGACCTTCATCACTGTACTTCATTATTTCCATTAAATAACTGATCTTAGAATATAAGTGAAAGTGCAAAATGAAAGGACTTATGCTCTCTATTGAGGTCTCAAGGATTGCAGACTACACAGACAAGTGATTGTACACTCATCAGTTTCTGACTTGTTTTCCAGCTTCTAAGTTCTCTCTCCCACTCGTTAGAATCCATCCAAAGCTCTCATCAGAGAATAACATAGAGAATAAGTTATTCACCATAAAGGCTACTTTCTGCTGGTTCTGAGGCTGCCTTTGGATGAGGAGAATGGTAACTATGAAGGATACCACCAACAAAGCAAGAAGGCCAATACTCCAGGGCTCCAAGTTAGCAATGAAATGAATCCCACATGTCATGAGGACACTCAAGCCACAAATCAAGCAAGCTGTATGAAAAACAAAATTACAGAATAGGTCACTTAATCTCTGCATTGAAGAGGAAGTGACTTTTAAGAAGAGTGATAGCAAACTTCAACATGCACTGTTGTTACGAATATGTTTAATTAAATGAAAATGACTACAGATTAGATTGATTCATCAAGAAGGATAAAAGCACAGAATGACACATTTAGTACGACTGAAAGAAGGCGTGTTATCAGTGGATTTTTAATTCTGTCTTTAATAAATTTCCACTATATATGTTAATGCATCCATGAGTTTGGACAGCTAAATACTTACCTAAGAGACCCACTAAAAAGTTAACTATAGTTGCAGTCTGCTCAGTCGGTAAATTGGATGGACTAATCACGGCCTGAAGACAGAAGCTGTTCTCTTCTATCATGTTTATCTGTGACTCACTTACTGCAGATTCCCTTCCAGCTGCAGCCAAAGCTGCTTTCTCTGGAGAGTATTTTGCTTCCTCATAGGTGGGTTGGTACCTATGCGTAACACAAAGTAATAAAGAAACATTAAGCGTACTTCGGGATTTGAAGCAATATGACTCTAGGAACGTATTTAAGTACTAAATTCTTTTCAGTAGAGCATTAGAATTTCCCCAGTTATAAGTGCACTGCAACAGCATTATTAGTCACTATCATATATAAAAATACTATGGCAACTCACTTTTTGGATTGGTTTGTTTGGAGATTTTTTTTGGCAGTTTTTTCAGCTACCTAAATGCACCAGCAGCTCAGATAAATGACCAGTCTCATACAGAAAGAAAGGACAGGGTCTGGTAGTCAACAGCAAGGAAAGAGTAAGGGAGCTTGTTTCTGACTTGCTTCCCATACTATAAGACGCTTCTAACTGGCATTAACTGATAATTTACATCTGCTTTGTTAGCTTTTAAGTGTGTATTTAAAAATACTTATGGTAAATAAGTCCTTTTTAAATAGAATAAGCGTCTCTTTTAAAGTGTAGATTATTGCAACAATGAATTTGAGCTGAATTTAACCTGTTACACTTTTCAAAGTTAATTACTTAGCCTTAAGCAATAAAGGCTGACTTTTTCGAATAAAAAGAGCAATACATAATAAAGTGAGCAGTAGCTAGCAATACATAATTCTATAGCTTTACAAACATGACCAATACCAGTATTACTGAGAAGTATTTATAATCTCACTCATTGAGAGATAATATTTGCACTCTCTTCTAGGGCTACCATAATTTAAAACACTTGTCTTGTCTTACATTTTTGACTGGGATAACACAACGCAGCTATTTGAACTTGTTCACCCTGTGAACCACCTAGAACATCTACCCCTTTCACATATAGTCCCCAAAATGCAATATGCCTGATGTACAGCATAGACTGTATTCATATCAAAATATCATTCATTGAATTCTGTACTCAAGCTTGTATTTAGTACCTTTGGAACCAATGCTTGGACCAATACTTCTGGAAGATAAAAAGTGTCTAGATTTCACCAGAACCTTTGACCCAATTCACTGCTATAGTTACATAACAATATACCATTGTTTTCATTGAGGGGTCTCTGCTTCTTAGAAACCATTTATATGCTTACAGCTATTGGCTATCTAACAAAAATCACGTCTTGTAAATACGACTTCTGTTTATTTACTGACCAACACAAAATAAACCACAGCAGAATACAAAGGATGGTTTTGGCTCACCTAAGAATGAGGACACAGGTTGCCACAAGTGAATAAGCAAGAAGGGTGCCAATAGACATCATGTCCACTAAAGCCTTTAGGTCAAACAGAAATGCCATTACAGCTAAAAAAAAAAAAGAAATTGAGAAAATTCCATGAGACTGACATAGAATTGTAGAATCATTTACATTGGGAAAGAAGTTTAATATCATCAAGTTTAACCATAAGTGCCAAGATTAATATTAAGATATATTAAGCTAAGATTTTCAAATCTGTCCGCAGAGTAACTTACTGTTTTACTGACAGCAATATGATTGAAATCGTGATAATCCTTAAAACCACATTTTTTAAGGCACTGGTATAATTCCAAAACTAATTCCCTACAGTTGGGGATCTCACTCATATAGATAGGCACTGATGAGTCATACAGTCATGCTGCATAATCAAACGCTTATATTGGACTTATTTGGATATAAGTAATTGCACACATTTTGTTGAATTTGGGCCATATTAAAAATACGTTTTTATAGAATGAAGTTCAGATCCTGCAGTGGAATCTCACCAAAGCTGAAAGGATGGATCCTACTGCCAAACTGAGAAAAAGTTATTGTGATGTAAAATTTCTGCCGAGCTGGGAAAGGGCTCTATGTGAAGAGGACTTTCAGGAGCTGTCTCAAATAAAATAGTTTTTGGGGTTTTTTTAATGGTTATCTTACTAAAAATAGTTTTCAATTCACCTTCAGGAAGGACCAGTAACATCTCTCAAGAATTAATATTCTTAAGGTCACCGAACTCAAGAGGCAGAAACTTCCATGATAGTGGAAGTAATTATAGAAATCTTGTGTTTATGAAAGCTAATGCTTTTGTTCCATTTGGAGATTCTGGAATGTCTTTTTTTGTTCATGCTGTTTGCACACAGAAGCACATTATTCATAAAGAAATTAGGAGAAGCTATGAGTAAATGAATGGCTAATTCCAATTGATTTGAAATACATGTGCCCAAAGAGCCTCTTAAAATATTTGTATTTTATTAATATTTTTGAGATGTGTATTTTTTGAGTAATCAGTAATCTCAACATCAAAACAAACTATTAAATGTAGTCTTTATACACTGTGTGCATATGCACATCCAAATCATTCTATTTTCAAAAATATTTATTTTAATATTTATGGTATGTGTTTGTTAATGTATTTGTAGACAGCTGCATAAGTGCACAAACACACGGACACATACTCCCCTGGTATTTGATCCTGGAGGAGGAAGCAAAATATGGTTTTCTGAAAACAAGACTGCTGGATTACAGAACTTTTATATAATTTGTGAGTCTCTCTTTCCAATTAAGAAAGACCACCCTGTTTTCTTTAATGACAGTGGATGTTCCTAAATCCAAAAAGCAATTTGCAGAGTAGATTTTTGAATACCTCACTTTTAATGCTCTAAAGAGCAAACCTGAGGTAGAACCTACTAAAATCTCACGTACAGTAGCTATATTTAATTTTTAATCCTAGCTTCAAAAGGCTACTCTGTCGCCCACATATTCTTTAACTTTAGAAACAAAGTGAAAAATGCCTGCAAGTTTTTTCTTAGTAGTTCTTCTCTACTAAGAGAAAAGGAGGCAGAGTATTTCTTTTCCACCTCTCTTAATTCTACTCCAAGAGACAATGGTAGGTCCGTTTATGGTGAAACAACAAAACATTCTGCCATGTGCAGAGTTCTGCCATCGTGATTACCACCTGCGAAAACATAAGTCACATTAATAACATGTGACGGTTGCCTCAGCTGTAGTCTTGACCTGATAACTTTAATTAAACATCTCATCTCCTTAATATTTCTTACAGTTGTAAAACTATTCATGCTACAAATGCATAGAAAAGTCAGATAATATGAGCTGTTGCATATATCCATTACTATTCTGTCAAAACTATGACCACAAATTACAGAATATGGATTTTTTTTTTTAAATTAGAAGAAGAAATTACTCTTTTTCCAGCAGTAGATAAAGCTGTTTTCTGGTGAGCTATTGGTGCACCAAATTCCCCAGACTGTCTAAAAGCAGTCTAATGTTAGCTGCTGCAGAGCTATAGGCAGGGCTGTATAACTGTATCAATCACTTCACCAGCTGGGTAATACACTGTTCTTTCTTCTCATCATTACTGTGATTTCACATAAAGATCTTGATTTCATCCCACAAAACTACGCTTCCAAATTCTTGTAAGAGAATATGTCAATAAGTTAAATTCAAAAAAAATAAAGTTGAAATAATAAAAGTAATGCTAAGCAATCTATGTGTACTCTGACCAAAGGAAAGGGAACTGATAATAATGCTTCATGTGGGAACTATCTGGACAACGACTGTGCCTTTCCTCATTATTGTCAAGTACACAGTGTGAGCAGTTCCAGTCTTGCGGCATCTGAGCATGACCTTGACTATAAATAAAAATAGTTTAGTTTCATTCCTGAACCTCTTGTTTGAGATTAATTTTAGCCAAGGTTGCTAAAAGTTCTAAGGCATGTATTTCATATTTGAATTACTTAAAAAACTTATTTATTGGCCTTTGAGTTAAATACTTCTGAAGCTTCCAGTTTTCTTGGGTGATCAGACATCCCACTAATCAATGAAATTTGGGCACAGCTACATGTATCTCTGCAAGAAGTATGGACAAAAGTGAAACAGTTGTAGTTTAAGAATTGACAGTAAGAGTTGGCAACAGCTCCGAAAAAACCTGTTTTGGTAAAACGTATGTAGCCATGAATGTGTATCCATATATGTGCAGACACATAAGCCCCCAACACACACATGCCCCTCAACCACAACTTGGTAAGCCTATACAACTACAGAACCATTTTCCTTGGAAGACAATTTTAAAAAATCTGTGTTTTACACAAAAGTTGATCCTGCTGCAAATGTAATTTTTTTCCTTATATCTCATAATAAAAAATGTGACAGTTCCTTTCCCCCCCTTATAGATGGGATAAATATATTAGGTCTACATCAGACAAGGAAGCCCTGTCAGCAGAGCATCAGCCTAAGGGTCTCAGATTAAGCAACAAGCTTATTCACCATACAAGAGGTTAATATTGAAAAAAAAATTAAAAATTGAATTCTGTGACATTAAGGCCATCACCACCACCATGATTGGCTTGATCTAGAGTTCTTACACCCGTTGATTACTCAGTAATTTTATTCCCATTGTACATGCAAGGGAAGTTAACAAGCAGCCCTTTTCAAAAATATAAAGTACCATGCACGTGCATAGAGCATTTAAATCTCAGTTTTAAGTAACACGGGCTTTGAGAGCTTACCAGAGATGACCCCTGCTGTCAAGGTGGCATAAACTGGTGCCTGCCTCTTACTCACTTTGGCAAGAAAACTAAAGAGTAAACCATCACGTGCCATGGCAAACAGAATTCGGGGCAAAGGGAACATAGAGCCGAGAAGACTAGAACAGAAAAATGTATAGTTCAAGTACAGGTTATTAAAAGCACAATGCTTTACTGGTAAACCCAACTACACAAAAAGAAAGCTTGGAGGAGTTAATGGGTTTAGGTATAGTTTTGCTTAGGCTCTGTGTTGCTGCTCTTGGTATTTTGTTTGGTCGACTGATGTTCTTGGTTTTGGGTTGTTGTTTATTTTGACCCTAGGCTTTGAAAGCACTTGAGATAAACCAACAAATAAAAATCTGTGGTAGAGAAGTTTTACTAGTAGACTACTTTACCTAGCAACAAGCAGATTTGATCATTTCAGTCCAAAGCAAATCAAAGCTGCACAACAGTGGTTTATTTCCATATATGCAATGTGTTTAGCAGTGCACCTTTCTTTACAAGGATCAACTCTTAGTCTCACCTGCTACTGCACCAGACGATAGAGTAGCAACTAGTGGGGTCTTCGTTTTGGAATTGATTTGAGCTAGACATTTGAAAAGCAACCCATCCTTCGCCATAGCATAGATTACACGTGGTATTGGGAAAATGGATCCAAGAAGACTGAGTAAAAAGCAAACACATGCAACATGGCAAACACAATTCATGCAGAGTTGTATTCATGGACAAGATAAAAAATGTTAATTAATGGCATGTATAAAAACAAAATGTATGGTTATAAGACAAAACCAGAAAGCCCCATAGCCCAAGGTACTACAGATCAGACACAAATAGATTTTTTTTTAACTGTAAAGTTGATATTCTTATTATTTAATTAATGAATCCAGATTAGCAACATAACTCTTGCCATCACCGTAGTTCTTGGGTGTTAGTGGACCAGGAACATGTTCCAGATCACACTAACTATGCAATTAAGCTTTAGTATTCCTGGAGAAAGTCTGTCAGTCAGCAGCAGCAAAAAAATAAGCATAAGCAGCATCCCTTACACTGTATATTTCCATGTAAGCCTGCTGATTAACAGTAATTCAAAGTAAGCACCATACAAGTATACTTGGGCAGATTAATTCTTTCAATTAAAGCACCTCTAGGCAAGCTTCATTAAGACTTTTTTTGGAAGAAGTAATGCTAATCAATTTGAATTTGTTATTAGCAGAACACATAAAGCTTTTAAACTACTGATAACTTGAAGCTCTTAAACATATTTCTTAAATTAGGTGTTTTCTTTCCCTCAAAGAGAAATACTTCTAATTAAGAAAACAAAAGGCGAAATCAAAGCCAGTATAACCTCTGCAGCAAGCACACAAGTTTTTAACCAGGTGAATGGTTTCCTTTCTAAAGGATGGTTTCCTTTCTAAAACAACTATATCACTTAAAGAAGGCACAGGTCTTACATATCACAGGTGCTAGGTACATCCAGTAACACTTGTGGGACACAAGTATTAGGATTAGACAGGAGAGAAGTTTTATTGCAAATGAACTGATTTTGATGTATGAGTGTACCTTCCACAAAGAACAAACATTCAAAAAAATTCCAGGAAGTTTTTTGTTGTTTTAGCTTTGTAAAGTTCATTTATCGTACCCTTCTTTAAGTACATTCACATACATAATGGCAATATTAACAAACATCCTTACCCTGGTAAAACAAGTTCATGACATAGCACATAGAGAGGAAACTGTAAAGACCAAAAGCAATTCATTCCAATGTTTTTTCTTAATTGTACCTCTAAACTGAGGAGTTTGAAATACAGTTTCCTTTGGTTTTTTCTAAACTAACATCAGTCAACAGATTGAAAGATTAATCTCTCCACAGGAGTAAATACAATTCTTCAGGATACACTGGAAAAAGAGACCAACAGTTCAAATTTCTAAAAAGGCATTCTTACCATCTCAGTTCACTTTGTTTTCCAGTATTAACTTCTTGAATCTAGTTTCTTATATGTAACTTTTACTATTTAACAATGTAAAGAAAAAGATCAATGAAACCCTCCAAACTGCGGGGACCATGACAACTATATAGAAAAGAACTATTATCCCAGGATGAACTGTGGAACTGTGACATCCTTTAGTCAGTCCTTCATTTCTTTTAATGTCCTTCCTGAACTACTTCATGTTTCTATCCCCTCCTACATCTAAATGTTCCTTCCCTTTAAACCATTGCCCACAGTCCACAAGCTCCTATTCAGGCTAATGCTTACAGGGTTATGTCGGAGTGCTGTTAGCATTCGTGTTTCCACAGGCAACTTGTCTTCCTTTGTGGAAAGGCAGCCAGTGTTCTTACCACTGAAGCTCATGTAAATGACTCCTTACCTATGTAAGCTCAGGTAAAAGATTGGCATCAGCATTTTTCTATCCCTAAATTCAAGTATCAAGAAATTTTCTATTTTATTAAAGTGTTTATATCACATTACAATTGGGATGTAATATATTTGAACACATACTAATACATCTCATGCCCTCCCTGATCTTTTTAACCAAAATAATATATTAAGGTTACATTCACAGTTTCACAAGGGAGAATGAATTATAATATTTTCACAGCTATAATCTACATCTCTAATACCCCCACAGAAACCACAGGAAGGGATGATGTCAGAAGACAGACTGGCTACTGGAGGAAATCAGAGACAGGCAACGAAGATGAGGAGTGGAGCTAGTTAATCATGTCTTCAATTTTGCCTGCAAATACACAGAGCCCATAAAGCTGCTGAGTCACTGGGAATGGACAGCAAAAAATGACAAAATAGGTGAGGTTTCCTTTGTCAGTTAATAAAGATAACTTGCAGGTCATATGTTTGAAAAGACTTACTTAAATTTTTTTTTTAAATGGGGTAATAAGCTTCTACCAAAGAGGTAGAGTTCAATAACAGTACAGTTAAAAAAAAAAAGGTATCTAAATTAACACAGCTACTGTCACAGTACTGTAGATTTGCTTAAGATTAAAACTTGCTTATAATACTTATTGTTAATTCTTTGCATGGACTGAGCCTTCAAAATGAATGCACAAAGATACAAATAAATGTAATATATTATTCATCAGAGCTTTTCCCAATAGAATTAGTATTTCAATGTCTTTACCTTGTAGACAAAGCACAGAGGGATCCCACTGCTACAACGTATTTAGCAGGACCCCATCCAACATATTCAAATGCTACTGGCAGAGGACTTTTCTCATCTAGCAGATAATATGGCATCATAAGTGTCAGTGCCGCTGAAACCCCAAAATAGGCCATGAAGCAGACAAGCAGGGACACCACAATTCCTATGGGTATGGCTTTCTGAGGATTCTTGACCTCTTCTCCTGAAAAAAGGAAAAGAAAATGCCCCGCCAAAAAGTCTTACTAATTTTCCCCTTCAACTTTAAAAGATAGAATCAAAGACAAATCACTTGTTAATCTAAGTCATGGGAATCATATCTGTAATGGAAGTTTTAAAGACCTGAGTAAAATGAACTGTGACACACAGAACAGAACTCAGTATTTTGTTGTAAGAAATAGCATTAAAATAGAGGTAAATTAAAGGTCATAAATACATTGCATATTCAGAATACTCCAAGCCCATTATTTTTATTTACCTAACACTTTATAAGTTCAATGTACTCATTCCCTATCAGCCATTAGAAAGGACACCTTATCTCAGAGAACTGTAAAAGTGAGCAGGTGATTAACGTTATTTGAGCAGAAAAATCGTATACTAAGCACTTTCCAGACTTAGAAAGCAACAATCATTTCTTTAGAACAGGAATAAAATAAACAAAATCTCCTCCTTCTTCCCAGAAAGATAGCCATGTTCAGGAATGAACTTAGACTCATTCTACATTGACTGAAAGAGGTTTGGAAGAAAGCAAAGTAAGAAGAGTAGACAGATTATCATATTGTTTGTGGTTCTTTGGGGTTTTTTTGCAAAAAAAACCCCAGGTTAAACAGATATGTACACACATATAAATACTATACCAGTTGTTGCAATGCAGTCAAATCCTACAAAAGCATAAAAACAGGTTGCAGCACCAGCCAATGTTCCTGTGAAACCGTATGGCATAAAGCCACCAGTCCCATAGACACTTGTCACGTTTTCATAGGATGAGCGGTTCCTATAAAGAACAAAAATACAGCAGAAAGATAACTTTTTTTTTCATTATTGGTAGGATAAATACGTGCACTCTCCTACCCTACAACTCTGAAAAAAATGTTTACATGTTCTCATCATGACAGAGGTCTGCTTTACAAAACTGCATGAGAGGACGTTTTTATGTCCAAGCTTGTAAGAAAGACAAAAATAACAGCAAAAGGAAGAACATCTGACTCAAGCAACCATCATCTTACTTGCTTTGAAGTTTTTGACAAAACATATTAAAATACTAATAGTGTTTATTACTAATAAAGTACATTCAACAGAAAACTGCTTGGAATATCATCAAGTATTTTTAGAAGATTTTTAAAAATTACTCTGTTACTGCAGTAAGGTTTCTGAGATATTCTTCACTTATTTTCCAGTTGCCAACTTCGCCTTTCACAAAACCAGAAATCATAACGAAGAGTAGGACCAAGATGTTAATAGCAGTGAAAATTTTATTCACCCATGCAGACTCTTTTACTCCAAAAGATAAAAGACCTGTAAAATAAAAATATTTTATAGATGTGAATGGCCCATTGTACTAATAAAATGGCATTTTAAAAAGGCATACATGTAAAAGAATAACTTTAAACAATCTGAAAGTTATTCCATCAGGATTCTACATTATCATTAGATTTTTAACAATTTTAATTGTTAAAGTGTTAACAGTTTAATGGAAGAGCAGGCAGCAAGCAGATCAGGAAAAATTAAATACAATTGGAAAGTTTTCACAGGTCCTTTGCGCTCTAAGCATTTCCACTAATATCCCATACACACTTTCCCTCATTATTTAGAGATTAAGTCTGAAAATTTTAAGCCTCTCAAAATAATGTCTAAAAAGTTTCTGACTCCGCTAATGAGCTATTTGCTATCTTATCAGAACACAGAAATTATCTTATGAGCTGCTCAGGTTTTCTTCACCAATGGCATTTTTATTGAAATAGGTCTTATGAGCTGCTCAGGTTTTCTTCACCAATGGCATTTTTGTTGAAATAGGTGTATGCTTTCTTCAGCTCAGTTTTTCCCAATCAGCCTAATGCAGTACCAATCAAAGTATGTGCATTTTTAAAGTCCTTTCTTTATCAAAAAAAAAAAAAAAAAAATCCCAAACCAGATTTCTGTGTACTTTCCCTTGTGCTTAGCACATAACATTGTCTGTAAAACATCACCTGCTACTCCTATGATTCAGCTTTACACAGCTCACAATCCAATTACTGTATCATGCTCAGCCTATACAGTCCTGAGCCATCCCCACTACCCCTCCTCTCAGCAGTGGGGAATTCCACCCAGTTCAGTCACTGGGGGCTTGGCTCCTTATCACAGACACCTGGAGAGGCAATTTGCAGAACAAATGCAAAAGGAGTGAAGAATGAATGATGGTAGGGATGAAAAGACAGGACACAAATGAAAACTCAGGAGCAATGACGAACAGGAGAAACATTTCTTCTTTTATCAAGAACCTCTAATTCTTATGTTCTGAAGCAGCAATGGCAATGGAGGAAACATAAAAGGTGTCAGCATCTAAACAAGTACTGTATAGTTTGGTTTGTGGAGATTCAATGCTCTGCTTTTCAAAGTGTTATTTTTTCCTCCTTTATTTGGAAGAGGCGAAACTGCAAGTTCTGCTCCAGTTATATTCCAAATTCATTCCTAATCCTCCTGAGGACATAAGGGTCTGAACTGGTCCGACAGGCAACTCTGAGCCACAAACGTGGCAGGATGCTGGACTAAACCTAGTCAACTCCCAGATCTTCTTAAGTGTAGGAAGTCATACTTTTATGTACGGAGACCTAATAAATCTTCAGATGCACTGGTCACTCATTCTAGCAGTAGGTTGAACAGAAATGTTTTCCTGTGTCAAAAAAAACCCCACTCAGAACAAGAGAACAAGAGAACAGGTTATATACTTATAACTTCGTTTCACTTTCCAGAAAAGAAAAGCTCCTGCTTTGCTTTAATTCAAAGAGAGACTGAACATGACAAGTATATGAGATATGGGTGAGACCTCCACTGAATATTGAAATGCTTCTAGTATTACCTGAAAACAAACTGCACACTTCAGAATACCCTTCCCTGCTTCCTTCACTTCCAGTGGCAGTAGGAACATTTCCATGTAGTAAATAATTGTTAAACGTAAACATGGAAGTAAGTTGCAGTATTTTTGAGCTTTCTGATCCCTCAGATAGCATGTAGCTGGTCTCAATGCTTGCAATTTAAAAGTATGATACATGAGTAAAGACAAATAAAGAAACAGGACTTGGAAGAGTAGACAGGAAAGGTTTACTCAGGTTTCAAACAGGTCTTGACTGTTGGTCTATGTTGTTGAATGAGGTTACATGTTGGTCAATGTAAGTGCCTTGGGGTGCCCTTTAGCTCAAACAAATTCTAGGATAAACAACTGAAGACTTAGAAAGGGGAACATTATTTTATACCAAATAAGTGAACAATTTAGATGGAAAAAATCCCTTACAAATGCCCACTACGTGCACAATATATGATTTAAGGAGATCACATCACCAAACTACAGAGCTTAACCTCCAGGCCACTCTGAAAGCATTTATTGGTGATAAAGCCATGAAAACACAGAGAACTGTGTAATTCTCCTGTTACCATCAATCTGCATCATGGATTTTATAAAAAAAGTACTGGCAAATGATTAATTCATGTCTCAGTTTCAAGAGAAGAGGGTGCATGTGAAAATTTGATTATATACATTTAATTCAAAGAGTCATTGTGCCAGTACAAAATGTGCATCTGAAGTTCCTTAAGGTATTTCTGGTGCAAACCCCTATAATTTAGCACTTTTAACTGTACAATATCACAACCACCATAAATTAAGCCATATATTGTCTTACCCGATAAAAGTAATATAAGTAATACAGCGAAGAAGTCAGGATACTCTGCTAGCCCAGAGTAATTCATTTTGAAGTAGGCACTGAAGAAATGACCAATCCGTTTTCCAAGAAGTTCATCAAAGGTGCCACTCCAGGCTCTTGCTACACTTGATGTACCTTCATAAAACACATGCATGTTTAGGGTTTTACATCCATACAGCGGGATACAGCTACTTCTACTGAAAAAGAAACAAAACTAAGCCTGTCGCTACTTGCATTTAAAAAGGCAGAGCTTGTGCTGCACGTGAGTTTGTTTTGCTGAAGGATTTTAATGTTTTAGAATTTTGCATGTTAAATGGTAACAAGTTTTTCTAGAACTAAAATATACAAATTTGTGCCTCATTTATTCCCAAAATATTGTGGAAATTATTTCTGTGTCATTTATGTCTGATTCTGGAAGAAGCTTATTTCTAGAATTACAATATGACGCATGTTAAACAATATAAAATAATGTAAGAAAGCATTTGAAGAAAGAACATGAAGGAAAGTTTGTCCACCTGTAAGTAGAGCAAAAAAAAGAAAAAGTTACTAGCAATATGTCCATTACTAGAGTCTGTATTTAAAATTAATGCTCTCCTGTGGTAAAGGGTGCACGGCCAAATGCAATCTTATTTTTATAGCTCTTCTCTCATGAAATACATTTTGATACAATACTGGATCATATCAGTTTTGTAATAATTTGAGTAACCATCCTGTAGGTACACATATAAAGCTAGGCATGCTCACACACAAGATAATGGAAGTTTGGAACATGTTCCTCTGGGAGAAATAATTTTTAAATCCAAAAATGTTATCTCTGCTGAAGCACTGAAATAGTTATTTGACTATCTGCCACATTTGATTTTATTCGGATCTGGTCAACTTTGTATTTTACGGGATTACCTGATAGGATAGCACTTAATTAGCACAAGGATATAGTAGCAAGTTAGTACTTAAACACCATGACTTTCTTGTAAGATACTGTAATGATAGTGTCCCTCTAAACATCCTTGCTGTGTATATTCAGAAAAAAAAATGCTTATTGATTTTACCAAAATTATTCTCACTGACCAAAGATGGCAAAGAAATCCTGTTTATTCTTTTGCGTCATCACTGAATTGTCTGACACAATTTTCATACAAGCTATGTGGTTCATATGTCACAGTCTTACAAAAATATCTTGCAAAAAACCCTGTTTGCAATGGCGATGCACAGAAGGAATTAACCTAATCAAATTATTTCGGTTATTTCATCTCAGCAGGACTAAAAAGAAACGGTAGCTAGGTGTATTGACAGAAAAGAAAAGCAGCCCTAAATCTGGGTCTTTTATCTGCTTTTATCAGAAACCCCTGGGACCCATGTTTGTTCTTAAGCTTACCTATAATATAGGATAAAACGAGATTCCAGCCAGTGATAAAAGCCCACAGCTCACCAACTGTAACGTAGGTATACAAATATGCAGAACCAGTCTTGGGAACACGAGCACCAAACTCGGCGTAGCAGAGACCTGCCATCACAGATGCAAGGGCAGCAATGAGGAAAGAAACAACGATGCTAGGTCCAGAATCGGATTTGGCTACTTCTCCAGCAAGGACATAAACACCAGCACCAAGGGTACTCCCTACTCCCAGGGCTATAAGGTCCACTGTCGACAAGCATCGGCACAACTTGGTGTCCTCAAGACTTTCACCACTGATATTCTTCTTCCGCACCAGACACCGAATAAAGGACAGAGCTGGTCCACAGGGCAACATGGTGAATGTAGAGCTCTGAAATAAAGGAAATTATTGCAGTATGCAAAAGATAGTGCGGACTCTGGTGAAAAACAATGGGGATAAAAGGATTTGCATGAAGAACTTAAAGCACATCTACTAATACGTTCACACTGTTCTGTGACATTAAATAAACTGGCATGTGCTTTTTCCCCAGGAAACAAATTAGGGATACAGTACTCCTAATTTTATATGTAGCACTTATTTCCCCAGGGAGAGAGATCCATTATCTTTATGTTTGTTACACTGCTAATGGCCGCTTCTTAACCACTTCCAAAACAGAAACAGCCTATTATTTCATACATCATAAAGCCTTTTAAGATAAAGGATCAACACCAACATAAATACGGATTTTTGGGATCTGTAACTCCAACACTAAGACTGTAAACAGCAAAACTTTAAAATACAGTATTCTGACAGAGCCAATTCAATATCCTTTTGTCTTCAAATACATAGCTTTTGCCTTTAGATTTGCTTCAGTAAGAACTGCTTGAAAGCAGATTAAAATAGTGTTTCTAACTCTCTCACACACCAGTAAAGTTTCCCAGATCTAATTATCCTTACAAGAAATCTTGTACATCTCTGCCTGACAATCATCTAACAAAACCTGATGGGCTAACTGCTCATCCATGCCAACTGCAGTTCTTCAGTATTCTGAGTGCCTGTCACAGTCTGGCATGCGATCAGCTCTAGCACACAAGCTCAGATTCTGTGACCGACCTGGTCCTGCAGGCCAGCAGGTGGGCAGTGCTTCTCTGGCCTGTGATATGGGTGCCTGCTAGGAACAGCAGTGATCCTGCTTCCCAACTCAATCAGATGGTCACTGAGGGTCCAAAGCATTTTCTTGGGAGGGAGGACATGGGCATCCCATAGAAAATAATATTTTAAAGAGGCAACATTAATGTACAAGTACTGTCTTTATGTATTTGTTTGAATTGTATTGTTGATGGCTAAGAGTTTGGTAAGAATCAAGTGATACCATCTGTCATCTTCCCAAACCGATGTTTGTCTTTGCAACTCATACCATAAATATCTATACTCTGCTCATGAGTTGTTAAATGGAACCCTCCTGGGAATGGAAAATCTATTTAATTTAGACAAAGATATTCTGCTGGTGTATTCCTTCCTGGTCTGTATCAGCTTCCTAGAACAGCAAAGGACATTTTTACTCACACTAGTTCACTCTACTAACAGCAATGACTTTGTATCAAGATGGATAGCTCAATTAACAGTGTTTGATCCTAAAACAAAGAGTCAGAAGCAGAGAGTATCAGGAACTGCCATCCTGATACAAGACTGCTTGGGAAAAACAATCCCCTGAGAAGAGAAAAAACATTTTCACCCTATTCCTATAATAGCTCCCCAAGTACACTCAAACATGCCACTTCTGTATTCAAAGAGCACCCTTAAGACAAAAGGTCTCCATTCCCTTTTAAGGAAAGAGAATTTGATAAAGGGTAGTGAATAGAATCGAATAGCTGTGGATGCTACATTAACATGCTTATTAGTCTGCAGCCCATGTGACAGGCAGCAATGCTCTTGTGACTCCATGCCCTTCACCTTAGCAATTTCAATGTTGCAGAAACATAGCATTTTTAAAGGAATTATTTCTCCCTCCCCCCAGATAATATTTCATTTGGTATTTCATTAACAGGAAAAAATACTCTGGCAGATCTTGTTCTCAGACCACTAAGCAATTTCCAAGACTCTTGTTATTCCAAAGTCATCTCAGATTGTTTTGCTTCTTTGCCATTTGGGACAAGAAATCCCAAAAATTGAACATGCATGTACTGCAGTGGCCAGTAGTGATATTATGGTTTTCTTGGCTGAGAAGGAATCCTTATGGCAAAATAGGAGGAGTTTTTCTGCTTCCGATTTCTGCTTCTTGTGTAGAGGAAGGAGGCTAGTTCTTGCTAGCCAGTAAGAGAAGACACCTCTTCTGACTGAAACCCAGCCTTTCTTCTTTAGCCTTTAGAAACTGGAGCACAACCAAAGACAAAGTTAAATATACAGACTTTGTGTCCGTAGAAGAAAAAAACCCCACCTCCTGTGCATGGAAAACTTCTCTTTGTAAGTTTATCCATCTTAACATGGATTTGACAAACACATGTCCTTTTACAACAACCACTGGAATCCAGCACGTCTTCCACAGTTTCCTATACTTAGTATGCCTAAACACATAGTAAATAATGCTTGAACCCTGCTTCACAACTTCTGTTGCTGTGTGCCAAGTGCAGCGCTGTACCTCAGACATGGCCCCCTTTCAGATTTGGCTGAGACATTCCAAGACTTCACACTTGATAGGACAGTGCAGCAGGAAGAACTGATGAGCTTAGGAAGATATTTGGCTTCACGCAGGACCACATGACATAGGTATGAGGTGACAAGTGTCTTCAGAAATAACTGTCAAGTGTAATGTTTTTCTGAGGTGTCCCTTGTAAAGCAGATCCTTTCATCCATCACCCCCTGCAAGAGAATAGCCTGGGCAATGACTCACTGCTGACATGTGCTGACTCACAAGCAGTTTATCAGAACACTGAGACTGAGAGCACATCTCATGCTAAAATACAAACCTCTAGAAGCAAAGAAGGTAACAGCTTGGGTGTGCCTTTTGGTGGCAGCATTGTCCTAGACAAGCTTACACTGACTGCCACCACACACTCTTACAAAGGGTCTTATTCCTGCAGACTCACAGATCTTATTCCTGAGTTTGGACAAATACCGGTTTTCTTTCCTGTTGATCTTTATGACAGAGAAGAATATAAAGTAGGGTAAGTGAACACATTAAAAAATTCTCTCTCCAACTTTACAAATAGCAGGTTTCAGTATTTTCCTAACTGCTCCTTTTTTCTTCCTCTTTTCCCTGCTGCAGCCTAACCCTGCCTCATCTCAGCACACGACTGTGGGCTCTCCTTCATCTTGGCCTCTACTGCCATGAGATCTGCCAGCGCTGGCCTGGGCCCCTGCTGAACGTCCTACACAGCTGAGGAGCACTGGGTCTGCTCTGAGCCTTTCTGGGAAGACACACTTAACAGCCTGGGAGAGGGGGTTTTTGATAATTACACTGGGTAATGAATCAAGAAGGGAGTGAGTGCTTTTGAGGCATCTTTGGTGCACCCGTCCTACATTTCTTGGAGCAGACATGGATACCTGCCTGCCTTTGAACAGCAATGTTAGGCATGTAGCATGCAAGGACGACCAGTCAGGGTGGGCTGAATTGTTCATGCAGTTTAAACAGAGAAAAGATTGAATCTTGAGCTTATACAGAGTTTAAACATAGGCAGTGAGCGATAAGAAACCAAAAAGGAAAATGCCCTTGAACTCACCAACAGTATGCAGTTATTTCTAATTAAGGTGTGGAGCAGACACAACCTGATGATTCTCTCATGCATTCAAACCTGTGCTAGGCTCCACTTTGAAGCCTGCTTACAGGGAGCACTTCATCACAAGCAAAGCAAGTTTCACTTTGTCACAAGCAAACACCTGTGAAGTCCATTTGTTACCAATGTTGGCACATTCCTTTTCCTGCACACAAGTGAGGTGGCAGGTCTTTGGCTCTGCATGTGCTGGGTCACTGCACTTTTGAAGTCTCTTTTGGACTAAGTTTTAATTTAGCTACATATTACGCTATAAACACGGAATACGCCTCCAACAGTCCTCCAAAAAAGGCAGGTCTCAGTTCAGCTGCCTTAGACTTGAGGACCAATGATCAGTCCTTACTGAAACCTCCTCCTTCCTTGAACACATCGCTAGAGAGAACTGCTAAGCCATCCACATTACAGCTCAGTCTTACCCCTTCAACCACTTTCAACAAAGATACAGGCAGGAGAGTACGACATAATTTAGACAGGAAAGGAACGTGACAGATTTATCGAACATAGGGGGAGGAAAAAACCCAAAACAAAGCTTCCCCATGGCTGATGGACTTTCACGGTAAGAGTATAAGAACAAGCAGGTATTTCTCCAATCCCTTTTGTTCTTTATTGTCTTGGTTAATTTTTTTTCTCTACACTATCTGCTGATAAAATCGTCTTAATTTCAGCCTTTCCTGGCCAATTGTAAACCAGATCATTTACTGCTTGTCAACTACACATCTGAATACCAGTCCAAGAAGATGAGTTCAGCCTTACAATTTATACCAGCTCTTTGTTCAGGTCGATGATCAGGAACATTTAATCATCATCTGTTGTTAGTCCTCTTCTGTCAGGAAATGTTGGGTGTCAAAAAATTGCTAACTAAAAACACAACGCAAGGGACAAAGTCTCTATCTGCAAAGATCATATTTAAAACTGCTTTGACTGCTTCACAGTCATGTAAAATCTACCATTTCTGCAAAGTATGTTTCATGTAAAAATAACCTAACCTAGCCTCCTATCCCACACAAAATTCAAAAAATAGGTGGCTATTGGAGCAAAAAAGGTAATTTACATCATGTGTCAATAATTTTATTTCCATTAAAATAAAATTTTAATTTAATCATGTCTCATACATGGTTTAAGTTAGTAAACATGAAACCCAAGCTACTCATGAGAAAATCCAAACTTTTGCTGCAGTTGCCATTCAACTTTTCCTACAAAATTTTCCATTAAAAGCTCTAATAAAAACCATTAAAATCTCATATGGAAAGCAAATGTTATAAAGCAATTTGAAACCTCTGAAAGTTTTAGTACTTTTATTAAGATTTATGTTTAATGATTTTTAAAGCCAAAGTAAAATAAAGATATTTTACTCAAAACTATTCTGTTGAGCTAATATTATATATTACACTATTAATTTTAGATGCAGTAGTTAAACATTTTAAACAGCATACCAATTAAGGACAAAATACTCCAAGAAGTTTGTAACATAATGAAAATGGGAGAATATAAATATATACTGGTCAATACAGATTAATTTAGCATCTTTCTTCAGCCTCATTTCCTGAAAAACCTGTAAAAGTTTATGAATTTTTTTTGTCTCCTATTGAGTACATGTAGCCTTATTAAAAATTGCAGTATTACATTTATTAGATCTTGTCCAATAATATATGAAAGTGAGATCTTGTGAAATAATATATGAAAGTAAAAGAATTGCATTGATTGGATCTTGTGCGATATTATATGAAAGTAGAAGAATTACATTGATTTGGTCTTGTGCAGCAATATATGAAAGTAAAAGAACTCAGAGATGAAGCAAAACTAGGTATAGTCTATGATTTGCATGCATGTACATACATGCACAGCCAATACATTGTTTTAGTGCAAGTGTCCTAAAAGTTCATGTGGTGCCCGAGACTCTCACAAAACTCCTAATGCCTTGGAATATTTAAAGTAGTGTATTTCAATAATACTTCAAGCCATAAAATTGGAAAGCAGCACCTTTAACAGAAGTATAGGATGCATAAAAGGGAGAAGTAAAGAAAGCTTCATCGTTCAAAAGCAGAAACACCTTCTAGTCAGACTGGGAAGGAAAATATAACTGCATCTTCTATGCATTAACACTGTAATTTTTACTTTACCAAAGACAGAATAATGCTGTAACGCAAACAAACTGCATACCACAGCTCTTACTAATCAAACAGCACATATGTTAAAGGCAACGTTTCCTGTGATAACCTGGGTTGCTTTCAGGTTACTTCTTTCAGCAGTAAACTTCATTACTAACCTGATTCAGAGCAACTTCTGCTGCGCAAATTTCTGCTCCTCTTACTCAGTCCTGAACTCCTGCTGTTATAAATGGAAGAGTAATGACTGAAAGCAATTTTATTAAAAGACTTGCTTTAAAAGCCAGCTGCAGGTAGTGTGGGAGCCCTCGGTGTTGAGGGGTGGAGGCTTGGCAGCCCAGGTGATTGGAGGGCTGCGAGCTGGCCAGCTATTTGCCCAGCCAAGCAGGCAGAGAGGGAGGGAAAGTCTTGCTGGTGTTCAGATAAATCATATCCACTGTCTTCATGACACAAAACCCAACTGGAATGCCATTTCCTGCATTTAAACACACCTGTGTCAGGGAAACTTTTCACTGAAGGAAATGTAGATATCAAACCTGGTATCCCACTGTGATACCAAGCAAAGTCTTTCCATTGCCCTTGTGAAAAAAAACCTGGTTTTGAAGCATACTGAAGGATGCCTTGCAATGTTTTGAGACCTGAATGCAATAGCACAGCATAAAAACTGGTTTTGTTAAGTAAATTTTAGAAGAATATAAATAATTTTAAAAGTATTGCTGTGGCTAGAAGCAACACAGAAGGAAGTATCTTTACAGAGATGGGTTAGAGCCCAGTTCTGTTGAACTGGGGTAGATGTACCATAGATGATCTTCTCCTTTATGTGGCTTGAAATGAAAAATGCTGAAGACTGGAATTAGAACAAGCCAAATATTCCTGTGACACAACCAATAAATAAACGTCAGTTTCTTTAAAATTAGCTTCCAGAATAAACCAAACCCCAATGTGTAATTTACAGCTGTATTTTTATTACTTCCAGTGGCAGACAACCCCACTCCAAACATGTAGTAGTATTTCCAGCCAATATTATTCACAGCATATTGTTTCCTTCTAAACACTCATGTTTCAATCACTTTCTTTTTGTTGAGCTAACATAAGATAAACCTTGCAGAGAAAAGCACTATGCTTCTCATCATTAAAAGGTCTTTCCTAGGAAAATACGTAGAAAAACATACATTGTGTGGCAGCCCACTGCAGCTTTCTCTCACCTTTTACTTTTCCCTTACTGTAAAGTCTGCCAGTGCTCCAGAAGCAGAGAAGGTTCCTCCTTTTTGCTTCATGAATAGCCCTACTTCCTGCAGCCACACAAGGGAAGAATACAACCTTTCCTCAGCTCTCCCAGATCCAAGGAGAAATGCATCCAAGAAAGTGTGCTCCACAAGGACGGGCTGTGTTGCAAAACCAGGAGCCCAGCTTACATTACCCAAGGCAATTATTTTCTTACAGGCAAAAATATGTTAAGAGAAAACATCTTGTTTGCTGAAGGTCTGATGATGACAATGCTAATTCTTCTCCTGTTGTTGACCTCATCCTTGTTAAAGATGAACTTTATCTCTGTCATAGTTAATACACTGTCAGAAGATAGAAACAAGAAGTTAAGCTACAGGTTAGGTTTCTTGTGCAGAAGTACATGACAACCACTTTTAAGGAGCATCACTGACCCGTGACAATATCTAGGCATTTTTTTTACCAAACTAGCACTCTCTAACAATTCCACGAATGACTCAAGAATTACTCAGACGGTTCTTGAATATCTCAGTGAAGAAGACTCCAAACCTCTCTGAGCAATCTGTGCCAGTGCTCTGGTCACCTGCACAGTAAAGAAGTTCTTCCTCATGTTTAGCTAGAACTTCCTGTGCATCATTTTTGCCCGTTGCCTCTTGTCTAGTTGCTTACCTCCTGTCTGTGATAACAATTCCTCCCTGGTAACACCAGAACACTTATGGATCACTACAATGACAGAGCTAGGCTGCTTTGGTTTGTCTGACTTTCTAAAACTTAATCCTGAAAATAGTAGCACACAAAAGCTACACTGCTAAAGGCATTCAAACCTAGAACCCTCCTGGCTCCCAGTCAAGAGGCAGGGAGCACACTGGCTGGTAAAATGAAATGGCTTCCATTTTGGGGGTCCCACCTCGATCTAGTGTTCTGTGGGGTAGATCAGTACACCCCCATTACGCAGTGTTTGGATCAAAGGTCCTATGGACAGACACTCAGACACAGTTTTGTGTGTGTTTTCAGTAGCACATGCTTGAAACTACAAGAAGACAATGTTGCCACCCAGCAAAAGTAATTTTTGTAGATTCAGTTGAAAGGTGTATTTGTGTGCCTGAAGGTGTATGACAAAGCAGCATGAGAGGGATGCTCATAAAGGGATGGGTCTAGTGGGGGACCAGTGAAGGATGCCAGAGCTGGTGCTCTTCGGACAAGACTGAGCAGACAGAGTGCTGTCTGGTGGCTGTTACCTGCAATAGCATACCCAGCTTCTCTCTCAAAGGAAATTCTTGTTTCTCTCCAGGAAAGAGCTGTGGTAGATCCACTTTGTGGCTCCCTGTTTGTTTCCAGTTACAAATCCAGCTGTGTTCGGACCAACAACATTAAGTTCTGACTTTGGAGAGTTTTCTGCTCCTTAGCAACTATATCACTTAGATTAATCTAGAGCCTCATCCAACGGTTCTCTGATTTACATACCTGAAGGACTTTTGTAGCACATTCTTTCCATTAAAAAGTTGATCAGGAATTCTCTTCTTCCCAGGAAAAAGGTTGACCACATTAGAGGGAATGAATTGAAGGACAAAATTATTTTGTTTATAGTATTTTTCTACGGAAGGCTCCTTTTAGAACTTTCCCTTAGAGTATCAAAAGAGTATGAACATACTTTTATAAAGTTATGCAGAAATTCATGCTCAGGGGATTTTAATTTTACAAAAAAACCCCCAAACCATTAATTTTTAAACTCTTTCACTGACTGAAAGTTCTACAGATGCCCAAGTGACAAACTGATTAAAAGCTGCTCTGTTGTTGACTCTGACTTGTCTCACAGACACAGCCTCACAGCTACAGGCCAAAAATCTGTGGAGTTTTACATAACTAGAGGTGTTAACTGTGCACATGCATATCCATGTGCTTGCCCATGTAACTACACATAACTCACCAAGGTTAAACATGAACAAAAGTGCTTGCAGGCCCGGGCCTTAGTGAACCATGGCAATCTCTCCACTTCGCAGCCAACTGTAACAAACACAACTTTTGTCATGAACAATTAAAAAGAAACACAATGGGTTTTGTACACTTTGTGCAGCTCTGATGGGTTATGAGAAGATGTACTGGTATTCATAAGAGGATTCATCAAGTGCCAGCAAGAATCTTTTCTAGATAAAGCTGCCATTTGCTGAATTCCAAATATTCCCAGGGGTCTAAAGCAAATGTTTGTAGTGCTGACTCACAGTGCTGTCCCTAAGTCTAAAATCAGAGTTTTCGAGAAGGAAAGTAACTATTAAAGCCATACTATCTACAAAAAAAAATCCACACACACTTTTTTGGCCTTGAATACAGGATGAATATAGATAAGAAATTTAGACAGAAAAGTCTGAAATATATACAAAGAAGAACCAAGAAAATCAAAGTTAAAACTGGAATTGAAAATAAATTGTGATGCCATGTCTCACCAAAACTGAAATGATTCTGTTTTGCATCTCCCTGGACACCTAGGAGAGGAGCATCAGATGCAGCTCCACACTGCAGCTTGGGAAAGAGCAGGAGAAGGCACCAGCAGCCAGCTGAAGCGTGAGGACACTTCTCCATCAGAGACATGTATTTACAAATGGGTTTTCAATAAGAGCACCGAGAAAGATCTACCAGAAAACAAACTATTAAGGCATTGTGAATTTTTTGTGGTGTAAGCTATTGCGTAACATCTTACTCTGCTTTTCTATAAGCCTGTTTGAATTTACAACATATTGAACTGAAGCAAACGTTAAAAAAAGTATTCAATTTCTGACAGCAGGCCATGTTTGAGCCAAATGTGCGATAACACATCTAAAGACCACTTAGGTAGGTAATTGGGCACATTTCATAGAAACCATCCCAGTCTATGTAAATGCAGCTGACATTTAAAACTAGTACTTAATGTCAAAAAAGACAAAACACCAAGCTTTTTTACCCAAATAATGAGGCTCTGGGTTATTTATTATTAAAAGTTGTATTACCATGTATGGAGATAATAGTTTTTTAGTTGTTCTGAATGTGCTTCATTTATACCTTTTCAAGTTCACTCTGTTCTAGTTATCACTTTCTTCATTACCTGAATTAACCAACTGAAAGTTTACTTTCCAATCCTTCTGTAATATCAAACTTCCTTTGACTTACTGCTTTTCATCCCAGTCAGTCAATCTCTTTCCTCAGTTTATTTGGATTTTTTATTGTTGGAATATTTGTGAGGGGGTTTTCTTTTTCTTGTTTTTTCCCCCTTTCTTGGTTTCATTTTTCTTTAAAAATTTTTCAACTGGAAAGGCTAAAAGTGATCTTTTTCCCCTGTATCAAAAAGGGAAATCTTTCCAGTTACCATCTTTAATGATTTTTTTCCTATAAAAAACAATTTTGTCCAGAAAATTTCTATTTATTTCCATTACATTTCTATTATTTCTATTAAAATTTCCATTTCTACTTAATAATCATTTTCCTTTCCGGATAATGACATGAAGGTTGCTGTTTTTACGTACTCTTTTTAATCAGTAACAGGGCTTTACCTTTCACCCCACGGTTACCAAGTTTTCAGTAACAGCCTCTTGTGTAAGACACAAGCAAAAGCCTCTTAGAAACTAACATCAGATCAATTCCATGTATTCTGTTCTGTTGAAAACTCGACAAAATAAAAAAAGAAAACTCTGAAAAACTGGTAGAGATGTATTTACAAATACAGTCCTGGAATATTTTTTTTCAGTGATAATAGGAAATATACTCAGTGATTGCAGGATCAAAATTAAATCCCAAACATCTCTATGCTGAAAATTGCACTGATTTGCACAAAAGCTGGTGATTCTCTAAAAGGGAGGTAGACACTGGTTCTAAAGTAGAAATAGTGAAAGTCCTTTCACATGCCTAAACTCCTGAGGTGGCTTCAAAAATGTCTATAAAATCTGTATTTTTTAAATGGCTTTGCCTGTGTGCTCCTGTGCACTTCCACAGGGGAGTTGAAAGGCCCGAAGAGCAGCCTAATTTCATGGTGCAAGAATGGAAATTAAGCAAAGAACTAATGATTCACCTGACTTCTCTCCTCCCTTCCCAACCTCAGATGGCTGGTTTGATGGGTTAAGTAGCACCAGCTCCAGGGCTTCCTACTCTGCTGGGGTTGTCCAGTCCCATCCCTGGGTCACAGCACCTCTCAGCCCATTGGACCAGTGCACCACACACCAATGGGCTCCAGTGGATCTTTTTGTTTTAAAAAGCAGTGCAATTAATATTCTGTGTTGAGTTACTGAAAACTGTTTTTATATATATATATATAAAAAGTGGTCTTTTCCCCTGTCTTCTGTGGGGGCCAAGAAAGGAAGAAGAGTCTGTGGAGAAGAAAAAAAAGATGAATATATCTAAATTAAGACTAAAAGAAATCACAGACGATCCCAGAAACAGCCCCACTTACAAAAATATCATGGAGCAGGAGAAAGAAGGGAATTCCTATTACACATCTTACTTGTTTCTGCATGAGTTTTTAAGGCACATGGAAAAGATGCCATCTCAAACAGATTACAAAAACCCAACAAAAAACTAGGTCTAATCAAGGTGTCACAACCTTCTTATGATGGAATGTCTAAAATTAAGCATGTTTTAATTATCTGCCAATTATAAGAGTTTTTAAAAGTCAAGTTTGCTTTCTTGTGCTTATAGAAATCTAAGAATTAGATGCACATTATTTATATTCCATATTTCTTTTATCATAAGTCAATGGCAGTAAGAATTAATTTAAGAGATTCTTGCACTAAAGTTTTGAAAAATCTCCTTTGCAACCAAATATTACTATGAAATAATGGCAAAGTATTTAAATTAGGATTCTTCACTGGATCTGTCCTGGACTTGAAATATTAAATCAGAGAAGTATTTTGCTTCCATTCTGTGTGAAAATGGAACTGTGACATGCCCAGCACCGCTGCCACACGTCGCACACACCAGACAACATGTCCACTAAGTGCACTGCTGTGATTTATTTTAGGTTTATATATCAGAACAATACAAAACAACATAAACAGGAATGGTTAGTTCACACGATATAAATAAGACGGATCTGCAATGCTTAATCCCAGAATCATTAAACAGCATTCTGTGGTCTGAAGTTAGTGCTGTTAAAACCACCCCAGATTCCTCAGAGGTACTTTCTGCACCCTGCAAAATCAAACACCGCGTCTTTCAAATATGAAATCTCCAGAATAGTAAGTCACTGCAAAGTCACTAGAGCAACCCTGTTACACAGCACTACCCTTTGACAATAAATGTGGAGGCTCCAGATACCTCCAGACATTAAATGTCCAAACTGTACATATCAAGATCATATAAATCCAAACATCAAACATGATTTATAACTGAAGTAACTAATGCCAGAGCGTTCCTTTTTCATTCTTGGCTTTAAATAGCACCACTACATTTAATGCTTCAGGAACAGAGTTTGAAGAACATTATAACCTTCAACTTGGTAATTTTTTGGAAAGACTTTCAAATTTCTCAGTATTTTTTAAGCAAGTCAATAAACAGCTTGACTGCATGTAATATCTCACAGGTAGAACATGACCTAGACTTCAAAATGCAGTGAAAATCAGTACTGACCTCGATAGTTGCACACTGAGATCTTGCTCACAGATTTCCAGGGGGGTTAGCAACAGGTACAGGAAGTGACCCTAACCATGTGCCGTGGCTTTCCAGAGAGCCTGCCCAGGCTGCAGTGCTCCATGATGTAACACAACAGAGCACTGCAGACAGCAACGCCCTGCTCAACATCTTCTGAGGGAACACTGAAAACCCTCTGAGAACTTCCATTAAAAAGAAGTATTCTTTTGTATTTTAGTCAAATCACAGCTATGCATGGATGTCGCTGTTGAGTTTGAACAGCAAAATAAGAAAAATGCAGAATTTCAGGATCAGAGATGAAAGGAAGCAAATTTAATAATTTCTAAGGGTTTTTAAATACCAGTTCACAAAAGGTATGTTAAGTGGCATAAGGCAATTGGCCCTCTGGCCATCTATCTCTTGAGGGGATTGGTCAAATTTTAAGATACTTATTTCTAAATATTTTCTTAGTCAAAACTATAACAATCAGGCAAACATCCTGTAGGTGCAAGAAGTTTACAAAATCGTAACATAGTCTGAGATAGTTTGAATGGGGAAAACAGAACTCTCACAAAATGCTACAGAGAGCTGAAGAAATTCTCTGCTGAAGCTTTTTCAGTATCCATACATGACAATTGCATAACCATGAGGAAGACATGCTTTCACATCCACGCAGATTTGACGTAATGCATAAAGACTGAAACACTGGCAAGTCTGCCTGAAGAAACCAGATCTTCTCTTAGAATAAATCCAAGTTCAGCAATAACAGGAGAATCATTTCAGCAGAGCACTGAAGAAGCACAAGCGTTGGTTCATAAAGCAGTAAGTATTCTGTAAATAATAAATAACATATGGAATAACGCAAAAATTTGAGAGAAAATCCAGCTTGGGTGTGCATGTGTGTTTCTGTACTCCCAGCCAGCCAGCATGATAGTTCTTTACTTGCAACTTTATCTTCAATATAAATTGTCTGGAGGTATTAGAAAAACAAACAGCTTAGCAGTTCCTCAGTTTTTCCAGAAGGCAGTTCTGCTTATAAAAATCAAAAGTCACTTGAGCATTAAATTGCATTTTCTGTATCTATGAAGCCACTTCATTGACTATCAAATGGCACAGAGGAACAAACCACATGAATGTTGCTTGCCGTAATGTACTTGCAGTACTAACTTGATGCATTAGTTAAAATAAATACTAGCAAATGTGTTTTCAGGATAATTTGTGTCACATAGCAAATAGGAGGTTGCTGGGACAGCCATTACTTCTCCCACCTGAAGATCGGGTGAAATAGAATTTTCCAATTTTTTTTTTGTTGTGGCAACAGAAGGCTCCATAAATGTATAACTTTTTATTCTATCTTCAGCAGGCACAGAGCATCTCAATAAACATTCTATACCACCTCCTCTCCTCAGTCACTTTCTTCCCTTGTCACATCCAATGATCCTGAATGGCATGACCAACTTCGGACTGAAAAGGTCAGGGGATGTCACACAGATAATTCCCTCAAACATCCTCTTCTAACTAAGATATACTGAACATTAGCAATACAGAACATCAAGCCCATTCAGTTACCAACTTGTCTCATATTTGTTCTTTAATTCTATGCTCGTATATTTCTTTCTTTATCTTTCACTTACTTAAGTGAAACAAGATAATTTTTCCCTTATTTGTTCCTGAATCAATCACTTTTTTTAAACCTATATACAAATCAGCCTCATCTCCAGCCACACTGTGAATAAGTTGTGCAGAAAATCCCATAGAACGCTAGATCCTAACACAGCCAAATATATTTCCTTAAAAAAACCCAATCCAAATGCACAAGTCAGGCCCTCAAAAGTCCATTCACTGCAAATAAGTAGACTAGCTGTCACCAAAGAGATATCCTTCCACGTATTGTGTATGTGGCTTTGTGTGTATTCATGAGTGCAAACTACATTATTTCTCAGTTCCTACTGTGCAAAAAGATACTGTTATTATGGCTGGATCACAATTTTGGAGTAAAACTATTCTGCTTGCTCACTTACTTCTCATGAGCTCTGGAGACAATGACAGCAAATTGAGTTCCAGCTGCCTGTGTGAGCAGAGGCAGGATCTGGCCACAACCCATTCCTTACTTGCCCCAGGAGAAGAAGGAGGCCAGGACAGATTCACTATCTCAAGGACCAAACCCAGAAAACAAGCTGCTAGTTGCAACGCAATGATCTAGGAAATGAGAGGCGGGAAAGACAAGACGGCTCATTTTAGCAGCTACTTGGAAAAGCTTCTGACATCAGATATCTTGTTTCATAGAGTAACTAGCACACATACAACCCATTTTGGGTAAAATACTGAATGGAAAAGGTCATAGAAATTACTTCTAATTTCCAAATGCCACCACTTCCCTCACCAGTACTAGATGGAATATTTCACCAGCCTACTGATTTTTATTGAACCTGACCATTGGTTAGTACCACCTGTAAATGATACATGTTTTCATAATGCAAAAAAATTTTGGCACGAAGAGCAAGTACATATTCCTCATGGAAACACTATAAAAACATGAAGCTTTAATTATTCTACACCAGCAACAGATACTCATAAAATGAACTTTGTTACATAAAATTATTATAAGCTGTGTAAAATCCTTCATGCCTAATCTAAAAATAATTCTTAGCTAGTTTAAATGATAATCAACATGTCAACAAGTATACCTTGGCTAAGATCCTTTTCCACCTATGCATTGCTTTATTGGCCTTCAGAAAATGCCACTTTGGCATGCATTTGTCAAACTATTGCTCTTTATTCTGCCCCTAGAAACTTAGCCACCAATGCATATGCATATCTCATGCATCTCAATTTCCAGCAGCTGAAGAGGCTTAAGCAGAACCAAATGTTCCCTGTGATCAGACTCCCATAACTTCCAGTTACTTTCTTTTATCTCCCTTTAATTCTGACCTTCTTTCACATTTCACATACATACTAGGTTCACATTTCCATTATTTTCTGCCTTCTTCAATCATGATTCATCAGACAGGAAAATACTAAGATACAGTAATTTCTCCACTATGAAAATATTCTTTAAAATATTTTAAATTGCTTCTAGTTTTATAATAAGAACTGTTTGCTTTGGCTCAAAAAAAAAACCAACCAAACAAAACCCTAACATAATTCTAAAGTTCAAAAGAAAAACAATTTAGAAATACTTTGACAATAATAGAAGGAAAATCACTGCTGTTCTTCAGCATTTCTCCACTGAAATCTAAAAATAATAGGTCAAAAGACCAAAATACCTCCAGTTTCACAAACTTTATGTAGCCTTCTCAAACAAACCATCCAGAGTTCAACATCTGTTATTGAACCACTTAAAACATTATCTATCAATTTTTTGGTAAAGAGGGGGGAAAAAGAAGAAAAATGCAGCAATTACTAGTCCACACATAATGCATTAGTAACAACATGATTCTTTCAGGTTATTTGGTCTGAGATAATAAACCATTTTGAAAAAAATATCCTTGTCAAATACTATCAATCTGGTATACTTAAAAGACAAATAACAAGCTCTAACTGAAGTAACAAAATAGGATGGAAGTTTGGAAATTCAAGGCAGTAAGTCTGGGTCTAGATAAAAGGATATGAAGGACAAAGAGCTCCTTCTGATTTTCTGGATTAAGAGCAACTCTGTACCTTCTAGCAAAGTTTCAGTGGTGCATAAATTAGACATGTTTTTTGGTGCTAGCCAAATAGAGTTTTAGAGATCTATCATATACACAGCAGAATTTCTGGCTAGAACAAAAGGTAAAAATCAACCTTGAAGATAATCCAGATGACTCACCTGGAATTAATTGTCATCTTCTTCTGATTTAGGCAGGGATTTACTCCCTGAAGTCTAACTTCCTCTCTATTTCCAGACCCTGCAGGCACAAAACTTTAAAAAAGAAGACAAAAATCAATGCAATCTGATACTCTGCTTCAGCACTGCAGATACTTAAGGAAACTTCCATGGAAGCCTGCCTGTTGTGTACAAACCATGTGCCATTACTTCACCTCTAAATGATGGTAGATGTTCTACCTCCTCGTGTGTAACTCTTCAGTAGCACCAGTAGTCATCCGACCTCACTCTGGTTATCCCTAGAGATTAACTGGATGATGACACACTACAGTCTCTTGCTGACATAATGTTGAGAGAAATTGTTGAAAACTGAGAGTACAAGTCTGAAAAAGAAAAGTGCTGTTCTTCTAGCCATGCACCACAAACAGGTATTTCTTCTGAAATTTTCAAGACAACTTATTCTACGCATCAACTATAGCAAGGTAATGTCCTAAGCAGGAAAGCTAAGGCTTCATAAGGGTGCAGATGGACACATTTCACTTACTCTGCAATTCCCAACAATCGCAAAGAGAAAAAAAAAAAAAAAATCTCCAAATCATTAGAACTGATCAATTATCTTCAAAAGAGACCTTAAAAGAGGTTTTTGGCTTTTTTTTTTCTGATGGGAATTACAAAAACTACCACAAACAGTAGACAACTGTGTGATGACAGGAATACTTCTGAAAGGGTGTGTAGGGAAGGCAACAGCAAATGGATGAATTGTCTAGAGCAGAAAAAATAGATTTACTCTTGAAAGACATTGGAGGGCTCAGCACCGGACTGCAATGATTCATATGAAACTGGTGACAGCTATTAAGCCAAAACATGAGAAAAGGAGAAAAAGGCAGTTGAGCTACTGAGCCCAGAGATCAAACAGATCAAAGACAGCTACTCCTTCTGAAAAAAAGACTATTTTTTCTTTTTTTTATTTATAACTTTGTTCTCTGCTCTGAAAGTTGTATGAGCGCGTGACATTAGAAATTTTATCATGACCTAGACATAAATCATCCAAAAGAGTAGAAAATGCATCTGACAAAGCAGATACTTTACCATTTCATGCCTATCCATAAAATATACACTGGGATAAACGATGTGATGACATGCCATGACTTCTTCAAGAATTGAACTAATTTCATATTTCCTTTCATTCTACTTGTTCCTAATTCTATAATGCAAACTCTGAAAAAACCAAACCTCTCAGAAAGCTATTTCATATGATTAAAGTTATGTTCTGCTAACAGGTTCTCTTCAAAGACAACACATAAACAGAGCATGAAAATATAATTCAGCTGGGGAAATTGTTAAAACTATGAGTCTGGCTCTTCCTAAACTTAGCTTAACTCAATTTATTCACATTGCTTCTTTTCTTCTCCTCTTTCCTCCACAAAAGACAAAAAACCAAACAAAATAATGTTCACAGTTTTAACTGCTTGGAAGTAAAACAAAGCACATTTGTTAGAGCTTGTGTAAAAGCGAGGAGATGGACTCTAAGTGAATGTGAGTAGTGTTCAGAGGATTTCTTTGTTCAAAATTTATCAAACTGAGTATATGGCACAGAAAGAAAGCACAAGTAACAAGCACATGCTGGATCAAAGGCTATTTGGAAAGTGCAATCAAAACCAGATGAGAAGTTGTGGATAAGGAGGAGTTAATTTTTGGTATTGGAATGAATTTTGGAATGGTATAAAAGATCAAAAAGAAGCTACTGACCATTAAGATTATGAATCTCTACTTCCCCAAAATGAATTGAACATCTCCCTAAGAATATAACTGGGTATTATAGCGACTTCTACTCTTAAGCTAGGCATCAGATGTTAGCCACAAATTACTCCTTATGACATCTATGCTTAATACAATTTAGCAATGCCCAGAGACAGCCAAAATTGTTATGCAACAGAATGCCCACTCAGATGGGAAATATTTTTAACACTTAGATGAACAGAAAATATTCTTAAAAAAAGAAAAATAAAAGAAAAAAGACAAACAGAGGAAGAAGAAGGAGAAAAGAAGTTGGGCTGTATCTGATAAGCAATTTTCTTTTCTGTCAGCTTTACAGATTACGAGCAGAGTTTTGTATTATAGCTAAGAGTAAAATGACTTAGTGACCCCATTTATTTGGATAATTCTTGAGGCTGATGTGACTCAAATTCATGGAACTAATTTGTCTGGATAACAGCTTTACAAAGGTTCTGAAGAGTCTAGACATTTTCACTGTGGGAAAAAAGATGCACAATCCATTTTATACAAACTTTAAAAATAATATCCTGCAGTCATCCTGTCATATTGCAGATTGTATTTCTAAAGTCAACAGCAGATAAACTAAAGCATTTGAAAGTAGCTGTGTTTGTACAACACTGGAAGGTATCAAGGGAAATGGAAACAGCCTTTGATTCAACTATTTTGCAAGAAATGATGTAGCAAAGAAAAAGAGCAGTTATCTGCAGTGCTATAGACTCCACACAACTTAATTTTTAAGGCATGTGAAATTTTACCTAATGATGATATGATATATGATATATGATATGATATTACATGATATGATAGGAAAAATAAGCTACTTTTCGAAGAACTACTTAACTCTGTCATTTCTTGCCTACACTGATTGGGGCTCAGGCAGAAGAAATGTAGGATCCATGAGAAGTTTGAGCACTGTTTCTAGCAGTCTAGCACAGCTTGTCTACCTGGAGAAAGAAGAAAAAAGGAGGCGAGGGAAGAGCCAAATATGGTATTTGAGTTGCACATCACTCTCTCCTACTATAGCTATAATTTTAGCTTATAATTAGGTTTTAAAACTTACATCTAAAATACTTTGGCTTTACTCCACTGTGGCCTGCCAAACTATTTTCCAAAACTGGTTTAACTAGAACTTTTTCAAACACTGCTGCCAAGATATTTAAGCTCCAGAACAGGAGAAAAAGGAAGAGTCAGCATTTATTTCTTTTAAAAAGTAAAAGAAAATACTTAATTCTTTATCCACGATCCAGAAATTCAAATTTATGCATAACCAAAAAGACTGAAATCCCTTCAAAATTAGGGCTTTGTTATAAAAGCACTTGAATTTACTACAGATTGTAGCCACATGGCACAGTTCTCTCTATAAATATACTTTGAGCCCCAGTTAGTGAAACAAAAAACTTTTCAGCTGCTAAGATAAAAAGTATCTCTGCAATTATTCATACTGCAGTAATACTCAGCTTAGAATCAAGGCCTTAGAGCTTAATCTAAGAAAAATCAATAGTATGAGAAAAGTGGAGTTAAACAGTGAAATGTGCGTGCATTGGTGGGTTCATCTGTCTTCCTACAGAGGCACAATGAATATTCTTGACTATCAAAACACCAAGAAGATCCAGTGTAGCTACTGCTGGTCACACAAGACCAAACAAGAATAAGAATGGAAACAGCTGGTACAGTTCATCTGCCAAACACACATCCAGGTTTCTTTCGTTGGTGCTTTGTAGGTTATTGCGATTCAACATTTTCCATTACACAGCAAATGCAACACTTTCAAGCACTGTCTTTACACTTCCCTCTTTTTGGCAAAGCCTCATGGAGATGGATACTCCCTTTCTGCATGGAGGCACATGGCAAAGACAAGAGGTAAGGGGTATAAGTTATTCCTGGGGAGATTTCAATTAGACACAGGAGGAAAATTGTTCTATGAGAACATTGAACCATTGGAATAACTTCCTCAGGGAAGCAGTGGATTCCCCAGTGTTGGATGCTGTTAAGAGTCAGCTGGATGGGGTTCTGGGCCTACTTGTCTAGACCGTGCTTTTGCCAAGAAAGGTTGGACCAGATAATCCTTGAGGTTCCTTCCAAACTGGTATTCTGATTCTATGTTTCCATCAGCGGAAGATCCACAGTCAGTCTGGAATAAGAAATTCCCTTCTTTGGGTACTAAATTCCACGAGAACACATGTGCACACCAAGAACAGTCCAACCAAAAACCTTTATTCGATTTAGACTTCATGTTGTCATATTTACCTCAATTTTCATGGAATACTGCCAAGATAGATAGAGATGGGTGATAAAATGTGCTGGAAAATATCTCTTTTTCTGACCATTACCACCAACAAAGAGTGAGTGAATGCATCAGTCTCAGAGGTTGGAGAGCAACAGTGGGACTAGCTGCTGAACTGTCACCAAAACAGACTTTGAACTGGAATCAGAAAGAATGGGAGAGTCATGTACAGCAACAGAAACCCCACTGATACCACAGTGCACCAGTCTGACCGCAGCATCTACAGGCAGAGCCAAGTTACCCATGTTTACACTGGGGTTTTTTTGGCAAGTTTACACTGGCATTTTCTCTCAGATGCATATTTTCAAAGATATTTTCCCTGTCGTACAGGGAAAATATCACTGCGCCTTGGTTCACTCCATGGAGTAATCCTGAGATATCCTTTTGTATGAAAGGAAATTTGGATATGTATTCCAGAACAGCACCTAGTCCACTCCAAGTGGTAATGGAAATTCAGTCTGTGGGACCAGACAAAAGCTAACCTGAAGTCCTCCCAATTCTCCCACTTATAGCAAATGTAAGTGACGTGGTCAATGAATCCACTGCATCAGAAGTTTTCCTCTACAGCTTCATTCCTGCAGAGCTGTATCAGTTGCTGAAGTAGACACTGCCACTGCACACAGATAACACTGAATGCTCAGGTGCAAAAGTTGCAGGCTGGTCTGCAACCCACCTGAATACAAAGGTGCTTATCAGACAGCTAAGCTCCGTGCTGCCATTGCTTCATCAGCAGCTATAGCACAGTTGGAACTAAAACCTCAAGCCAGCATTTCCACCAAAATAAGTGGTGTACCCTAACTGGATGTTTGCTCCTGCATTCTTCCCTTGGGCCAACACAAACATTTCTGTGGCTGCAAAAAGTGAATTAAACTGGGGAATGGAGCCACAGTAACACTGGGTAGGTACTAAGTCAATTTTGAACCAGATTAGTTTCCAATACAATTTACTACAGAGCTGCACAAGTTCTTGTGCCAGCACTACTGCAGGCTAGTCATGGAGAAGGATTAACTACTGTAGGCAAGACTTAAAATATTTCAACTCTTTTTGGTGCAACCATAACTCTGAGTAAGGACAAGATTATTCTCAAGGAAGGCCACAAAAGTCTGAACGGCAAGATTAAAGTCTAGAATGTAACACTGCAGCAGCGTTGATGATGAATGACTCATAACAATGCGTAAAATCTCATCCTATCTCTGGTAGAGACACGTGCAAAAGACAAATCCATTTTAAGTAAACTTGGACAATTCGGTTGTTCAGCACACAGTATTACTGGTACATCTTAAGGGAACAGAGTTATTTAGAGAATAACGGTTACAAAAGTTACTTTACTTTAAGTCTTATTCCATTCCAAGTTCTGTGAAGTGAATACTGACACCACACCCTGCACCCTGATGTGGCATTCACTGATGGGAAGGCCAAATGAACTTCTGACTCCAAGTTACACGATCTGAAATACGAAAAGCACATTAAGGATACTACAGAAATAATACAGGCACCATTAGTTCTGCTTTATTTATAAGAAAACACAGCCTAACTTCTATTTCAGCATGCCTTATTTTCAGTGTGCCTACTCTTATTTCAGTGTGAACTGCAGGAAAAAGCAGCTAAGAAAGACAAGGACAGCAACCTACAGAAGCTGCATTTGTATAGGAGGGGTTTATTTACTTTCTTATTTCAATCTTCTGTTTCCACAGTTTCTGGAGAAGATCATTGTGAAAGCTCATCCCCACCACTTCCTGAGATGGTCTTAATACATGAACTTGGAATTCAAGTAGGAAGTACTGCTAAATTCTAGGGCTCTTATATCTAAATCCATACAAAGTAGATTTCTTCTCCTTCCCTTCAGTTATAAATTTCTTATTGGAAACTGTCCACCTGGTTCACTTAGGGCTTAGTATATGCCTTTTTAGCAGACAGTATATGCCTCAGTATAACAAAAGAGCTGTGGCAGGCATACAGGCAATACCTTCTTCCCACCACCCAAAAGCAAGCTGGTACACTGTACAAGCCTGAAGACACAGACAGCCACTCCTCACTGTGCAGCCTGGTGCGAGACCACATTCTGAAACATCACTTTGAACACGTGGTACATATTGTCTCACATTTTGCAACCTTGAGTGGGATTTTAACTCTACCATTTCTCTCTTCTTGGTCTGAAGCATATCCCACTTCTCCAATTCTTGAAGGCTATTACAATATCAAGTTTCACCTCTTCAGGCAAGAAAACATATTTCTTGTAATGGCTCCTACCTCAGAGTCTGTTCTCAGAACCTTATCTTTCTGTTCTGCCCAGTAATTTACCCAATACTGAACCAAGCCAAATACATTTCAGCAGAACTGTATCAGTCATGAAAAACGCTAATGTCAAGGACTGCAGTATTTCTGATGGGGCAATCCAAACTTTCCCTTCCTGGGCCTCCAGAGTAGAAATCCATAGTAAAATATTCAGCCTTATGCAAGTTCCCTGTCTGACTCAGTTTCATATAGACAGAAACAACTTCGCCAGCCTATCCAATTCACAGATTTATTTCCCAGGTTAGTTTTGTAGAGACTTACTTCTTGTGGTTCCTGAAACCCTGCTTTCTAAGTTTGCTAAGAGAAATGCAAAAGTTCTCCACACTCAAGCCAGCAGCCATGCTAGTTGGTCAGGAGAACACCACAGAAGTAGCACTGTGAATTAAGTTGCTTTATACCACCATTTCGGGTCTTCCTTCAGCCTTTGGATGGGTTTTCAACGGGGTGTTTCCCATCAAAGAAGATTCTACATAGAGCACTTGGAAGCATGTCTCCAGCTGCTCCAACTTTCAACTCAGATGATGTTTTAAAGGGTTTGTAGTCTCCTCCAGCGAGGTGATGAAATTTAAAGTCACATATGTCACATGCCCTGCTGTGTGTTTCCAGAGTCCTGTTTCCCTGAACATAGAAGGAATCAAAGTACCAGGAGAGCTTCTTTGCTTACAGTTGCAGGTTTCTTTCCAGGCACCCCAAGCTGCCCCTCCAGGGAACACTATGAGCAACATTCACATCACTCTGTTCTTCTGCTGCCTTTCTGCCATTTGCAAACAGCTGCGATTAAGCCAACTCACTGTCTAACTGTGTGCTACCAGCAATGCCTGTTATCAAATCCTTAGAAATCATATGGTACACTGAAAACCACACTTCTATTAGCTAGGTTTCAGCCAAGCAAAAATACTGTATTTCACTGCTCTTTTATGTAGATTAAAGGAAGATACTTATCACACTCACCATCCTCTACAGGAGTAATTTGTACAAATTATCACATAGCTGTTTGGACAAATATGCTGTAATATTGCCTGTTTTCATGAAAAAGCACAAAGAAATAATTCTGAAGAAAAAGATTTTAAAAGGAAATTCTGATGGGTTATAATAGTCTACTAACAAATGCAAATGAGAGTTGAGATAGTGTTTGGGATGGGGAAGGATGAAGAAAGATATTTGCCACTTTGGTAATTTCTCTGGTTCTATGGAAATAGTCTCTATTTACAATGCCAAATGGAGATCAGAATCAGATCAAATATGCAATAGAGGAGCTAGAGTTATAGTAAAGATGAGGCAGATTAAAAGCAGGAACTATGCAAAATTCTTCATTCAGAACCGTTTCTGACATACAAGTCATTTACCAAGCCAGTCTAGAAGAGCATCACTAAAAATGCACTTGGTAAGTGGTATCTTCTTGTTTGAAAAGTTATTAGTTTCTTTAGCTCCAGTCCAAAGGAACGAAACTATGGAACTGAACTCTACAGGACTTCCTTTGCTGCAGGAAAAGAATGATTCTAAATGCCAAAACTTACTTCAAAAGTTTGAGGGATACCACAGTCATGGTCAAAGTTTTTCAACTAATGCTTTCTTCAGTGACAAAGATGGTCTAAAAGGAAGGGGAGACAAAAATCAGAGGGCATAAGAGAAATTACAGTATGTTTTACAGCTATGTGGAGCATATTGAATAGTTTCTTCAAATGGTGGTACAATTGAAGCAGCTCACACTACTCAGTCTGTTCTCTCCTCTGTCCATTCCTTAATTGTGGCTGCACAGCCATGTGTGTGGCCAGTCCAAATGGAATAGGGAACTGATCCTCAATCAAAAATATCCCAAGAAAGAAGATTAATGTTTCCTAGTCCAGTTCATTGCACAGAACCACAAACAGCTGTGCAGGCACAGAGGGATGGTTACAGGAGCAGGAACAAGAGATAGCAGCTGTAAGAGTTCCTTATGCTGACACAGCTTCAGTAAGAAATGTACAAATTGTACCTATGAGCTCATCCAGCCCTGGAAAACTACTTGTTTCACAGAGCATAGTGGATACATTTTAATTAATTTCAATGAAAGAGTGTAAACATTCACTTTACATAACCAGAAGGCTGACTTAATTTATTGTGTGTGAACAAAAACGCAACATAAACAGTATTTTACTGCAAATTCTGCTCATTTTGCATCTGGTTCATTGAACTAAGTGCAACCCATCTGTTACCATACAGGACAGAAAAACTGTCAAATAGGAGAAAAACCCCTCTTATTTACTACAAATCTAAAATTATTTGCTTAGACAACTAATGAAGTGGAATATATTGGCAATTAAACACCATAGAAGGCTTTGCAGAGTACTGTAAAATTGCATGAAGGTTTGTAAATGTTTATAACTGGGACAATTAGAAATACAAAATAGGGTTATTAAGTCTGATGTTGAAACTAATTGCTTCAGAATAGGACACATGCATAAATTAAAAAATAAATTTCAACAGTCTAATAAACTATTTCTTATTAGAAATCATTCTTATTAGGTGGACATTGCATGGGAGACTGCAAAACATTCTGGACTGGACACTCAGAAGCACTGTTCCACTAAGGAATAAATGTTGAGACTATTAGAACAGATTTCCTTCCCTTAGAGAAAGCACATCACAGGGCTGATTTTTCCCTCTCAGTTTCTTCACTCTCTACCACGCAAAATCCACACAACGAATCCCTCATTGCTCTAAGACATTCATTCTACCAGAATACCTCACAGAAAATGATAAATTGCTACCACATGGTATTTTTCAGTATCAGGCTCTACCGTGATGATGAAAGTCGCATTTTCACGGGACAAATGGGATGTTTCCAAATGATACATGAACATCTACTTTTTAACTCCTGAGAACTTATTGTAATTGTGTTAAAAATCTAAAGGTGTCTCAGCAATAGCTGGTTGACATAATTCCCAGGAAAAGGTTATAGAGTTTCAGAGGCTGGACATTCAAAAGAGAGCAGGAAAAACTAAGCAGACATGGAGAAATGAACAAAAAGCAAGACTGGTAGGAAAGTCATATATTAATATGCCATTGTAATTGGAAAACCTACAATAAACATAAGCTGTAAAATCCAAATGTATGATTTTTGGGAGTACATGTGTTTGGGGAGGGCAGTGGAAGATCACAGATTAGTCTGCATGATGATCTTGGCCTAGAGCATCCATGAACTCAAGTTCTGGTGTGACTGTCATGCACTTGAGCAAAATAAAATAATTATTGTTGCTAGTTAGGAAGCAATTTTTTAACTCTGTATTGAATATTTTTAGATAATAAAACATACTTAATAAAGAAACAGAGAACACATCAATTGTGAAGTCACAACACTTTCCATATAAAACATACTTATGAACAAGTCACTCCTGCGGAAGTATGTATTTAAATAATTTTGGTGTCCAAAGTATACAGTTAAATAATTTTGGTGTCCACTGTGGGATTGTTGTAACCTATTTATTTTGTTGTCAAGGAAATTTCTGATAGCAGGTCAGCAAGAGTAAAACCAAAGACCACAAAGTAAGGTCTTCTTCCTTGCGTTCTGAGAACATGTAAGCAAGCCAGCTCTGAGTGTTTACTCATAATACATTTAATTTTCCTGCAATTTTCCATAGACCTGATATAGTGCATAACCTAAGTTCTACACAGCACAAGAATTTACGCAGAATGTGACTGAAAACCTAAAGCTCTCAGGCAATCTGGATCTACCATACGTCTTAAACAAACCTGTTCAAACTCTCAGGAGCAAACGCCATGTGAATCACCATTGCTTCTCTATGCAGCATCTCATCTTCAGCTACAAACTACCACAGAGAACCTCATAATATTATTTTTTCTCATGTAACTGGCATAACACAAGTTTGCCACTGCTCCACCTGCATACACTCCAAGGGGTCTTTCAAATCCAATGGTCTCTCTCATTATTTTCCTAGATGTTGCGTTGCACCAGCCATATATTTCCCTGAGCAGAAAACCATAAAGTTATTCTATACAAACTGATGTAAACATGAAGTATAGCAGTCTCTACTGCACTGAAAAAGAAGATGGGAAACAGCAAAAACAGCACTCTGAGAATATGAGAAGTAGCAACTCACCTTTGAGGCTTCCTTGGGAGATATTTTAATGTTTTTTCATAGTAACCACTCAGGCCAATTTGGGTTTGGGGTACTGAATAAAACTAACAGAAAGGATAAGATACTTGTCAAAGGATGGCAAGGACAGGTACACAGGCTACCTTAAAACAATGAAAGCTTCAAAGCAGGTCTATTTGATACAACAGGAAGTCTCCCCATAGATGGTGTTTTAAGAAACACTAATTTCTATTTCTCTGGACTTCTCCATCTGACAATGAATATTATAATTGCAAATTTCATAGTATTTCTAACCAAGCACCATGTACTTCTTGGTAATTCATATATTTGAATTTTTAATATTGAATCTTTTTACTGATCTAGTTTGAGATAAGTGCAATTTTTCTCTTACTAGTGTGCCAGCATAGCAATTTACATAGTCATGCTTTATTGAAAAATATTTTTAAAAAAAAAACCAAATTCATAGATATAGGAGGCACCTTCTACAACAGGCCTCCAGCTCGGGAATTCCCTCTTCACTCAGGATGAGACCTTGTTATGCCTGTAGAACAGCCCTTCTTTATCAGAAAGTGCCCAGGGCCCCTCCTTGAAACTTTTAAAGAAAGAAGGTGGGCACAGGTTGTTAAACAGTGCATAGAGATAAGGCATCAAGGTTTTCTAAAAACATATTGCTGAGGAAAAACAACAACCACATAACATATAAATTACTATGTACATATTATTGCATATAACAAACCTGATGTTTCATGATACTTCCTCAGTACTATCCTAAAAAGTCCTCCCTCTCTTCAAATCCTTGCATCAAGAACAGAGCAACTAAATTCTGAAACTGTACTCAAATACTTACTACTACTTTAAACCCTAAAGTTAGACTGTCATTACAAGGATCAAAATTACTGCCTAATCATCTAAACTACTGCTTCCAAAAAGCACACTGAAGCATGGTACCTTTGAAAAGAATCACACATGCATGCTAATTCTATATATCCACAAGACTTTCATCTAATTCACAGTGCTGAAAGTCTTTCATGGCAAGTCACATCCCATTGTCTTCTCTCAACTGCATGACAGTCCAAAAACATTCAAGGGCAAAATAAAATCAATATTCGACCAAATAATTCATAAACAGTGTATTCAGAAGAATTAATTTCGGTCCTCATGTGAGTAATCAGATATCTTGACAATATCCAAATGTTTCAATTTCCTTTAATAATATGGAGATGTTTCTCAGTCTAAAGAAACTGAAAAAAAGACAATAATAATCCTTTCCAAATTCTGTTTCAATTATTATTTATTCCATAACCACAATCTGCATGGTACTGCACAAACAAAATAAAATAAGCACAATCGCTTTCCCATGTTGTCAAGCAGTTTGCAATCCAAGTCCAGGCAAAGAATTAACTAACCTCAAATAAAATGGGCAAGGAGCAGAGATCAACTACATGAATTCACAGAGCTACAGAACAGCTTATCCACACCATTCACTGTTATTACAGTAAGGGAAATTAAGATTAGATTGCACTGAATCCAACTCCCTCCCCCTAAAAAACTCACCTAAAACATAATGTTCTTTAAAGCAAAGATAAATTTATTCCATACGTTTCTCAAAGCAAAATATTCTGGAAAGCAAAAAGCACAGGTGAAGTAAATTTGTACATTAAATACAGATGATGGAAGAAAAATCTGGCAAAATCACTTGGTACAGTTTGTCTTTTCCTTCAGTCCAACCTCAAGTGACAAATGTTTCCTTGTTAAGCTCCCTGCAGAAGTTTATTTATTTGCATTTTGCCAGTTGACACCCTTCTACATTTTGTTACCTTGCTACAACAGATAAATTCACAAAAATTCCAGGAACCAGTAAATTGGATTAATGTAATCATCCCTTTCTAGTAGTACATCTGTCAAAGTAATGTGACAGATGTAATTTTAAGAAATGAGATCATTTAGTGAGAACGATGCAAGAAAACTCTGAAAACTGATGTTACCATCACAAAGAGGCAAAACTACCCTGCTAGTGATAGAGGGAACTACAGCATAACACTGAATCACCAACACTGACTTTGCCTGTTTTCATTACTTATCAGAAACAGCAGATGTTGTGTGCACTCCACTGCATTTCTGATGAGTTGTCACAGGAAACTGAGGGCACCAAAACTCACCTTTCTCTAGCAACTGCATGGAGGTCTTTTGGGTCACCTACATTAACTACTGGCTGTGGTAGGAAAAGGTAATTGCAAAAGTGAAAGGGAAGAACCAGAGCCAGTGAACAAGCATGATGGTAATGCGATGGTTTATATAGGATTGTTTCCTTGATTTTTCACCTGGTTTACTGCTACTTGTCAGACACATGCAGCCATTCAGACACCAATGAGAGACTATACTCTTCTAAAGTAAGTGTTGTGGAAGTCATCCTATGGCCTGGATTTTTATGTAAATTAGTTTTAGATAATGTTTCTAGAAGCCATAACCCAAACTAGAGTAGATGCTGTCATCAGAGCTGCGGTGTTACTCTTCCATACCATTCAGAAGTACATTGCTGTCTGGGCAAGACTTTGAGAGGCTCCATCTGCCCCTGGGATTCTATTAACTTTATGATATGTGACATACTTTATTTGGGAGGACCTCTGTTATTTAACCATAATATATTCTACTACAGTTTGTTGCTTAATTCTTCACAACAGATGTTGGGGGGCTGCTTGCGTACATTCACAGCCATCACACATACACTTGGGAGTCTGTGTAGTCTAGGACAGAATCTTTACAACCACAGTAAAGACAGATATGACAATTGTCTGTGTATGCTATTCCAGTAGCACCTCTCCACAGTCAATAAACACAGGCTCAACACCAGCCATTAAACTATCAATTTTTTAGACCGTCACAACCTGCCCACTCTCATTTCCACAAGGGTTCAGTTCATGGTCAAGTGAGAAAGAGGGATATTCATGTATGTAACTGCTGTAGATCCTATATTGGCATTAAGAGACCTGCAGCAATCATCTTGCAACCAGAATGCTTTATTCAAGGTAATTTCTTCTCGAGTTGTGTGTAGAACAAGATGTCCTGAGCTCATCCTGTGGTCAACCACATTTCCCATCAGTTTCCTACACCCATCCATCCAGAAATCTCTCATTCCACACATATGCAATCCTATGCAGGAACTCGTGAAGACAATGACAACATTCAGTGCACTTCTAAATGATCTTTTCCTTTGAGTATGTCCACTCAGATAAATGAGAATTTTGAGATCAGGCAGGATAATACTGTGGATCTTGGATGATTGTCAGCAATGACTAAAGTTAGGAGTCCCAGAAGCCACTCTTACTAGTAACCTTTGTAACTCTCACTGGAGTTGTAGTGGCAGATCACTTATACAAATGCTTTTCCCAGCAGAGAGGAGGATACATTTGTCTTTTCTGAAAGCTCAACTGTTTGCTTCCAAGAGCCCTGTCAGTTGACTTACCAATACTAAATTTCTCAGCTGCTAAACCAGTGGGATGAATCTCTCCCCAACTGAAGAACTAACAAAAGGACAAAGAATTGAGAAGCCTGAGGATGAGAATTGTATCATGACACTGAGGGATCAAGGGAAATGTGCGAAATGGCAAAGGTTTCGTGAAGATGGACACTTTCAGACACATGAAAATTTACAGACATAGAAACATGACTCCAAGTATTTCTGTATACTTTTTACTGATTTCAGCAACATATAAAATAAATTTTAATATCTTTGTATGGAAAAAGCTAATATGAATGCATGAAGTTCTGCTTTTAAGTCACAAATATGCATTAAAATGGCATTGCTAAACTTTCTACACCTTTGGCTATATGGCATTAATATATCCCTAACTAAAATATGCTAAGTACATTAATTTATTAACACAATGCTCTCAGGCACATGGGGTGATTTTTGGGGCTGTCCTGCGCAGGGCCAGGAGTTGGACTTTGATGATCCTTGTGGGTCACTCCCAACTCAGGATATTCTGTGATTCTATGACTAATAAGAAAGTTGAAACTCATTTTGATTTAATCTGTAAGTGTGTACAAAGCTAGAAACAGCTACCTTGTCATGCATCTTATCAAGTACATTTTTAGTGAGGTCAGGAACCTTGTTCAGACCGTTTATGCATGCACACATACTGAACTTCAGGATCAAAACTTCATTGCATTAAAACTTCACAAAATGCCAGTTTTCATCCACATCTGAAGAATCAAAGTTGCATTTTAGTAACATCACTTAGACAGAAGATTACTCCATGCACAAATAACCTTCATCACAACATGTGGCCAAAGAGTAAAAATGCATGCCATTCATACAAAACATCGCTGCACTTTTCATAAGATTATCAATATGGCTACTTACATCTCTGTGGGGTTGTTTTATTTCTGTGCCAATTTGCATCAGAACCCAGTGCACTGGGGTTTAGAAGAATTGTGTGGACAGGGGTAGAGTCAAATGAAATCAATTGCAGCCATGGAGATCTGCTTACAGGAGCAGGGCAGGCAGGCAGGCAGCATGCCTTTTTCTGTCTGAGTATGTAGTACATGATAGATGTCAATGAAAACAAGCTTAGTTTTTGTATAGGCCCGATGCCTATTTTTACTGTCGATGTTTTAATGCCATTAGGTAACACAAACCAGAACTCAAAACATTTTCCACAGTGTGTAATCCAAATTCTAATCCAAGACTCACTGTGTACTGAGTCTGCACAGTGTCTACAGGAACTTTTTATAGAGTGAGTTTTGTCTTTCTAGCATAAACAAACTACCATCAGCTTGTTTCAATATACACAAGTCCTATATGCCATGATCCCTCGTCTCACCTCCACCATCTCTGAAACATCCGAACGCCTCACAATGGACTTGTTTTGATTTTAATAGGAAGAATATAGAGAAAAGTTTGAAAGCTTCTGTAGTGGGTTGAAAAAAAACCCTGAGTTGATAGAGAGACTTGTAAGCCAATCGCTTCTCGTGATTTCGCATATCAAAGCCCGCACAGCCGCGGGAAGGGGAGTTTTTGGTTTCCGGTCTCGCCCGGAGGGGTGGCGGAGGCCGGGCCCGGGCCCCCTGCGCCCTCCACTCTCTCTCTC
>VWZW01005778.1:245269-331557 GCA_013397115.1 Edolisoma coerulescens
AGAAAGATGTTTTTTTCACGGCAGCAGATTTTTCTTCTCCGGGCGGAATCTGGTTTTTTTGCTTCCTAACAGTTTGGAAACCACGCTAAGCAGAAGGCACCTCTTATCCTCTCAAACATGGGAGAGACTTTTAAAGACTGTAATACTGACCTGAAATCACATGTTTGTTATCTTTTTTGTGCGAGTTGGAAGAAGAGGAGAGTGTTTGGAAGAGAAAGAAAGGGAGAAGTGGGGGGTTTTGTTTTAAGTTCATATTATTTTCTTTTACCTTTAATTCTGTTAGTAATAAACCTGTTTATATTCTTTAAAGTGTTGAGCCTGCTTTTTGCCCACTCCTAACTTCTTACCTCACAGAGAGTAAAGTCAGCGAATGAAACTGTTACACTTAATTAGTGTTTCTGCCTAGTTTCAAAATTAAAACCCACGTCAGCTTCTAAAAGAATTTTGGGTATTAACATACTTGAAGCAGAGAGTAGGCTTGAAAAAAGTCCTTTCACACCTTAGGCCAAACTTCAGGACAATTCTTTTCCTTTCACACCTTAGGCCAAACTTCAGGAAACTTCCTTTCACAGGCAAGTTGCTGGAATGATGTGTTAAGCACCAGCACAAAAATCAGCAGAAACTACATGTGCTGTCAGAACTAAAGTGGTGTGATACCCCCGCTTCCCCAAAACTAACATAATTCAGCCGAATTAATGGAGTTCACCTGCATCAGATTGATAATGCTCTACCATACAAACATGGTATCACAAATCTCAACTGACACCAAATATTTTAAACAGAAGGATTATGTTCTCCTGCTTCTGATACCTTAAATTTTAAACTTATTTTACTGGACTAGTTTTCTTCAGCTGTCAGTAGCATTCTCTGTAGGGTCATATATACTTCAAATACATTTCTACATTTAAACATGCAAAGTTGGCAGAAAGGAACAACCTTACATCTCCTAAACTTGTTTTACCACAGTTAGGGACCTGCACCCACTCCAGGCTCTGCACTGAAGTGTGACCTCCCCAACTTCCCAAAACGCACTGAAGAACGGGGGTTGCACTGCGATTGTGTGCTTTGAGTCAGTAAACCCCCGCACGGGTAACACCTGCACGGACAGCGCCTCCACGTAAAGTCAGTGCCTTGAGCGAGCTTGTCAGAAACCCAAGGAGGGGCGTTTCACCCATGGACGCCTCCAAACCTTTACAAATGCTACCCCAGGACCAGCAAACAAGGTCCCACACGTGCCGCCCAGGAGCCCTCAGGTGCCCCACACCCACCGGTGTCACATCCACCCCCTGCGCTCCCCGGCTGCAGCAGCCCAGCGCTGGAGCGACGGCCACCAGGGCCAGCGGGGGAACGCCAGCGCCGTTTTCCCGACGGCGGACTTTAAAAGGCAGCAGAGAACTCCTTTGCTCCTCTCCCCGCGCAAGCCGCCCTACGCCAGGAATAACTCCTCGGAGCCAGGCGGGGATCAGCGGCCTCGCCGCACCTGGGACTTGGGAGCCCTCCCCACCACGTCCAAGCCAGGCCCCGACAGCGCTTCCTCCAACCCCTCGCCCACCCGGTCCCGACGAAGGGAAGGGAGGGCGGCAGAGGGGAGCCACTTACGCGGCCCGGGCACGGCTCCATGCGGCGGCTGCGGGCTGCGCGGAGCTGCGCTAGCAGCGGCGGGGTTCTCTCGGCAGCCGAAGCCGGGGCGCTCCTCCCCTCAGGGAGCCCCCATGCCCGCCCTTCCCTCTTCTCCTCCCTTCAGGAGACTCCGCTAAGCTGAGCGGCGCGGGGGTGCAGCGGGCATGGGGGGTCTTCCCTAAGTGGTCGGACCGCGTTCCCCGCCGTGTACCCCGGGGAAGGAAGGCCGGTCAGCCCCGGCTCCGCGGTCTCAGAGCCTGTACAGACAGCCCCGCTGCCCCCGCCCTCACAGTGCCCTTGCATCTCCGCGGGAGCGACCATTGGAGTCCCACCCGCCATGCTCTCCCACTTCTTATTCCCAGCAACCACGGGCTTCTCCAACCTTGCTTTGCCCCGACTGCTTTGATGTTCTGCACGCGAATAGCCCTGGCGGGGGGTTCACGAATGATCCGCCCTCAGAAACAATTTTCCCCGCAGCTTCATGCGGCTGTGCCTGCGGGCGGGTGGGTGCGTGGCCTGGCTTTGCGCCGGGAGGCGGGAGGAGCGGCTGCTCCCGGGCCAGCCGCCTCCCAAACGCCCTTTGCCGCTTGCTGGTTCCATCTTCCGAGGCGCCTTTCAGGAGCGTGTGGTGGGGTTTTGTGAGGAAGCTCCAGGCAGTGGTGGAAACGAAGGTAGAAGAGCCGCCCTGCCTGTCCTAGCAGATAACTCTTCCTATGTTTGTTTTGGGAGACATCATAGGCAACATTTTTCTGGGAGCAGCAGAAAGTGCCACAGGATAGGTACAAGTACAATGCAGCTTCTTTTCATTCTAGTGTTGTCAAGCACTGTCTTTTCCTACAAGCCTTGCCCTATTTGTTTGAGATACCTGCGACTTGGCACCTCTATCTGTCCACAGGTTGAAGAGTTTTAGTGCCTCCCTCTGCTTCAGCCTAAATAATTCAAATAATTTCTCTCAGCCAGATATCTTTAAAAACTCATTTTAAGGCTAAGAATAGCCTTAGGCTAAGAATAGCTAATGCTAAGAATAACATTGAGAATAGCTGGAATAAATCTTACAGTCATCATCTTTTTCTCCCTGCATATATTCTATTTACATAGGTCCTTTCCTTTTAACACTATAATCTGAATTGCCCAGCTGATTCAGGGAGGTGATTATCCCACTCTCCTCTGTGCTGCTGTGGCCTCACATAGAATATTGTGTGCAATTTTGGGCACTAGAATATAAGAAGAATATAAAGCTATTAGAGAATGTCCAAAGGAGGCCTACAAAGATGGTGAAGGGTCGAGAGGGGAAGCTGTATGAGGAAAGGCTGAGGTCACTTGGTCTGTTCAGCCTGGAAGAGACTGAGGGGAGATGTCATAGCAAACTTCAACATCTTTATGAGGTAAAGCAGAGGGGCAGGTACTGACCTGTTCTCTCTGGTGACCCAAGAGGACCTGATGGAATGGCCTGAAGTTGTGTCAAGGGAAGTTTAGGTTAGATATTTGGAAAGAAATTTTCACCCAGAGGGTGGTTGGGCACTGGAACAGGCTCCCCAGGGAAGTGGTCACAGCAGCAAGCTGTCTGAGTTCAAGATGCATTTGGACACTGCTCTCAGGCGCATGGTGTGACTCTCGGGGCTGTCTCGTGCAGAACCAAGAACTGGACTTTGATGATCCTAGTGGGTCCCTTCTATGAATACATAAAATCCTTGGGCACACCTTTACAAATTTTGGCTACGGATCTGCTCCTCTCTTTTCTATGATATTCTGTCACCATATATGGTGTGTGTGTACATATATATGTGAATATGTATGCATATACCCACACACACGCATCCCTACTGTAGGCTTTCAGGAACTTCCTTTCAAAAGTACCTTAAATTCCATCCTTAACCTGGCTAGGTTTTGCCTTTCTCCTTCTACAGGGAAACTCTTTCAGAACTGAAATCTGAAAGAAGTCAGACATCTGTAACTCTGATTGAGTTCTCATTCTGTGAGTCTCTTGCTTCTCACAGAGGAAGATCATGCAGAGGGCCAATCTGACAAGATAAGAAGAGCAGAAACATATATGGGGGGTGACTGTTTAGTGACTTAGCACTTCCTAAGTGAATTTATGGCTATAAATTAAACTATTCTCTGTTTATTTGCAGAAAAATAATCATGGGCCATTCTGTTAAACAGTCATGTTGTGTTCCCATTTGGGAACTTTGGGAAAAGTGGTTGGACTACTTTTACATTTAAATTCTCATTAGAATTTTTCATGTTTCCTTTTCTGAACATTTCAAGTATAGTGTCATCAGTCTACTAAGAAACAGCTACATCAATAAGGTATGCAATACAGTGAAGATTTTTTTTTCAGAATATACATCAGTTATTTGGAGAAATCATGTGACTAAGGGGCAGCCTATTCAACCAAAACATTGGCAATCAGAAAGTTATTTGTCTTTGCCCTTGCCATGTGTGCAGAACAACAGTTCTGACTAAATGTTCCAATCCATATCTGGAAATTATGTATGTGATACATAAAATCTGAATACTACTGAAGGGTAATTTTCAAGTAACTGGATTTGTAAGCACAAATGTTTCACTAAATGCTCTATATACTACATTACATGTGAGAAGTCAGATTCTAAAATAATTAAGCACAACAGAATAAATTAGTCTCACCAAATCTGTGATACAAAATTAGTTTTGTGAAATTTCCAGTTACCCAGCATATTCTTGCTATACTGTATATGCTTTTATTGCATGAATATTAAATGACCATTCTCCACCCCATTATTTAGCTGATAAATGCAAAGAAATTTTTATCATGTGTACAAAATGAAATGAAAAAATTATGCATCCTCTTTCTTTCCCCCACTCTTCATCTTCTACCTGAGTGAAGCAATTGAAACATAAGACTGTGTTCTCATTTTGAAAATTCTAGTGTTTTCCTCTGTTAATGTGTTCCTTTCACCTTTCTGTTTTTCACTGGGTTTCTCTTTATTTAATTGTTTCTGTTCTGAGTATTTATTGTCCTGTGTGTCCTAGTGACAGGAGGAAATGTTGAAGAGATAGTACCAATGTACTTAATGAACATATAGTAAACTTAATGTCTTGACATTTAAACATGTACTTGTGAGCTGTGCTGGCTGGTAATCTGGAGGGAGGAGGCTAAGATCTAGCCTCCTCCGTCTTCACCACCTAGCTCATGGCAAAGTTATTCATAGACAGTGGTTCTTTGAGGAATGTAAGTGCTGTAAAAATGACAGCATTCTTCCTTGAAAACAGGTTAATGCTGATATGGCCATGACAGAATTATGTAGCAGAGCAGAAGGTTCATGTTTTGGCTGCCTGGACTACATTTAGCCATTAGATAACTAAGGACTTTTATTATGCAGGATAGATTGTCCTTTAAACTTTTAAAATACAAACACAAAGGGGAAAAAAGTTTGCAAAGGAAGAAAAGGCCAAGAAGTACTTTTAATCTGTGTTAATAAATAAAAACCACTGTATTTTATTAGACTGAACAACAACAAAACAGCATTTAAATAAATCATGAAAAAGTAGTGTATCTCTGCAAGTAATTACCCATTTGCAGGGAAAAAAGAAGTGTGAAGGTTTAAAAGAATATTTACATGAACACTGGATGACAATTTTTAACAGTTGGGGATTTATTTTCTTTAGAGAACTTGGCTGTGTAGAGTCAAAAATGAATTACTGCTTTTCCCCAGTAGGAAAAAAGTTCTAGCAGGACTTGATCCTCAGCTGCCTAAAGCAGGCTTGCCATTTGAGACTTCAAGGGGGTGTACCAAGGGGAGTGTTAGGGGGAGTGGCAGGAGAGCTGCAATCATCTCCCGTTTTCCAGTGAACAACACTGAGGTAACTAACAAGTACCTCCAGCAACCTATGGCAAGTCTCAGGCATTGAGCAACTGAGGCCATGTCAATGAAACTTTTAAAAGTAGAAGGAACACATCTAGAAGGAACACATCTACTCAGCCTCGTCAGCAAAGAAAATATACCTTTTGTTTCAGTTTTCAGCAGGTTGCTTACATATTAACCACTGCTTAACAGTCTCTGTTTGCAGGCTCAACATATTCTCTTCTGGGATCAGAATTTGCTCAAGTACTTAGGGTTTGATTAGCCATAATGAATCACATGAGTGGCCTCAGTAAGATAGTATTAGGTGACCTGCTGAAGCTGAGCTGGCAGCCTGAGTTTTGGCCCATTTAGAGAAAGAAATGTGCCTTGTGGGATTGTGAGGGTTGGCTTTTTTTCATCTCTTCTACTTTTCCACATGACCTGTGCAGCGAATTGACACCTTAATTTGTCTGAGAGAAGTTAAGGAGGTAATCGCTTAAGTTGGGGTAGTGATTTTGGTTTTTGACTCTTTCCAAGACATGAAATAGCTGCAAGTTTTTCAATCTGATCTATGTAGAGCTGCTGGTTAAATTCAGAAATTGTATGCACTACTTATGCATTTATGCATCACATGCATTACTCAGTGGAGTTCTGCACAAAATTAGCATCTGCCAAGGCAGGCTTGTCTGGTACGGGGAGCAGCAGAAAGAAAACTATAATGTGTTGCAGCAGAATTGAAATGCTAAGGCTTAAACTGGAACTAAATATGGTCCTGTAAAAGTGGTGCTGTGGGGTACTGCTGTTGTTATCAGTTCTGCAAGCTCAGAATATCTTCTGAACCATAAACTTTTCTTCTTTCCCAGCATGTATGACTTAATGTCCTCACACACTCAGCTGTCTTGAAGAGTCCAAACTTTCAGCTTAGAGGGAAGAAAGTACCTTGCCTGTGATTTATAAAGAGAGCTTGGATAACCAGATATGGATGCTGTCTCATTGAGCTTCTGGGATTCCTGAAAAAAGTTCACACTTGAGGACAAACCTCTGTGTAAAGGTTTGTATTTTTCTGTGTAAAGGATGCTCAGGTTATCTTTTAACAAACAAGTCTTAGATTCTGGATTCTGGTAACTATTTATATAGAGCTTTTTGTCTCTGCTGTTGTATTTTTCCTGATATGTGAACTTAGTTCTCCAAAAGTCTGGAGGCACTTTAACACTCCGTGCCATTTGTGCACTGTAGACACATCATGAGAAACATGAGCTGCTCTACACGTTTCAGTCAGATAGTTAAATTTAATGCCAAAGGCAATTCTACATCAATGGCACTGGACTTTAATTAATTAACAGTCTATTACTTTGATGTTCACCATACGTTTTAGTTTCAGTTCAGCAGTTTTACACTGTATCCTCGAGCCCCTGCTTATCACAACCTCCAGCTCTCCTAAATCAATTTCTGTTGTTCAGCATGTCTCTGTCACTCAGAAAACTGACCAACAGTTTTTCAAAATCACTTTTGAGAGCAAAGTAATACTTTTAATCAGCTTTCCCAGGAAGATTTCATTGACTTTTGGGCTGCTGTGTAGTCCCTCAAACAGCTATTCTTCCCCTTCTCCGTGGCCGAAGATGTAAGAGAAGAACTTCCCACAGGAAAAGGGTGGGAGAGAGCAGCCAGATGTGAAAGACTTAAACAGCCCTTCTGCCCTTGGAAAAGAAGGAGTATAAATATATACTGACACATTTTTAAGTTCAGCTCTGCCTAGCATGGTGGGAAGGAAGTTCTCTGAATCATTCAGTCCCAGTTATACCACTGGGGAAACCATAATGTCAGCACACTCTGCTCCATCTCTGCATAACAACAGCATTCATTAATTACTGAAATATTCCCCGAGGAAAATAATGTTTACAACTGGGGTTTGTAATTGACTACATAGATGCCACAGATTCTGTGACTAGGTACATTGCATATGTCTTTGCTCATCAGTGTTTCAATGTGTATACTTTATAACTAAGTATACATTACGCATATATGTACTCTGAAGCGGATTAAAATGACATGTTGGCAGCTTTTTTTTTTTTTTTGATGAAATTTGGATTTCTCAAATTTTTAAGTGGTAATGAAGAATGCAAAATTTTGGATATCGCACATAATTTTTCTTCTTGATTTAGAATATTTGCTCTTTGAGTTTTTTCTTCAAAGTAAAATATCACCTAGATAACTTCCTACAACTGCCACTGGATTTTGCATTTGATCTTTTTGTTCACTTTCTCTTCTGAACAATACAATAGAAGGCACCAACAAAATGGTTGTATTGTTCCACTCCTGCAGTTACTGTTCATCAGTAAGAGATGACATGATAATTGAAAATGTATCTTGCAAAATTTGTTGAACCCACCAGAGGATTCTAGGGTATTAAATCTAGGGTATTATTCATATGATGGATTTGTATCCACCACCTTTCTGTACACTGCAATTCATTTTCTTGAATAAAAAGTATGAGTCATGCAATATTATTATTTTCTTCTTTTGATACCTGAAATGTGCTGAGCTTAACTGAGCAACAAGTGATAGAAGACTTTATTTTTCTCATTACATCAATACTTACACAATACTTACACTTTATCCCCTCTAGCCACCCACATGAGTCCTGCCTGTAGCCACTTACACAGGAGGAAGAAACCATCTACTGTGTAGAAAGCAATGACTCACGACTTTAAATGTGAATGTGTATTTGCATAATGCATTTGTATATATCTAAGTTTGCATTAAAATTTCTTATTCTTTGGCTGATCTTTATGTTTGTTAAAATGCTGATGCACAAGACACCATAGAGTAAACTTACTAAATACATGGAAACTGCAAAGAAAAATCTTGTCAAAGAACTGCCAGCTGTCACAGGACAATTGCCCTCATCAAATCCTCTTTTGAGATGTTTATATATTACACTGAAATCTGCAGTGCAAATTCTCAAAAATGAAGGTTTTTATCACAGCAAATATAAGACTGATAGGAGATATGATTGCAGCATATATTTAAAAGGCTAAGTTTTGGGAAGAGAGAGGAGTTGTTTAGGTTGGCAAAAGAAGATGTTGGCAAGGAAGATGTTGGCACAGGAAGCCCATGAATACATTTGGCTGAGATATATGAGTCAATACCTAAATGTTTGTAGTAGTGGTGTCTCTGGAGAGGGGAAATAAAGTAACTGGTCTCAAAATGAAGCTGTCTGATTTATGAAGAAGATCATATAATGGAGTAGTTCACAATAGCTTCATGATATCCAGAAGATCCCCTTCAGTCATTTGTCTTTCTGAAAGGGTGGATGTATTTTAATTACTAAAGTAGTTTTGGAGAACACTGTCTATGTTTGTTACATTGCCTGGGAAAAATTAGGCCTAAGCACAATGATTTAGAGACAATATGTGGTTTTATTTTTTATGTATGCTTTTTATAAGATTGAGCACACATGGATTTGATTTATTTCCCAATTAAGAAGACTGCAGGAAAAAGAGGTTGTGTTAGTATGACCCAAAGAAGCAACACAGAGCAGAACTCAACTCGTTACAACAACACTGTAACTATGAGGATTAACAGGTTGGCTCTAAATGCTTTGTAAGACAGAAGTTAACACCCTGCAAGTGCCTGTTGGACATGGACTGTACTGGTCTAAAAGCAATTCTTTGCAGGGTAATTTGTTCATAACTGCTCACTGTCAGAAGTGATGTAGAGCATGACCTATTCATCCTGGTATTGAAGACCTTCCAGTCCCAAGTTTTGTGGTATCCAGTTTGCTTAAAAATAGCAGATTTCTAGAGCTAAAGCTAATGGCAATGGCTATGGTGCAGTTTGTAGTCTCACAGCTATTATGGTTCACGTAGTAAATGCCTATGAATGTACAGGTCAGAAAAGATGCAGCTCTCTCCCTGTAACTTATGACTTAGTCTTTTCCTAAGAAATCCTGAATTACGCAAATTTCACAAAACTGAGAAACTGTGTTCAAGACAGATGCTTCAGGCTACATGCTAAAACAGAATGACTCATCACAACCAGAGTCATATAAGCAGTTTTTTGGTCACTGAAGTACAAAAGCTCTGAGTTATCCCTTTGGAAGGGTATTTCAGAGCTTCACTGCTCTGACATTAGGAGATATTCCTGTTTCATCTTCAGGCAAATCCACTGACAATTTATATTTTTATTCTTTTTTAGAGTGTCAGTACTATCCTCTAGTTGGAGTAACCTTCCCTCTCCCTTTCCTTCTCAAATATGTTTTCATGAAGTTACCACATTCTCTCTCTGATTTCATTTTGCCAGGCTCAATAAGCAAAAAGCTTTCAGTCTTCTTTTGTGTAGTAGGTTCTTCATATCCCTGATCAAGCTAATTGCCTTTTGTCACACCCATTCAAAGTTAGTTCCTATTTCTTGAATATGGATGAAAAAAAATTGTAGACTCTTTCAAATAGGAGCTTACCAGGTCCTCTACACATGGTGGGTACAGGACACTAATACTTCCTGTATTTCTATACGGAATTCAAACCAGCATTGTGTTGGCTTTTTTTGTGTCTGAACTACAGCTTCAAGAAGTTGATTTAATCTTTTCACATGCAATTTCAGATTTGTAGAAATTTTTTCATGTATTTTAAACAGCTAGCTCATGGAAGCATGAAAAATGGAACATGATTAAGTCTTTTATTCAAGTAGGAGGACTTTAAGACAAGGGGATAATTCAGACAAGATTGCTTAAAAGGAAAAATTGTGCGTCCATGCTAAAATAATCAAAGAAGAGTCAAACTGCCAATCCTGAAACTTCAATATGACAGGACTTCAGGCATTTGGTAAGAAAACATTACAGAAAGCCCGAGTAGTGGAAAGTGAAAAAGAAACAGGATTTCATAGCGAAACCATTAAATTTTAACTCTGGCACTGCACAAGTGAAAGGGAAACAAGCTGCTGTAGAAAGAAAGAAAATGCATATTCCTTGGTTTACTGAAGTAACTGGGTTCAAGAGGAGGGATCTTGCATTTCTCCCACACCATCTCGTGTCAGATTCCCTGGTTTCTAGTAGATGTGCTCACATTGCAGCTTGTTGTTTAGGTGAGACTCTCACTTTCTCTTTGCAGCAGCCAAAAACTTCTGGAAACTTTCTCTCTCTCCTCTCTCTCTCTTTCTCTCTCTTCACTCCACCCCCTGCCCTTAATCCCATTGCCATATTCACTTGCTTGAGATGTTAGTAAGGAAAATTGACTGCCTTTAAAAGTCAGACCAGGTGCAGTTCCTGACTATTACACTTTTTATGAACTCTCCAGTTTTGTGGGAAAAAATCAACCATCAGAGTACATAGAAATTTGCCAAAAAATCAAGAATGCTGAAAAATGGAATAGAATAAAAAAACTAACAAAAAATTCAGGCTTTCTGTATTGATAGGCACATTTCTAACACATCAATCTATTCAGGGTGGACTTTCCCATGCCCAGTATAGAAGCCAGAAGTGTTACTGCACATTAATAGTTAGCCTCTACAAGCTGTGTCAGTCTTCTTGTCCACAGGGACTGATGATCACATATGGGAGTGGGGGTGGATCTGGAAGTGCAATGTGGGAGCCAGCTCCTCTCAGAGAATTCAGAAAGTGGTGAAGGTCATCCAAAAGTGGCTCAAACTATCATTGTCACTTCAGCTTGCCTGAGCAGCCTCCCACTGAATTTGATGCCGAGTCTTGCCCAGCTTGTTATCAGAATACTTTGACAGGACTGTGATTCAGCAATTTCAGAGAGATGGATCAATGTTACTCCTCTTTTATGCTACACATAACATTCACACTATAGAACTACAGGCTTCTAACTTAGCTAGTCTTTGTCTCGTCTCCCTCAGAGCATCTGTCAGAGCAGCAGTGTAGTGTAGATGCGCCAAATGGTTCCCCCCAGCCTGCATTGAGTACCTGTGGAGTTTTCCAAATCAGCCCCTGAAGTTCTGGGCCTAAAGTGGGTTTGTGTGAACTGTGTCATGGATGGATTTGCTGCAAGTTAGTGTTTTTTCCTCTCCTTTTCAAAAAGGAGAGAGCATTGGAGTGACAACAGAAGCAAAAGAGTTTTGCTGACCCCTTCACCTGTACATCACAAGGATACAATGGGAAGTTCACGGCTGTTCCAACTCAAGTCTTGCAAAGACTAAAGAATGAGGTTCAGACACTGAGCACTTGCTGTAAAAGGTATTTATGTTAAACCTGATAGTAAAAAGGTGACAGAGATTGTACGTATCATAATACTTAAGGTGCCAACTCAGAAATTCTCATTCATTGAATAAATGTACTAACTGGAAACCTGTTCAAAGAGAAGAAATGCCTTTTATTCAGGTTTCAATTTTGTGAGGTGTTGTACATCCCCTGGGAAGATTCTTGGGATGTCCTGTGCAGGGTCAGGAATGGGATTCAGTGATCCTGTTGGGTCCCTTCCAAATCAGCATATTCTACGATTCTGTGATTCTCTAATGCACTTTAATTCTCCCAATCAAAGACCCTTGAGTTTGGGTGAGTTTAGTGTATTGCAGAATTAGATTCCTAATCAAGAAACAAAATCATCCGTTAAAAGAGAAAGAGTAGTTCAGGGTGAAGGAGGATGAGTGAAGACTTGCAGCTGTCTTATACAATGTGTCATCCACCAACAATAAAAGAAACACATTTTCTATTCTTAAGTGCTACTTGTGTGGGGTTTTTTGGTGGTTCTTTTTGTTGTTGTTTTGGGGGTTTTTTTGGGGTTGAGTTTTTTGTTTGGTTTTTTGTTTGTTTGTTTTTGGTTTTTTTATTCAGCTTGAAAGAGACTTTGGTGTACTTCTTCCCAACAATACTCTGATACATTTGTTATGATTCCTTCTGTGGAATAGGAGCTTTCACCCTGTTCTCATTCACACCCTCCAAATATGGCTAATTTTAGCAAGATGCTTTTAAGAAGTGGCCTCAAACTTGTCACTATTTACTTCTATGTCAAAGGTTACATTCAAGAGAAGAGATGGTGGCAGAAAACTTCTGAAAAATAGCTATTTTTTTACCAGTTTTCATTTTAAAAACTAGGAATGTCTCAATTTGTACAGATCAGAAAAATCACACTGAGAAAAAGTAGCTACCTCACACTCTACTGCCAGTAAGAACAAGCACATGACAATTCCTATGACATAAACAGCCTTGTTAAATGCAAATTAAAACAAAAACAACAACAAAAAAACCCCAACAAGAAAACCAAAAGGGAAACCTCAGAGTATTCATATACAAAATGATGAAATAAAATACAGTTTTTATAATTCTTCTGATATACTAACTAGTTATGTCTGACTACTACATTTTCCATCCTTTGAGTAATATGACAGCTCTAAATTCTCAGGGAAAATATCATCATGCGTACCAGGCTCCAACAAATAACTAACACTGAAATCTGTTGAAAAACCTGTGAGTAGAAATCTTGATTTAATTCAATGTTGTGAAATCATCTTCTTGAATGGAATCCTGGACCAGGTCAACTTCATGGGAGTTTCATGGGGGAGAGCATACTGCCATTGTCTTTATGGTATTTAAAATATCTGCTCCCAGATCTACAGTTACCAAGGTGATGTAAAACCTTAGTGTGCTTGTAAGAAGAGAACTACGGATGAAATCATGAGAAGCACTGTCTGCTTTAACCATGTCACATCCTGGAGCAGAAAAGCCGTTTGTCTCCTTGCTTACTTTTGCTCTAACTTGTGGAACAAGGCGGTTTGGTAGGTTGACTTTTGTACGGTAATTTTTGGAGCAAGGCTTGGCCCTGGGCAGTATGGTGTACATATATCTTTGTGGACATTTTATGACTGGCAATGCTACTTCAGAGTATCTTTTTCTGAAGACTTCCAGTGCTCATGCCTTTGCTGTCTCTTAGTTGTTGCAACTTGACTCCTCTATTCACCTGGTGAAGAGGGAGCTGTCACACTTTTTAAGTAGAGAGTGTTACTGGCTAAAAAATCAGTTAATCCTGCAATTTGTTTCTAGTTAATTATACAAAAATCATCTAGGAAATGAAGAATCTGATTGCACAATTTCTGAGTACCCATTAGGCTGTCCGGAGGACAGCCAGAATTCCTAATCCCTTCAATATGTATCAACAAAGAGTATAACAAAGAGAAGCACCCACAAAAGGATTTCTCAAAAGAATGAAAAAAACCCAGCCTTCTAGTCTGTAATTCATATTGCAATTTACTTACTTTTGTTAATAGTAATGCATTGGATCATATGGCAAAGAGAATCAATTGATGAATTCTTCATGTAATGAATGCTGGAAAAATGAGTTTTTGATGGAGTCGGTGTAGATTGTGAAATTTTATTTCCTAGAAATGATGTGGCATGGAGTTTATAATGATTTATGCCTACAGTTATTGCCATATCAAAATCTAACTAAACTCACTGCTGTGAGGGAGACCACGTGTGATTTACCAACCAGAAAATTACACAAGGTCCTAAATTACACAGACCTTGGATTTCTACTGTACTAAATCCACATCACATATTTCTATTTAAATAAGCCCTCAAGGGCTTTGTTTGACTGATTGTTTATTTAACTGCAAAACATACCAATGTAATATATTTACCAATATCAAATATGGAAAGAGATTCAGACAATAGAAATTAAGACTATATAGTTTCATTTAGGCATCTGCTTTTCATATCCTCCATTTATCTTCCCCGTCAGATACCAAAAATTGTGTTTTGACGATCACGTTGAAATGAACAAAAAAAAAAGCACAGTGGCATATTATCCTTTGCAGTAAAAATGTACTTGGGTGTTAATAAGTGACAGTCTAGTAAAAACATCACATCTTCCCCCCAAAAAGTGCATTTCTGCACTGTTTAATCAACTCAATTAAGTCTCAGGCAAATCAGTGGAGGACCCCCTTATCTTTCTAAACTTGACAAATTTTTTACTGTCATGCTAAAAATGTTCGCTTGTGAAGACAGACCTTTGGTATCTTTAAAGATTCACTTCAAATAAATGTTTAACCACAGGATATCTGGAGAGGGGTTTTTTTTAAAATAAATCTTCTGAGGTTTGCGTCTCTTACAAGTTCCATGTACTGGGAATATTTCTTACTGTCTCTGTGTTTCTCTCATGTAGGCCATACTTCTTTTGTCCATTTCTGCATTATATTGAGAAGATAAACAAAAGCCAAACAAATAAAATAACTATACTTTTCAACAAATACAGATTTAAAGATGAACATTTAAAAAGTCACTGGAATATGAAACAAATGAATTGACTCCTTTGATTTTGGAAATATTCCAATAAAGGGCTTGTCCAACAAACAATAGAAACCTTGACAAGAGAAAATAACACCAAAAGCCAAAACATCTAAAAGAAATAAAGTTGTATTGAATCCCAGTATTTTCTTGAATTATTCCACAAATGCTGAACTTTCCATCTTGCAAAACACAGCAGTAAGATTAGGACTTCAAATAATTCAATTAATATAACAATTTTCTAAGATAATAGAGTTTATAGAAGCTAGGCCTAGAAACTTGGAAATTTAGAGAAATTGTTCTCTGAAATTTATTTTCCATGTACCAATATGTAATAAATACTACATACAGACACTTCTGAAGTGCAACTTATGCAAAACAAGAAGGCAGGGAATCTGATCCTCGAACACCAGTCCACAAGTACTTTTACCTTATCAATCTGGCAAATTTTTTTCCTCTATCTTCTTCTCTCTTCTTGTGCCTATCAGATGTAGTCAGAGACAGTGAAGCTAGATCCACCTCAGACTTACTGGGAACTGCTGGGAGGAAGTTTTTGTAGTTGAGCATTCCTTGACAGTGTAGAAACATGAATCGCCAAGTGCAATTCTCTCTCTCCCTCTGAAACAATCCCAAAATTTTCCAAGAGCAGTCTGTTCTCAGGAAAGCCCTAAGATGCCCTCAATCCTCATGAGAACCACCAAGCAGTGTGCTAAAAAACTTAAGTTCTGCCAGAGAGCAGCCACTTCAGGATTTGGCCCTAATCTTTCCTGTCCTGTTCATTCTCAGCAAGAAAGAAGATGCCTATGGGACACAGAAGAGTGAGCTGGGGACTAGAATAAAGCTCACATAATTACTCAGTTGTGTTAGTAAAGGACTGGAGATGTTGTTGACAGAAGACAGCCAAAGAGCATTCTGGGGTTTGTGTATGTCAGGCTCACCCAGGGATTCTGATTCACACTGAAGAAGACAAAGGCAGGTCAGGAACCACAGCAGGTACCATGGGGCAGCTTGCCACATGTTCACAGCACAAGAATCTGTGACACCCTATTTGCAATAAGGAAGATGCTATGTCAGAAGGTTTATCATCTGATCTTTACCTGAGGGTCCAGACTCTGGGATGTCTTCAACTTTGAAATGCTATCACAGCAGCTGAATCATTAAACTCCTCCTCAGCCACTGTCCCTGCAACATCAGGAAGGACAGAAAGGGGAAGGCACTCTGCTGGGCAGGGCATGAATACCTCAAGCAGCTTCCAGGACTAGGTCTTCTATATCTATCATGTTGACAGAGGAGAACAGGAGTCTCTAATGCAGTTTCCTGTGCTTTTCAGAGCACTGACAGCTTGGCTTTGTGGCAGCTGTGGATGAAGTTTATTATCATACTGGTAGTTTTCTAATGAAAAATGATTCTTACAGGTATGCATGTGTTCCCTCAACCTGATCATGTTCTTCCCCCTCTGCCAAAGTGACATTGCACCTTGGGATTATGGAAAATAGCATTGCATAAAGAAAGGAAAAAAACCCAAACCAAGAAAACAAACCCAACCACAAAACCCACACCAATTACAACTGAAAGGAATACCATGTGTTCTGCTTATGAGTAAAAACATGGTGAAGTAGTATTTGCAGTACCTCTTCTTTTCAGCTCTGTTTTTGCTAATGTTTCTTGAGGGCTTAAGTCTGGGATATCTTTCTCCATAGTCCCACAAGCAACGAAACATTTTCCTGCAGTTCAGTTACACTGACAAGCTCCTCAGTCCAAAGCTGGGTGACTCCAAGATTGTCAGAGACCTTGTGTCATTGACAGTTCACGAGAAAGAAGGTTGAGTGTTTTGTGTAATTTCTATCAGCCTCCTGACTGCTGTTCGGCTCCTATTTGGCATGACAGGGATGGCATTGTCCAGAAAGCACCCTCTACAGATTTACAGAACCTCAAAAGAAAGAAGGAGCAGGGCCTATGGAAACTGACCATCTTCCTCAGGAAAACAGTCCATCTCTAGCAGTGTGTACACTGATGGGACAAAAATTTAAGTGTGATGACTCATGGTGAAGATTCACAAAAAATCCAATCTTAAGTCCACACCAGCTGTGGAGAAGGTAAGGTTAGAGCACACACTCCAGCCCCCAAACTGAGTGAAGAAGAGCTGTTTCGAAGCCACACAGGACATAAAGTTCTTTTGAGAAAAAAGTTTGTTTTCCTGTTTCCAGCCTCTTCTCCACAGAGATAAATGAGGAAAAGGGAGGATATTGGTGCTTCTGAAGAGCAGGAAGCAACTAGAAATGGAGGCTTTCCATGTGAACCTTCATTCACGCAAGTTCTGCTTTCACCCCTGACAGTCAGCTTGGGATACAATGATGTGGTCCCATTCCTAGCTTTATAGAGACAAAATATTTTCTGCCTCTGAGGAGACCACAGAGGATTCCAGCCAAAGCCCAAGCCAGGACCCAACATTCTGCTCTTTAAGGAGTATTTCCTCAGCAGATTCTTCCAGCTGCAGTAGCAGCAGTTTCTGCATGATGATCAGATTTGGATATATGTTGGGGTCCCCTCTGGGGAGTCCAACAGCATCAGGCCAGTTGACATAGCCTGGATTGCAAAAGAGCAGCAGCCCCGAGGCAGAGGGAAGGACTAGAAAGGACAAGACTCAGAAGCGTTGCTCTTACATAAGCCAGTGATGTATAAAGTGCACGAGGCAGGTGGCTAGTGAGCACAGACATGAGAGGTCTGCCCTGTGTGGGCACCGAGACATGGCATAGCTTGAGACATTAGGATGTGAATGGTTCTCTTGATACTAGTACAGATGTAAATTAGCAGCTTTAGAGATGTAAGCTGGCAAGTAACAACCCAGTTCAGTGGCTCATGTTGTGGCATGCAGCAAAAAACACAGTGTAGACATGTGCTTTATGAGTTGACTGTAGCTATTAAGTTAGTTAACTGTTAACTAATTTGCTTTTATAACTGTTGACTCAAAGTGGGCAGTTTTGTACAGCCATGTCCATAACTATCTGAAGTTAATGATACATCTCATCTCACAGATATTTTTTCCTAGACATCGCATCCTTTCCACTCAGATGAGGACCATTCAACCATAATAATTCATGCACCCTGTGACCAATGAGCAAAAGTATTTTGTAACAATACTCTGGACATTCCACTCTGGGAACAGATTACATCAAATGCTGTCTTCTCATGAAAATAATTGACAGAGATAAAGAACACAAATTTAATACTACACAGGGTGAGAAAATTTCAAGAGTTAGAGAAAAGAAATTTCCTGAGCTTCAGGGCTTTCAGCCCAGGAATGCCACAAGCAGTTTGAACTTTTTTCAGAACCCACCCCAAAATTTAACTTTTTCCCTAAACCCAAGCAGCAGTAATGTTTCACTTGGTCAGTAATACTGACCAGGTGAAACAAAGTGAATTCAGGTATAAAAATGGGCAAATTTTGTAAAAGCACACATGAATTTAATCATAATGCCCTTTCAGTCTGAACACTGAGGTTTCCATGACCCTTGCTTAATCAGCTATTTCTCAAAAACTAAATTGCTTGTCAGTAGCTTAAAGATTACCATGTGTTCTGAACCCCTTTACCACAGAAGTTTAGTGAGACTTCACTGACAGCTTCCACAGTGTCAGTTATTTCCATAATCCTATGGCAGATAAGGGACCAAGGCAATCACTTGAAATTCAGAAAGATTTCAAGAAGCACAAGGCAGCCAAAACTGATTCTGGTCACTTACTGTGACGGCTGCTTGTCACTCAGATGGTAGGAATCACATCAGTTTCAGTTGTTCTGCAGAGACATTTGAAGAACTGTGTTTGGCTTCAGCATCTTACTAAAAAAACCCAAAAACCCCCTAATCTTAAGGCTTCTTTTTAGAGGCAGAGAGAAACAAATTATTTATCTCAAATATACAGTTTCATATGGTGTGAATTGGAAGTATGAAACAGCATTTCAGTGAGGGGTTTATCATATATTTTTGGGAAACAAATGTCATTTTTTTAAAATTTCACTTCGTACAGCATTGTAGTTTCTGTAAAATGTGGAGAGTAATCAAAATTAATTTACAGCTATCACACACTCATGCATAATCATGACTATAAAAGCCACAATTGCTTCACTGAATTCTGATCATCATAGGTCAATGGGAAGCTTCAAGATAAACTAACTCTTCAGTATTTTAAACATAGCTTTACCTAGTTCTTATACAAAGGCCAAGGAATACATTTCCTTTGTTATCCACTTTTTCTTTCTTCTCTAGTCTTTTTTCTCTAAACCCAGATATACCATGTCCGTATCTTTTTCTTCATGTTGGGAAAAATGCTCTGAGCAGACCATTAATATGGTCCCATAAGTTAAGAAAATTTCCTTTGTGAAAATGGTGGAAGCTGCCTGGCTATCATGATGTTATTTTTCGTTGAACAATACTGCTTCAGACTACACACATTTGCAGTCTGCTTTGAACTTTTTATTTTCTTCTCCTAAGTTGTTGCTGAGCCTCTGACTGAATGTTTCAATGGAAATGGGCTAAGATAAAGGTGTTTTTAACAAGATGGATAATTTTTTTTCAAGTTATTTTTATTCTTTAATATCACTTAAGGGAGTATTTCCTGTCTAAGGTTCTGGACAAGCTAGGGTAAAGGTAAATCACAGATGCTACAGTTTGGAGAATCCCTACTGTAAAGAGCTGTAAAGCTTCCTAAAACTTCTCAAGAAGAATTCAATTACTCATTGTTACTCAGGGTTAATACCTGACCCTGTAGTAAAGTCACTTTCAAAACATCGAATTCCCACTTTTAAGTGGAAGAAACACATTTTTCTGCTAGATCTTAATGAAAAGTAAGTTCTTTAAAAATTAATAACTCATCCTTTTTTTCTAAGTTTCTCCACATAGCTGGACATTTACCTTAGGAGCAGACCTGCTCAGATATACTCAGACATAGCTAATGCATGGGAGAGCTGGGGGCCACACTTACAGGTTCCTAGTTCCCAATACAGTCATTCATTACTGCAGTATCCTGCTGAGAAGCAGCAAAGGCCAAGATGAAGGAATTGCTCTTCACTGGATTATCTAACTGGCAAAATAGCTTAGGGTAAAACATCTGTACCTATGCATTTTCAAAACCTCTGTTTCACCACTTCAAGAGTTTAAGAGCTTTAAATCATCTTGTGGGAGAGTCTGTTTCTCCACTGGCTATACTGAGAAGCACTTCTCTCCTTTTTGCCCCTATGATCTGTATTGTAATAACTGACCCCTTCCTGTATTTGCTGAGCTTTCCTTTAACTGCTGTGTGTGGTATGACAAATACCAGCTCCAGGACATCATGGCTGAACTTCCCCTGCTATATCTCCAGCTGGTTGTGCTGACACGCTTTGTTATGAAAAATGCAGCGTTTTCAGAGTAACAGGAGTGAGTATTCTAATCTTGTTGAAATGCTCTTATTTAATCAACAGTTATCACTTTGGCATAATCGTACCTGTTTCTTCAATTTGTGAAATCCTCATGTAAGTAACTGGACATATATCCTGAATAATTCTAGAGTTTTGTCTATTTTATTTCTCTACTATGCATTTCAGGCCAGTTATCACAAACCTGGCCAGATATCATGCCTGTTGTATCATATATCGTGTATCACAATGTTATATGGCATAAGTTATGTGATATAAATATCAGTTTGTTTATCTGCAGAATAAGATCAAAACCATTCCATTTTCCAGAGGTCGGCGGGTATTTTTGCCTGCAAAAAAATTGCTTTTATAACAATGTAACAATGTTTTATAACAAGGCCAAATCAAAGACTTTGAGCTATTCTTGAAGGAAAAGTTAAAAGGTCAAACCCAGTAACAGTCAAGTTAAACAATAAAGTGGAAGCTGCTCCTTGCATCCTTTACCTTGTCACATGCAGTTCCTGCTATATTAACTGGGGGTGAAGTCTGTGTGTCCAAGTGCATTTTTCAGGAGAAAGTTGCATATTCCCTGAAAAAGTTCAAAAGTTATGAAACATATAAACAGACACACTGTTTCTGAATCCGTGGTACTTATTATCCCGGGTGTAAACATGTTCCAATAGAATTAATCTTTATCATTTGACAAGTGGCATGAAAAACCCTGACAAAAGGAAATAACAAGAACAAATCTTATGAGGAGCAGAGCAGGTGAGGGAGCTGGGGTTGTTTATCCTGGAGAAAAGGAGGCTCAGGGGAGCCTCCCTACAACTACCTGAAAGGAGGTTGTTGCCAGGTGAGGGTTGGTCTCTTCTCTCAGGTAGCAAGTGACAGGATGAGAGGAAATGGACTCTGTTGCTGTTGTACCAGGTACGGCAAGAAATGACACGAGTCTGATCTAGGAAGAAAAGGAATTATTTATTAATTTACAGACTCGTTTATAGATCTTAGTTCGCTTGAATGGCACAAGGCCATTGGTCCTTGATCATCTACCTCTCAGAATGATTGGTTAAATCTTACAACACCCATTTCAAAATATTTCTCTGGTCAGTATCACAACAATGCTACATAACAATCTTGCACCTGCAAGATAAAGGGATTAGTTTACAGAAACTTCTGGCTGTTTTCGGCCAGTGTCTGTGAGAAAGCAAAGACTTTCTCACAGACACTGGCAAAAAGCTGGAAAATCTCTCTGCAACCAAGCTTTCAGCATCCACAGACTCAAACTGTGCCAGGGAAGGTTTAGATTGGATATTATGTTTAATGGTAGCATGGCCAGGTTAATGGCTGGGCACAATTATCTTAGAGGTCTTTTCCAAACTTAAAGATTCTGTAATTCTAAGAAATTACAGGGGTGGTTTTTATCTTATGAAGCGGTTAAAACAACAGAGCAGTACTGTGAAATTGTGGAAGAAAACAATTTTTAAACTACAAAGTAGTTACAAGTTACATGGTGTATTACTGGTGTAGAAACGTCCAAAAATGTATTAATGTACTGTTCCTTATGGTAAAAAGTGGTACTGTTTCCCTTCTTCTATTATAAAAAGTCTATTTTGCTGTGCATCTTACTGGATATTTTCACCAGAAGAAAACTGATAAGAAAGTCAGTTGGCTTTGATGTAGTCTTATTTGGTTTGTGGGTAATTTTCAACAAATAATGTACAAAGACCTCTATGATGGATTGCATGAGAAAGAGTTGATGCCTACAAACCACTTTTTGCCATCAATGGGTCCAAAAGCATTTCCTTGGTGAGATGTCAAGCTGGGTTTTTTTAAGCTCCATTCCTTATCCACAAACCCAGAGCTGCACTCAAACCACTGCTGTGTGCCTTTAGCCCACAGTAACATGGGCTGACCCCAGTCTCCACATCTTCATCCCATATACCAGACTCTTCAGTTGGAGGATTCTGTCACCTTGGCTATAGATGTCCCAGCAACAAAGCTGTTATACCACCAATTTTCAGTTAATTTCTTCCCTACAAGTTAGTATTTAATTTATGTCTACAAATCTGTAGACTAAAATAAGTGTTAAAAGTACATAAATGTATTCTTTGATTTTGTATTATATTAAAATGCAGCCCACAGGAAACTACCTTTAAACAAGTAAGATATAATTGGAAAATACAAATAAATCCATAAAGCCTTCCACATCTAACATGATGGTTCAAATCCAGGCCAGGTAGGTAGGATGAAAAATGTCTGTGTATTTGGGTGACTCCACTGAATATACCAGAAATGTTTACATATTGGAAGTGAGGTGTGTTCAGGTTTTAATGGATGAGGCCGAAAGCTGACTCTATTACTTAAGGATATAGAAAATAATTACGCGAGTATGATTCTAGTCCTCAGTGACCAGCTCTCCTCACGTGACATTAATTAAGAACTTTGTTGGCAGTTTCAGCAGATAGGTCAAAACCTATGTAGGCGTGGCAATTTAATTTTCCTGCCCCTACATCTTAGTTGAGTCAGAGCAGTAATCTGCAGAGTTATTTCTGGTTATACCCTTACAGAGGATTTAATTTCCAGACAGTTGATGCAGCAGTCTCCACGAACCTGAAATGCAAATGAAAAATGTAAGAGAATTTTTAGAAGGGTGGGCTTACTGCAACTTTCCATGACAATTGCAGTAGACAAAAATTTTATCTAAACCCAAGTTCTGTTTACAGCTGCATTTGCCCATCAATTATTTTATCAGCCCAAGACAGGCCAAAAACTCTGTCAGGATGCTGAGCTACATGAAGAGCAATGCTTTAGTTTTGCAGCTATTTATGAACATGAAGCAGAGTTAAACTGCACTGTCACTTACGTCAGAAAGTTTTCCTGACATCAACAGTAGGACTTGAACTTGGCTGCGATGAATCACAAGATGTACCAGAGTAAAAGCATCTCTGGGGACTGAAAGGATAAATGTACTTTCTTCCAACTTTACTCATTCGTGGTAATGCCAAAAGATGATAATATATGCAGTGAATCACATCAGCCATAACTACAAAGGAAACATATTCCATGGTTGGTTAATTCTTAATTGATTCTGATGCTCTGGCCTAAAATAGAGAATAAAATATGCCACTGAACAACAGTCTTATGAAGTCCACACTTTATGCACATTTATGGATGTATATCCAGGGGATATCCAGGCTATCCAGGGGATTTTCAAACAGCAAATGGTATTACCAAGCCTCACTTCAGGTCTGAGTGAACAGAGTGAAATGCAACGATTAGAAACTCGAAGAAGAGTTTTTATTAATTTGATGGTGTCTCAGACTATGGCCATAACAGCCACTCCTGCTCAATAACAGCAGCCGAACTATGAGAGAAAGGAGGGCAGAAATGGGCCAGAATGGGAGGAGCAAGCAGAACGGTCAAATCCAGGGGTGACTTATTTTCCACTCATGATAGTACAGGTTCCATCTCCTCCAGCCTAAGAGTTGATGTAAAAAAACCCTCTTGATGCCCTGGGTTTTGTGGAAAAGAAATGGAGAAAAAAACCCCTTCATCTAGCCATTCACTAGCAAGGAAGTGGCAGGATTGGAGAAACTTCAGAACCAGTGCATCTGTACCCATTGCTCCCTTTCCCTTGGGGCAAAACGCATTTTTGTTTTTTGGTAACCCCATGTTATTTTCAACCTGTATTTTGTCTTTCAGAAAACAAATTAAGCTTGCTCTGTTCTCTGCAGGCAAGAAGAGGATATGTGGAGAGCTTTTGTTGCTCTGGAGCAGAGTCCTCTTGCTGTGGCCTTTGTGGGGTTTGACAGGTGTCTGCGTTTATTTCTATGCTTTGATGAAGCTAGTCCCTACTTGTGAAGAATGGCTGGAATACCTTGATCAATATAGAAGACCTGGGCATTTTACAGTTATGGTGTATCTGAATTAATATACCAGCACCTCTAGTCATTTGCACATTGGCATAAACACTGAGAAGTTTCTCTTTTTGCTCTGAAAATGATAGCAATCCAAAGATGGTTAGAGATATCTGTTCTTTATCTTCACACTGGTAAACTGGGAAAACCATCTCAGTGTCATTTCTTTTTCCTCCACGAGGTAACACGTCTCTGGCACTAGGTAAGGCAAAAGATGGGAAAAGGAATTTCTGACATAAGGCTGAAAACTGTGTGTCACAGAAAATACTCCCTTGTGCAAATCTGAGGATGCAGCAAAGTCGTGAATTACAGACATACAGAGCTTGAGATAAACAAAATTCAGTGCTTCAGTTTCAGTTAGTGCAGCTTTTGTCTTTGAGCTACTGCACACGCTGGGCCAGAGAACAAACAAAATGGGGGGAGGTGATCTCAGACGGAGCTCGCTTTATGCTTCCGATCTTATCTTCCCTGAAAGAAAGGGCAGAGCGATGCAATTCAGGATAAGGCAGCAGACCATGCGGGTTGCGCCCTTGGTGCCCGCGGGGCGGAGGTACGGCGGCAGCGGCGGCGGCGGCGGNGGGGCGGCATGGCAGCTGCCGGGGAGGTGGAGCCAGCCGCTGACCTGCCGGCATCGCAGCACGGGCACATCGTCTGCCGGCAATAAGTCTTCCCTTCTTCCTTCCTATCTGCGCCGGAAAACGCGAGGGAAACAGAAAATGAAAATATATTATTAAAAAAAAAAATTATTTCAAGCAGCAGGGCCGGAGGAAGCCGGGAGAGGCCAGGTGCGCAGGGCTGCCTTCGCCGGCGGCGGGCAGTGCATGAGGAGCTGGGCCGGGCGCTGCCGCCATGGAGCACATCCGGATGCCCAAGGTGGGTCCCGCCGGGCGGCCCCAGCAGCATCCCCGCGGCCCCTCCTGCGGCGTCTGCTCCAGCCCAAAGGAGCCTTGCACCGCAGCCTTGCGGGCCTCTACGGCCTTCCAGCTGATGCTGCGGGCTGGTTTTCGGCCAGTTTGCCATGATCCCTGCCCAAAGCGCCGAGAGGTGGGCGCGTTGCTCTGCGGTGTGGGCCGGGGGTTTGTCGGGCTTCTCATTCAGTTCCTCTGTTAACGCTGGCACTGTCCGTGAGCTGTAGGTATCCGAAATGGGAGCCCGCTTTTACCTGCTTTTCAGACGCCTTTAGTTTGCCCCAAGATTTCAGACTCGGTGATGAATTGATTTAGTGTTTTTACGTACGTGTTTGATCTTTAGCCGACGTAATCGGTCTTTACAGCTTTCTAAGCACGAGGCCTGTTTTTTTTAAAATTTAATTTAATTTAATTTTTTAATTTAAAAATTACCACCTTGCTCTAAAAAAAAAAAAAAAAACAGTTTTAACATATAAAAGGTTTAGATTAAAAGTGATAATAAAAAAGTGAACCAGAGCAATATGTTAATTTGACATGGGATATATTTTCATATTTATTTATTTATTAACCCAACCCCCTGAAATAAGGAATTTATTTGTATTTATTTATTAGCAATGTTTAATATGATGACATGAATTTGAGATTAGAGCCTTGTGTTTCATCTGTCTTTTCTGGCTTTTAGGTGTTAAGCTGTAAATCTATTAAGAAGATAGGCATTTATAACAACTGCCTTTCCTCTCATCTCATTTCATGATCTGATATCTGCCTTTTTTGGGAAGGAAGAATTTCAGAATAGTATGACTGTATCCTGCTGCAGGTAGGATACAGTCGTTGGAAGTTGTCTGAACAGATGCTTCTGACCATTTTCTGAAGAATGCTCAAAGTGAGAATGAGGAAAAATGCTGAAAACAAAGTGTTAAGGGTAGAAAAATATCCTAAAAATGAATGGTTGTATTAGCTGTGAATGGAAGACCCAGACAAGTCCCTGCTGCAGGCAATGGAAGCTTATCTGTTTTCTTTTCTACAACCAGGTCCTGAAAATATTACTCTGCATATGTAAAAACCATTTCTGTCTCTGATACTATGAGAAGGCACTGTACCAATGCCTCAGGTCACTGAAAATCTTAACTCCGTGTGATTCTGCCATCCTGGATCCTGGCAGTCTCTTACATTATAGCTGTGCTAAAAGGTACCTGATATCATAGAGCAGTTTAGAAGGCATGATTTAAAGGTACGAGGGGTACAAAAATCCTTTAAAATTTCCAACATAAATGTAGAAAATCAAAATGAGTCACTACTGAAATACTTCATCTGTCCAGTTACTCCTAAATACACTGAAAAATCAGTGTATCTACAGCTACCTAACAGAATTGATACCTTTGATTTTTTTTTAAACCCTTCAGCACTGGAACAGTGTTGGGGTTTTTTTTCTTTCGTTTTTATTGAATTTGGTTTTGATAATTTGGAATTGAACATGAAATGATTTCCAATGTCAGTAATGTAAAAATAGGTAAGGGAAAGCTCACAGTATCATGTGTTAGTCTCTTGTGTCACATTTCCTGACTCCATACAATCTTGTCCTGAGACGTTGCACTGCTCTGCAAGGGTATTAATCTCAGAATGACACTTTCCTTGATTCACAAACCCAGCCAAATGGAAAATCAAGATAAATCCCATACTTAGCAAATCAATAAACTTAATAATATTTGAAAACAAAATTCTTGGCCCAAATAAAAGCTTTTCCTTCAAAGGGAGGTCTATATTACATGACACCCATGGTCTCAGCAATTGTTTTAATTTAAGTGAAATATGACTGTAGTGTTTTATGGTTCATAAATATTAAAATTAATCTGATAAAACATAACAGACATTTAAAAAGCAGAAGGTAATTCCATACCAGGTGGATCAGTAGTTCATTAAGATCACTACTCTGTGTCAGAGTGACATAGGAGAGAGAGCGTTTAGACCTGGCCACATTCTGCAGCTTCTCAGCATCTACAGTTGTATTAGGGTCCAGCTCTTCCTAGTTCCATTAGTGTCCATTTATGGACCTCTCTGTGTGAGTTAGCCAGAGCTCCTTATACACAGGCTGACGCTCTCTGGCTCCACAGCCTGCATGGAAGCAAGTTCCAGAAGATTGTGGCTTTACAAAAATTGCCTTCTTCTGTCCTTTAAAAAGTCCAGAGTAGCTTCCTTCAGTATTCCTTCCTTCTAGCGTCAAGGATTTATTCAATAAAAATTCCATGTTCACCTTATCCACGCCTTCACCATAAATCTTGTTCACAACCTGCCAGATTCTGATAATTTCAGAGAAATGTCACCAGTGACCCCCAAGACCTCTTTCCTGTGTCCAGTCCATTGTTCTGTAGATATGTTTTAGGTTGTTTTTCCTGTAGGTGTTCTACTTTTGTCTGTCTGTGTTGAAGCTCCTATGTGTCTCTTTTGCCCACACACTGTCTTGCAAGACTCTTCTGGAGTAGGATTTCCCACTGCAAAAGCCATTCTGGTGCTTTCCCAACAGACTGTGTGAGTCCACCTTCTAAAACGCAGTTTGATGTTCTGGCCACTGTTGTTCTGTCATTATACTCTTGGTAGAAATAGGGTGCATACGTGATGTATGCCTCTATGAACGGACATAGGCACTATATTTTCACAAGGTAAATGCCATCCTATGTATGAAGGCTGTAATTTAAGTACATTTAAGAGTTGGAAACAGTCCCTCATTGCTAAATAGAATTGCATATAACTCCCATACCCTTTTAAAAATTAAAAATTAGTCAAACTAGTGACTGACATGAGTTTGGATTGAACAGCAAGAGAGTTTAGTATAACTCTCCAAACCCAAAATATGACAAACAGGTCATAACAGTCAGAAAAAAAGAAATCAGCAATACTTCTGAACAGATGAGAAGCAGGTTTTATGAGCATGTGTAGAGATACGTCTGATCATGGACAGGATGATAGATACAGAGCTCTGTAGATATGTTCATACGGCGACTTCAAGCACTGTAGCTAATCAGTTACTTTATTTTATTTGTAACTCTGCATATCATTTGTCTTTGTATATTGGCAGCAGGCCTACTGAATGGCATTATAATAAAGAACACATCAGATTTATCCCTGGTGTACTAGCTGTCTTCAGTGGACTTAGCCCAGAAATTATTCTTTTGGCTCAATGTTAACAGAATACTTGGGATGACTTGAGTTGCTCGAGTGCTTTCATTTTTGTGATGTTATGGTGAAGTATTTCCTTTCGATGATGTCTCTCTCAGGCAGAATTTAAGATATGCTCCCACGTTACTTAGAAATCTTTCTACCAGATGCTTCACAGAACAAATTTCCAGCATGTGTAAATGAGTTGTGCATTTGCTTTTGTTTTCAATCTACTTTCCATAGTTCTTTCTTTTTTATAAATTTTTATAACATGTCCTTTTTCACAAAGTCTCCATCAGGAGACCCATATAATTTATATCCTCTTTATATATGACAATGTAAATGGCAAAGTATTTGTCCAGGTGCTTATCCAAGTCAATAGCACAACTGAACCCAGCATGCCCAGTCTTTACTCTGCAGCTACATATTCTGGGTTGCTGGATCTCCACCTTTTTTTTAAGGTAAGTTGGCATATTCTACCACTGCTCTCTGTGTGCCTTTTGTTGAGATAAGATGTGATACTATACTTATGTTCTCTGTATCCAAGCTACAATTCCTTTTGGAAAAGTTTGATTTATTTCAGTTATGCAGAAGGGTGGCAGCAGTCCTGAGAGGATATCAGGAAATACCTGGGTATGTGGACTGGTTGCTTCCCCCACAAGCTGGGGAATGGAGTGCCACAGGCACTTCACTATAGTACCAGAGTTTGGCTAAACTTTTATTTAGTTTGCAACTTAGAAAAGGTAGAGGAGGTGAGGCTGGCATGGCCTTTGCCTTTTATTGGTGTTTGGGGTCATCAGGTTACAGCAGACACATTACTGTTCGTCTTTTAAGTGCCAAGTTGATTTTCTGCTTTTTGAGTATTGCGTGAAGGTGGTTTCTGTACTTTCCTCTAAGTCTACAACTTACAGCAGTGTGTCTTACAATTCAGCTGATGTTTTCTGATTCCATAACTGTTTTCTTGCTTTACATTATGGTTAAAAATTGTTTAGCCTGTTCTAGATCCAGTAATGTTTAATGGCTTTAAATATGTCACTCCACTGCTTTAGTCAAATGATGCATTCAAACATCTACACTAATCCTGGACACATTTAACTCTGATTTTGTGAGTTATGGATTTTTTCTTATTAATACATCTTCCTTATTTAGAATGTAATTTAGTTTTCTTTGGGTTCTATTTATTCCATCTTTGTGCTATGAAACTTTGAGCACAAAGGATAGATTTAATACAAGTGAGCTTTGTAGTATACTATGCCAGAAAATGTTCTGTGGTAACATCACACTGGAGGTGGATAAAATGAAAATAGGAACTGCAGAAAATATCCACATGTTGTGAGATTGGACTTAAAACATCTGTTTGGAATTTTGCTGTAAAATATTTGTTTTGAATTCGAGTCATCCAGCTACCTTCTTATTAGGGTGAGTCTCGATTTAAACAAAATCTTGGAACAGCCATTATCCTCAAAATATTTAGTCAAAAATGGTCAGAAGATCACACAGACTTTCATATTTTCAATAATGTGACACTCAATATAGAGGTAGCTGGATAAAGTCACAAAACAAGCTCTAAAAATCATGGGTAGTCATGTATTTTAATTTGTTGTCTTGGTATTTGTGTCTAAACCAGTAACTCTAAACCTTATTGCACTTGAAAAATAGTACTGAAAATCATTAAGACAGCATGTGTGCAGGATCCGCTTAGATTTTTTTTTAATGCATAGTAGGAGACTGAGGTTGGAATGAAGGATTTGGGAAGTTTGGCTTTGGGGTGGTCAAGGCTGGAATCTCTAGGCCTGCTGTTAATGGACCCAAGTGGGTGGTATTTGAGCTGTCAATGTCTATTTGCAATAGATGTATTTGCAGTAGAAAATGCACACTGACATTTCCTGCTGTGCAGGTGTACTCTGCTGAGAAAGACAGGTCCCTACCACCAGAAAAGGAAGTCCTACGAATCCGTTTTTAATGCAAATCTCTCGTGGCCTGCACAGCTGAAATGGCTTGGTACTGCTGCTCTAAAGTAGGCTGCTGAACAGGGCATAGTTCTAAACGTGGAACAGAAAAGCCTGTATCAAATGCAGGAGTTTAAGCATATATTTCTTTTCAGTACCCCTTGCTTGCATGCAGAATTCTTTCTCCCTATATATCTTTTCAGAACCAAATCTAAACAAATTTGGCAAGTATATTAAGATTTACTGCCTTGAGGAAGCCCTATTTTTGCTAGATTAAAGCTCTTAGATAGGATTTTTAATAGAATACACTTAGTTGCTCTCTTCTTCTTTTCTAGATAAATGAGATCTAATACGAACTGAAAGAGAAAACTTTAGGTATGAGCCTTGTGTTACAGTGTTGACCGTATTGCAATACTCTATACTCTTGTAATAGGTTCCTGTTTACTGCTCCCATTTTACAGCTGCTGCTTGGGTATATCTGATAATGTGGTGCTGACCTCACTCTTTTTATAGATCATAACAGACGATAGTTTCTTTTTTTTAAGCCAAATTATTAGGTAGTTTGTTCTCTGTCTTGCTATTATGAATCATTCCTTATTCTTTTTCCAGCTCTTTTCCAGTATTTCCATTTCACTTTAGTCCTTTAGTAAATTAAACTTGTTTAGATTTTTCTTGAATATTTTCCCCCATCCTGCCAGACTTGCCCTGAGGAAACTTTTTACAATGCATATCTTAAGGTGTCTTTGCTTAAATTTAGTGATTTACTTTTGGCTTGAGTCTTTTGACATATGCAGTTATCTAACTTCATAGACTGACTGTGCATTATTTCACTTGGGAGATCTTTTCAGAGATGGAAATATAAGAAAGTAACATGGATCAAGTGCATTTTTTATGATTCTTATGAAAAAGAACAGAAACCACATTAAAAGGCAGCTTCAGTTGGCAATTCAGTTTTCTTTTATTCCTGTTCCAAGATCATGCAAAAAAGATCACTTGTATATTTTGTTTAACAAGTGCAACACTACTATCTTTGTGTTGAAAAAAAGTAATAGCATTTGGTCTTTTCCATGTTGTCTTTTTTCACTCTCAGGAATTGTGCTAAACACATGGATAGCTGGGGTCATCCAGGGTGAAGAAAGCTCAAATATTCCACTTGGCCTCAAACCATACCAGCTGTGCTCCTTTTTTCTCATTAGGCTGAGGCTTTTGGCTTTCACAAGCTCTTCCCTCAGCTTTTGTCTGCCTGCAGTGCTGAGGCCAGTGAGAGTCCTGTCATGAATTCCCAGGATGCAGTTCCTTCCTGCTTTCACTCATGTGTGTAACATCATAAGGAGAGTGGGGAAGGCAGCAGAAATCCCTGGTCAGTCTAGGAGCCCAAGGGGATGGACAAGAAGAAGCATTTGTAGGGTTAAGTATGTACCCCTAGGGCCCAGCCCCATTCCTGGGCTTTGGGTCAACCTTTTCAGCAGCAGAGATGTTTGTGAAAGTGGCCTTTCTTTACCCTTGAAGAATCACTGAAACTCATTTGTACAGTCAAATTTCAAGGTACTGTATCAGCTTTTATATGAAACTTGCTTTCACAGGTTGTTGTAAAGCAATGAATTTTAACTGTCTGAACAATAGAGAAGCTCCTGGGGATGTGGCCTGAATGAGGACATTCCCTGCTTACCTTTAATTGGCAGCTTTCTCCTGCCTGGGAGGGTTTTCTGGCCTTTCTCCTTGTGATAAGCAACTAGAGGAGATGAATTAGTGATGGTTCCTCCTAAAGGAACGGGGAACACTTGGTGATACAGCAGCAGATCTCTTTTGTTCTTGGCTGACAAATAGGCTTTTCAGCTTCTTCAAGATGCTCAGGGATAATGGGCAGGTCAGTGATGACCATGGCAGAACTGGCTGTTCAAGTGTCTTCTACTTCGGGTTAGCTAATGCATAGGAAGCAGACGCACAGCCTTAAAACCCATGTAGTGAGAACAAAACTCTTTGAGATGGTTTTTCAGAATTCGAAATTCCATTTCATTTGAAAATCCTACAGTAGAGACCATTTTGTGTCAGATAGCATCTCCGTGCTGCACATGAGCTTTGCTGTGACAGGAAGCTCCAGTTCTGGCCAATCTGCCAGTATTGCTTCTCTCCCCTTTCCCTGCTCAGTCTGAGCCCGCAGTCAGAACTGATCCTGCGTTTATCTGAAAAAGCTTTCCCATGTGGAACTGTGAACAGCCTGAAATAGTAGCAGTAACTTCTGCACTGTTTTGCCGTGCTGACGTGTTTGGAGACACTGAAACAGCTTAAAGAAGTGAGGACGAAGGTAGCATATTCAAAAAGCATTCCAAAATAGGCCATGCAGTCAAAGCTTATTTAAAAAGTTATCTAAACTAAAAATGAAAACAAATTAGGGTACATGAATATTTTTAGGAATAACATTTTGGCACGCAAACTTTTCCGAACGCTTTCAGGGTCATATACTTAGGTGGGAGTCCCATTGAAACTGGTGGGAGTTGTGCCTGAATAAAACTTTGGCCCATGATTTTCCTTACTATGACTTTTTTTTCTTGAATGACCTCCTGGCAACCTTGTTCATAAGTCATTTGTCATGTTTATTCTCTGAGTAAAAAGTGCCTTCCATCTGTTCTAAATCTGTGTTCTCTTTAACTTCTATTTTTGCCTCCTTTTTCCTGTCATCTGTGTTGCATTGAAAATAAGAGTTTCTGGGCAACTTTATTTATCTCCATGTAAGCGGTTGTAGTCATTGAAATAAATCTCCTGGTGGTCTTTTCTTTAGGCCTAGACAACCACAGTCATCAGGAAAAAAAAAAAAGACAGGAGCAAGAGCTTCAAAATAATTATTTAAATTATCAAAGTTTTACTTAGATGCCACTCTCTAGACTTCCTTGGTTAATGCTTTGCTTTTAACTCCTTGAGGTCTTCCAGCTCTCAGCTTTACAGATTTGTGTTTTCTGATCTGGTCTCTCCCACCAGCTGTTCATTTTAGGTGAAGCACATGTGCATGGTCTCTGTGCTTTTTCCTGACATATACATACGTAATTTCCTACATTCTCCGATAAAGTCTACAGTCATTTTGGTGAAAAAATGGAGCATTGTTTTTTAGAAAAAAAAGAAAAATAATGATTTATCTCTTTCTGATACTAAATTTAAATTTTGGCTATTAATGCTGAGAAATCAGCATGCTGTGACTTTTTAGATAGAAAAACTCCTCTTTGGAAGAGATAGTGCTCTTCCAAAGCACTCTTGCAACATGTGTTCCCCTCTTCTGGAAATGAGCATATTCCCATCCCCTCTATTCCCAAACTCTAGGTTTAAAGACACTGCTGGTCTTGGCTTTCCTTTCCTGATTGGGAGGGTGCAGAAGAAGAAAGAAGGCTCATTCTCTGAATCCTTTCATCAGCAGAATGAAATTGAAGATTGAGCAATGCCTCTTTATACTGGTGGACTAAATTTATCACTAATAAATATAAGATAATACACATGGGGAGTAGATGTTAACTTAGGTATACAGGCATGACTAAGAGTTACAATTGCTAGTTCTAAAAAAAACCAAACAAAAAACAAACAAAAAAACCCACCCAAAAAACGGGTAACCCAAACCCCACTGTGTTCAGCAGAGGACAAAAGAGCAAGCAGTGTTTGAAAACTTTTTAAAAAAAGCTAAATAGAAAGCAAAACAGCAAACATCACTATTCCGCTACACAAACGACAAAAACCTGTCGGACATCCAACTTTTGAATTGTTTGCAGTTTTGGCCTCTTCTTAGGAAGAAGACCCCACGCAGAATAATCAACGTGTGGAAGAGCTTGTCTGGAATAGCTTCCATAAAGGTCACAACTACATGAAGTTGGGCTCTTCACTCTTGTAACACGAGGATGGAGGGAAGGATCTGTAACAGCACGTGTGGCACGTTACTGGTGGCAGATTCAAAAGGAGCAGGAGGAAGGGATTTTATTGTACAATGTAGCTGAAATGTGAAGTTCGCTCTCACAGGGTGTTATGGGTGCCAATAGGTTACGGAGATTCAAAATGTTATTTAATAAAATGATTGGAATGTAAACACAGTTACGGCTATTAAAAAGTATGACCTCAGCTTAGGAAGCTGAGCTGGGCTGAGATCCTGAGGGAGCATGAGTACATGCCTGCCTCTCACACTCTTCCTTCAGCTGCTGCAACTGTTCTTGAGAGACAAACTGCAGGGAGAGGTGAATTCTGATCTCCCCTGGTGCAGCCACTGCATTTGCTTTGATGGACTCAGACTTAACACACAGCTCTTACTGACACCGTTCCCATTCATTCAGATCCAACCTTTAATTTATTTGTAGCTCTATATTAAAAAAAACCCAAAGAGGAGCTTTGATTGTTAGCATTTTTCAGGCATGGGGCTCTGATTGATGAGGGGGGAAGGATGTGACCTAGGAGGTCTGGAAATTCATCCTTCAGCCCTGCCCGGCTGTGTGTATGCCTGCTTTGCTTGTGTTTCATGGCCCATGCCAGCTCACTTTGTAGGCTGGGGTGATGAGTGCCTTGTGCAAGATCAGTGCCTGTGCAGCGGAGTCCTTGTTGGCTGGACTGCAGTGTAGGGACGTTTCTTCATCCAGACAATGCTGATTTTTACTGGTTTTGTGGGTTCCTTTTAGATGGGCACTGCCTACATTTTTCTTTTGTATCATCCCTCCTCTTTTGCTTACTGCTGGGTTAATATTGTGTTTCTTCCATTCCTCCTCAGGCCAATAAATGACCTCTGATGTAGATGGCCCTGGGAAAAGACTTTATCCATGCTTTCTAGCAGTTGGTTTTTGTTGTTTGTTTTTTTGTTTTGTTTTGTTTTGTTTTGTTTTTAATAAATAGTTTTATTTTTGTTTAAAACAAATTATAATTGGCCTTGAGGGAGAAGACTCTGCTTGTTTGATTTTAAGCATTAGCTTAAATAAGCCATTAAACTGGCTTATTTTCATTTTAAGGTTTTCATTATTCCTATTTTTAAAATAGTGCAATGTATTTGGAATACACATTGCAAACATATAATTCTCAGATGCTGGCATTCTGTTTTTCAGGAAAACCAAATAATTTTAGTTTTAAAATTGTTGTAGTTGGAGATCCATCAAATCCATAGTAGCAAGTTGTTAACTGTTTTGGGCAGGTTTTATCCCACTGAATATCCAACTTGTTGATTTTTTTATTATTCTAGTTTCTCAGTCAGAAATCCTAGAAGCCCAGAATGGTTTGTGTCCAAAGGGACCTTAAAGATCATCTGGTTCCTACCCTAATAGGTGCCCTATAGCCCATGCCATATACAAAATACTAATGATGTACAAGTCACAAGCTGGTGATCTGAGAGTTAATAACTAATGAGTGTTATGGACTCTCCTGTTGCCAGGAGTGCAACAGAGAGAGAATGCCCATTTTGTGCCCAAGGTGGGAGAGCAGTGGAAGTGGAGTTCTTGAGTCCCATTGAAAAGTGACTGAAGGCAAAAACTTCCAGTGTGACCTCTGCTGTCAACGTTAGCAGGAACGTAGGGACAAACATCAAAATGTTTCTTTTTAACACTTCTAAACTTTTTAAACTCATTTCACATTGTTTTAAGTCTTAATGGAGATTTGCATGGGAGAAAATTTGCCTGAGTGAGACTCATTGAAGAAAGACACTCTACCACTATTTTCTCCTGGTTATTATTATTATTTTAATTTAGCTGGAATGGCTTGAATGGAAAACATGGAGCTAGAGTTTAGCTGAAGGACAGCCCCTGCCTTGCTGTCACAGGGTTTTGGTAAGATGAGATCACAAGGAAGAGCTGAAGTCAGAAATTGTGTTTGGAAGTGTTACTAAAAAGGTTTTTGGATACCACAAGAGAGGGGGAAAAAAGGAACATTAAGGAAGATCTGGAAATAGATCACATAATCACATTTTCTCATATAGTTATACTTCTTTGATATTTAATGTTGTTCTGAAAAGAACTTTGTAATAGACAAAATGTGAACACTGAGGTCTCAGTCATAGCCTAATTATTTTGGTTTTTTTCTCTGTCACTTTTTTGTATAGGTGGAAAATGTTAGGTTACTTGATCGTTTATCTTCAAGAAGAGCTGTGGTGGGAACCTTATATTTAACAGCTACCCATGTCATATTTGTGGAGAATGGTTCTGAAACTCGCAAAGAAACCTGGGTATGAATTTTTGTTATTTCACTTAGCTGTAAGTGCATGGCACTTTACTGATGGTAATTTGAAAATTACTTCCAAAACACTTTAAACATAGTAAAGTAGTTCATATGGATGCTTTTATGAGGCCATGTGAAGTTCCAGTTTAGTAATTTTCAGAAATTTTCAGTGGATTCTAGATATTACAATACAATAAGAGGAGTAGTAGAAGAGCCTTCACTGTATGAATACCAGATGTGATTGACTGAGGAACAGCTGGTGTAAACTGCACTGTTGCTCCTGTCATCCAGGAAGAACTGAGGAGAAATGCCTTGAATATGAACTACTTCTTTGGCTCTGTCAATTCTTGGCCTTCTCCCTTACTGCTAGTGTTGAATCAGTGATTTTGTTGGTTTAATATTTTAATTTCTTTTATAAAGTAGTATTTTGAATCAACTGTTTTGATTGATTGACAACATAAGTTGCATTTTGTTGTGGTTTAACCCCAAGCATTGACCAAGCCCCTCACAGTCACTTGCTCACTCCTCCAACCAGCAGAATCAGGGAGAGAATCTAAAGGATAGAAGGTAGAAAACTCATAGGTTAAGGTGAAGACAATTTAATAGGGAAGGCAAAAGCCATACACAGAGTCAAAGCAAAACAAGGAATTAATTCATTGCTTCCCATGGGCAGGGAGGTGTTCAGCCATCTCCAGGAGACCAGGCCCCCATCACATGTAACAGTGACTTGGGAAGACAAATGCCATCACTCCAAACCTGCCCCTGCTTCCTCCTTCCTCCCACTTTACACACTGAGCCTGATGCCACATGGTCTGGAATATCTCATTGGTCTGTTGGGGTCACCTGTCCTGGCTGTGTCTCCTCCCAGCCCCCCAAATACTCTCAGTCTCCTTGCCAGCATTGCAGTAGGCCTTGGCTCTGTGTAAGCAATAACAAAGCCATCTCTCTATTATCAACTCTGTGTTCAGCGCAAATCCAAAACTCAGCCCCATACCAACCACTGTGAAGGAAATTAACTCTACCCAGCCAAAACCAGATACATGTACAGCTATTGCTTGGTGTCATACATTTGAGTCTTTTATGTAGCTTAATTATGCACCCCTTATCCATTTTTGCACTAATTAACTCCATCTTCCTTTGATCCCACTATTCTTGATGAGATTTTTATTGTAATATTTCATCTCTTTTGATGCAGTATTTAAAATTATATCAGCATTACCATTCTACCCATGAGGAGGCACAATATTTTAGCCTTATGTAACTGATGCTGGTTAATCTTTTCATTGTGCAAATAGATGAAAATAGCTTTGGCAACCACTAGCTTAGACTAAAGCAAGCAAACAAAAAAGCTTTGGATAACATGAGCAGGCTGATGTTTTAGCAGCTGAAACACTCCAGAAATGCCTCTTTGTGTGCAGGTGATGTATCAAGCTGCTTGAGCCTGAAGCTGGAGATAGGAACCAAGCTACAAGAGGAGGAGTGTGGGGATTTTCTGAAACCGTGGAAGCTACTGTGCCTGCCCTGGCACAGTAAAATTATTAAAAAAATAATAATAAAATTAAAATAATTACTTTTCTTCTTAAAGATTTGACTAGCATAACTGTTTTCAATTCCCTGCAGGTTCTCCACAGCCAAATTTCCTCTATTGAGAAGCAGGCCACCACTGCCACTGGTTGTCCATTACTGATCCGCTGCAAGAACTTCCAGGTCATCCAGCTGGTCATCCCTCAGGAGCGAGACTGCCATGACGTTTACATATCTCTGATACGTCTGGCTCGACCAGGTATGGGAAGAAAACAGCACAAAAATCAATCCTTGTCCTGAACAGGGAGAATTTAATGGAAGAAATGTATCTGCGCATCTTTGTCCTTTGCAGGTTAAGAAAAAAATGTTCATTAGAGATGTGTTATGAGAGAAATATTGATATAATCATTTGTGGAACAATGAAGAAAGCTCATTATAAGAAGTAGTTCATTCCATAAAGTATGACATGAGCTTCTATTTAAAATAATAGTCTAGGGCATCATGGGCCATAAAATATATTCTAATGCTATTTTGTGTGCAACTCATTTGCTAGATGACTTGTGTAAACGTTAATTTAGGAGAATACTCTAAATTCAGGGAACTTTTATGTCCCTGTTGTAACAGAAACTTTACAATATATTTAGTGGTCCTGTCAAGATTTGCATTTTGGCTTTCTGTGCTGTGCAGAAATTCCTTAAAATCAGTGAAAGGTTTTGCAGCAAGTAGTTGCTTTATTTCACTGGGCTGCCTGTGTTTTGGCCTATTATTATCTACATTTTGAATATGCCCTGTGTGTTTCTGAACTCAGTTCAAGATCCTTTTGAAACCTTTCCCCCTTTCAATGAAAAACCAAATGTTGCATCAAAGCCCAACATTTGATTGCCTACATTATAGCTCCTCTCTGCACTATGCTCTCCTAAGAACCAGCTGGATTGTTTATTTTAAACTATAACTCTAGAAATATAACATCAACTTTTGTTCTTTACTATTATTTTAACAGTATGCGAAGAAATTGTCTATTGTAGTCTTTACAAAGCTGACAACACTGGCTTTAATTTTTTTCCTATTAGGAGAGCACCAATTTTATCTACTGTGTAGAGGGGAAAAAAATTGCACAGTCCACCAGCACAGCTACTGAACTTCATAAAGTACTAATAATAGCAGTAGTACTATATAACTGTAGCGGAAGTAACTTGATAAGCTAGGTGATGCAGATGAAAGTAATCAGAGAAATTTAAAGCAATGAGAAAAATTCAATCAGTGGTTCTGCTGATGTAGATCTGGATTTATTCTATACACCTCAGCTGCAAGCACATGTTCATGTATGCTGGAAGGCATGTGATTCTGTAACCCTTTTTCTCGGAGGCAGGAGGAGGTGTGTCTGCTATGCACCAGAATGATGAAAGGAAGAGTAGGTGAGGACCCCGAATACAAGTTTAGTGACTGACTGCAGTGGACAAGAAGGTTTGAGTAAAGAAGATGCAGTCACAGCACTGTAGTATTAGCTCTTTGCATAGTTTAGCTGCGCAGTAGTTTTCCTTCTCCAGCAAACTATCTGATCGTGAAGTGAGAGAGGATAAAATCTTGCCTACCTACTCAAAATTAGAATGTTAATTCTAATTCTCTGATTCAAGCTGAGTCATATGTACCCTGACAGTGCTGTGCCGTGTCATTTTGTCAGGGCGTGAAGCTGTACTTTCTTTAGGTAATACAGTTACTCAGCATTAGAAGGTACGCTTTACTCCATGAGCAGATAATTTGACTTATGCAGGCTCTGCTTTCCATTCTCTGCCTGTTCTTATCATTCATTCCTGAGTGAAGCTCATGTTGTGTACTGGATGAACATGTTCTATACTATCTGGTGTCCTAGGTATATTAAAAGTGAAGGTTATGCTTGATTTTATTTTTGCTAGAATTTTAATAAGGTCACACTGTCAGCTGAATTTGGCCTTTTTGCTTAATTATGCCATTTTGGGAAACAAGATGACCATAAGATACTGCATGTTTAATAGCAGGATTGCAGATGTTTATGGCAAAATAACTGTGAAAGACTGGGAAAGGTCCTATCAGTACTGGCAAAGATGTGGTAAGTGACCTTTAAGGCACTGACTACTAATACTCGAACATTTTTGTTACCACCTAGAGATACCATCGTGTGATAATACTTATAATGTTGAGGCAGACTTCAGTCATAAATAACCTGGATACATAGGTGGATTTTTAAAGGCTTTCCTCGTGCCTGTGAACAGCAGGTCCATTGGAAAGAAAATCCAGATGCTTCTGACAACCAAGCAGTGAAAACAGGAGCTCAGGTTGCTACCAAAAGCTCAGCTTGGATTTATGGATTGTGCTAAAACTTTATGTTAACAGATGAGAAATAAACCAGACTGTCTTCCTAATCTGTGCCATTCCAGAAGTTTGAAATTAGAGAATACAGAAGGAGTTTAAACTGCTGGAAAAGTTGCAAATTGTTCTCTTTTTTCTCCCTACTCACGACTTCGTTGATTTTCAGTATGTTCCTGACAGAGTTGACATGAAGTTTTCTTTCTTTCTGTTCATGCTTTTGCTTGTGTATGTATACAATCAATTTAATGACATTTAAAAAGGCAAAACTTAACTTACATTAGACCTTTGGAAGCCATAATCAAAATAAAAGTAAAGACTTTCTATAGAAAAAGATGGGAGCATTGTTATTATTGTTAGGGGGGGTGTGTGTATCTTTATTATTTTTATAGCTCTAAGTTCTGTACAGTACGGAACAGCAGTACGGTAGTGTACTAAGATTCTGCTAATTAGGTATATGTTATTAGAAAAGGAAGTGTAGTATTTAAATTTACTGATTGTAGAGCAAGTGTGTCAGTGGAGAGCTATGAAATCAGAGAGGACTTAGCTAGTGATTTACTTCAGTTCTAAAGTTAAAGATCTGTTGATCAGAAAGTTTTAAGGAACTTTGAGCAACAGAATGAAATACGCCCTTGTGACATAGCAATATCTAAAGAATCAATGAGAACATTAATTTCAAGTTGTATGCTGGGTAGTTACTCATGTCAGTAACAGTTGGGATTCAGTGGCAGTGGTGTCTGGCTGCCCCTGGTCACCAGGATTAAGAGACTCGTTAAATACAGATATACTCCTAAAAAAAAGTTCAAAACTCCAGCACCACCAAACTTTCATATACGGTACGTGGCTGAGGGGGACAGGTGGCACAGCTACTTATACAACTTCCTGGTCATGATAAAATGACTGATGTAGCATATGCTTCTTTAATGCTGTTACATCATGTGTATCTCAAATGCCTTTGCTATTAATTCAAGGACAGAATTTTGCAGTCAACAAAACCAAGATTTCATTGGATCTATTGGAAACCTTCCTAATTAGGGACCAAGACTACTGAGTTTTTTTCACTTTTGTAAGAAAAGTGCTGCATAGTCCATTGTTCCTATCTTTTGTCTTTGCCACAGGACAGATGTTACATTAATAAAGGGACTTCTAAACTACCTCCAGATAGTAAATTCTTTTGAAGAACAAGGGTTTACTCTGGCACTGACTTCAGTTTTCTTTGGATGAAAGCATATCACTGACATTTTGTCTTTGTGCTGGGGAAAGTTTTTACAAAGCTACTGAAGACTAGCAGAACAGTGTACTTTAAGTAGCACTTCTATTAATGCACATACATTGCAACATATACAAATAACAGAAGAGCATGTCCTTTCAAAGTTTTCTTGACGGTAGGTATAAAGCAGCATACGTTGCTTTTGTAAAGCAAAGTGTACTCTTTTAAAGGAAACTACATCAAGGTCAACACCAAGTTCTGGTTTTGAAGTGTGGTTTCAGGACGAGAAATCTGAAGTCATTTACTGTTTCTGTTTCTTTGCTTGTTTTTTTCCCAGTGAAATATGAAGAGCTCTATTGCTTCTCCTTCAATCCAAAATTAGATAAAGAAGAACGAGAACAAGGCTGGAAGCTTGTGGACCTCAATGAAGAATATAATCGGATGGGTGTTCCAAACAACTATTGGCAGATTAGTGATGTAAACAGAGACTACGGAGTAAGTTGTGATTTTTCTGTTGCAGGGGCTGTCTGTACAATAAATCAGCAGCCTGACTGAGGACTACCATAGTGCTTAGTGGCAGCATCTCTGTGTGCTCAGTGCTCTACACACACGTAGTAAGGTGCAGTTCCTCTACCATTTCACATTAAATGGCACACAGAAAGTGAGAGAAAGCATGTGTCTTTGTTTAACAGATGTTGGAAGGAAGCACAGAGAATATGGCCACAGTGTATTAAATGTTAGGGTTGGGCTGGTTGGGCAGAAGTTTGAGTCATACCTAATGTTATGCACGTGAATAAGAGTTTCCCTGACATGCAGGGCTATGTAAAATTACTATGTAGTCGTTTTAAGAAAAAAAAAATACTCAAAATAGTGAGCTTGGTAATATTTTTTCCTCATTGGCTATTCCCACACTCCTTTTGAAGCATTTGTGATTGACTGTCAGTGTTTTTCACAGTCATAGGTCATATATCTTCCCAGCTGCCTGCTGTCCTGCCTTGTTCAGTCTTGTACGATTCAAGGCCTTAGAATGTTAATTAATTGTGAGAAATAATAACCAAGATATTTTTGAAGAAAGTTTGTCTATGCACTCCACTGGCTCTGTTGCTGGAACATATCCATGTTAAGGAAGGACAGTGAAGTTCTCAGAGAAGACTGAATATGCTGTCAGGGTTCGTTTTCTTTTTGTTAAAATGGGTGGAAAAAAAAGTTTGACCTCTTTTAAGACAAAGTGTAGGAAAAATGTCATCATGAGTAAAATCCAGTTCACCACAGCAGCAACTGTAACCACAAGCTCTTCCTTTCCTTTCTCTTTCATTACAAATCGCTTGACTCCGAAATTAATTTCATCCTGGGCATTTTAGTCATCTCAGAAAGTCAAAGGGAGTTATTGAATATCCTTTTGACCCCAGTCAGAATGCTACAGACAACATCAGGAAAAGGGGGTAAAACCAGGATTCCGTCTGTGATCTCACTTGTCTCCAGAGGGAATTTGGGGCTTTTTTTGCCATCTCATCAGGTTCCTCTCAGAAGTGGTATGCATTGTCAGGACTGCTTGCCTTTTGGTAACCTCATTTCATGTGGCTTAATTTCTTGTCTCCATGTCCCTATTTTTGTCCTTTTTTTTTATTATTAAATTTTCTGAAAAATTCGTCTCTGTTGTCCTCTCCCATTATTGTCCCCTCCCAGCAGAATGTTTGAGAACGTCACCCACTCCCATCCTTACTCCCACATTCTGCCACAGAGGACACTGCAGTTGTAAATACAGCCTTGCTATACGTAATGATAATTCTTTTCTGGTATGAATGTGTGTTAAACCTGTCCTCAACAAGGCGTGAATTAACATTTGGAAATACAGCCCTTCTACCCTTTTGCTTCAATTTTGCCATCTGTAAGTTAGGATTAATACTTTCCAGCTTCAAAAGAATGTTTTGAGCAATGTCAGTGATATGTATGCAATAATGACAGAATTCCCTGAGGTTTGAGTTCCTTGGTATTTTGTTTTTGCTGTGGAAATGGCTAATGCTACTTGTACTTTGTAGACCAAACAAACAGAGTTTGCTTTCACAGGTCTGTGACTCCTATCCTACAGAAGTCTATGTACCAAAGTCTGCAACTGCACACATCATAGTGGGGAGTTCTAAATTTCGGAGCCGAAGGCGTTTCCCAGCTCTTTCCTACTACTGCAAGGGTAACAATGTAAGTGTGAATTTGCAGCCTTGAAGTGTTTGCTTTTTTTGGCCTTGGTCTCATAATTCTTCTAGTAAGGTTTTGCAAGAAGAAATCAGTGTTTATTTAATTAAAAAAAAATATTAGTGTAGTCTGGTTAGTGTGGTTAGTTCATTAATAGGCATTAATAGACATTTAATGCAGACATTTAAAACCAGTTTCATCATCCAGCTAACACAAAAAACATGTAATCTCTGTATCACAAGGAAGTGGAGTAGTACAAGAGGCCCTGAGACATGGGTGGCAGAGGAATGAAGGCCAGTAGCAGGCAGCTTAGTAGGTGACTGGGAGGAGAACAGAGCAATTTTGGATCTGGTAGCTTGAGAGCAAGTTGAGGAGATGAGAAACTATACTTGAATCAGTTAGAGAATCAGGAGTAGCTTTTCAAGAAACATCTGTGAAGAGACAAAGAAAGGATGGATATAAGGGCTACTAAATGTTGGCTGAGCAGTATGTTGTGGGTTTGCTGAAGAGACTTTCCTTGTCTGCAAGCGTGAGGAAGGCGTTCCACCTTCCCCTCTCCATAGCAGATATTCTCAGGGCTGAGCAAGGATCTGCTTCACTTGTCTGTAACCATTTGGAAGAAAGCCCTGTACCTAAACTATTTGCATTTCTGTTTCTGGCAGCTGAGGTGAGCAAAGAGACCCTTGGACTGAAGGATCCCACGAACTGGGTGCTTTTACATTTGTGCTTCAGCCCCTTAGGGACAGGCTTAGCTCAGCTGTCATTACCAGTTGGGAAAACGGTGTCCCCTTTGTACTCTCAAAGGATCTGTGTGACTCCTGCTTCAGTCCAGAGTGGCATTGAGAGGTCTTCCCTAGTGCTGGGGGATGGTCAGGACTTTCCAAGAGACAGCTAGTCTGGGATTACAGGGCATCTGTAGCGCTTGCCACACAGGATAGGATGTATTTCTGCAGGATGTCTCAAGCATGAATCATAAACTACAATATCCATGGAAATCTTGCCTTTACCGCGGCCCCTATCATAGATTTAAGCTTCAGAAGAAAGGAATGGGACGTTATTTTCACTCCTTTAACCTGCATTTCATCAGAGCATTGCTTCCATAAAGATCTATGAATTTTACAATGAAAGTAGAGAATAGGAAGATTTAAATGGTAGCTACAATCTCTACATAAATTACATATGATTTTTAACATTTTGTTAAGGTCAAATTTTTCAGAGTTAATCACTTTGCATAATTAACTATGTCCAAATATAGGTATCTAGAATTCAAAACACTTGGACATTTCCAAATCTCAATGAAAGAAAAGGTCTCAGGGTCAGGAAGATTCCAATATATAGTAATTCGTCTTGGATGGGTTTTGTGTTTCAGCCTGAATGTTTTCCCTGTTGTGGCTGGAGTTCAGGTTAAGGTTCAGAATACCAGGATCTGAAGTATTGTGTTTACTCCTGGATCCTTCATAGTTTAAAGAGCTAGGAAAAGCAGTGCTGGAGGAAATACCTCCATGTGAGTTTGGAGGTTGCCATGAGTTGCCAGCAAATAGAGTAATGAGCAGGAAAAGGGTAAGATTTAAAATGCTCACAGCAGTTTGGGAAGAGCCTGCTGCATGCAGAGGAGACAGGTACCACTCATTCAGTCTTTCACATCCAGAACTTTCACATAGCTCCTTTGTCCTGACAAACTCAGTGGTGATGTGACACCTCTGCATCTTACACAGTCTGTGTGAACATGATAAGATCTGAGTCTGGAACTATCTGTTCTGCTTATGCAATAGCATGCACGTAATAAATCACTGGAATATGAGCTGATCAGAAGACTAGACTCTAAATAACAAAAACCTGTTTGCAAAACCATTAATAAAGTATGAACAGGGTCTCACACAATTCAGGGTTTCTCTCTTAAAGACCCATACTTTACCGACTAACTACTGATAGTTCAAAGTCATGACTGAAAAAAGCATGTCCTTTGTCACAGTAATAAATAATCTGTAGGACAGTCTGCCCAAGCTGTGACCTTCAGCAGGCAGATTCTCTTCATGCTTGTGTTCAGTGCTTAGAAAGTGTATATATTTCCCCCTTGCCTTCTACAAGTCTAGCTGCACTCTGCCTAGCAAAAATAAAAATCTCCCTGCCCACCCATTTCACATTTTGTTTCTTCTTTCCTGGTTTCATCTGAAGGTCTGATCCTGATGGGTCTGTGGAGAAACTCTCTTGCCTCCTTCAATAGCCCTGCTTAATACAAGTACTCTAGGAGTCAGGCTGCTTGACCCACTTCTTATGCAGTAAGGTCTTTTTCCAGAGGCAGTGCTAAAAATACACGACCCTTGGTGATCTGGCTGCATGTTACACATTTTTGTTTCCTGGACTGGTGGTGTCAGGCTGTTCAGTAAAGCAGGCACTGGTGTAGGTTGGATGTAACCAGTCTTGTACCTGATCAGTGTGAGTGACAGTGCAAAGGGACCTATTCTTTATGTTATATCAATGTTCTCATGATTTCAAGGCTGTAGTCATTCTTGAGATAGCACCTTTCAGGAGTTATTCCACATTAGGGAAATACAATACTTAAAATAGCTCTAAAATTTGGATTCAAGACTAGACTTGGGCCAACAGGTTTGTATTGTTTTGATATTTCCTTGCCTTTTTAAAAATAATGTATTTATTAACATGTAATTAATTAATTTTACCATTCTGCCTTTCTCATGTAATTGTACATCTATGCAAACATCTAATGATCTGGTTTTGTAAATGCTTCTGCATGCTAAATAATTTCTACTTTATGTTAGGTTATTTGTTTGTGTGCTTTTCTGCAGGCCTCCATATGTAGAAGCAGCCAGCCTTTATCTGGCTTTAGTGCTCGATGCCTTGAGGATGAACAGATGCTCCAAGCCATTAGAAAAGCAAATCCAGGAAGTGATTTCATATATGTTGTTGACACTCGGCCCAAAGTAAGTACATTAAATGTCTTGCACATAGCAAGACAGGGTCTGGGCTGAATACATTAGGGAAGATACACAACCTGAGTGACTGACCAAATCACTTCTGATCTTAGTTGCACCTGTGTAACTCCACAGGTACATGAGGATTTATCAGGGGAATCCTGACTAGAAACCTTGACCACATTATTATCTCTGGGAGAATTTTCTCCTTTATACCGAACCTTTCCCTTTTCTCGTTCTTAGCAAAATGTCAAGATACAGAAAAGTAAATAACGTGTAATTGTAACTGTTTACACACACAAAGGAGCTGTCAAGTAAGTATATTTCTGATGAGACTGCAAAAAATAATTCCCATTATAAAATGTATTTACAGTTGTTTGTAATGTTGCAAACCTCTGCCTGCCTAAACTGTAATTTTCCAGGCATGATTTCTCCTGGAAGTGAGAAAATTCCAATGACCTCTGCACAAGGCTAAGGAAAGACAAGTTACTGAGATCACAAGAATGGAAGAGACCTTTAAATATCTCCAGCACTTAGGTGGTTTTGAGAGAGAATCTGAAATGTGATAAATAGGGACATCAGATGCCACATCTATAACTGATTAAAAGCCTCTGGCCAAGATAAAAGCTTTAGAAAAAAATATGGAGAAATACAGAAACTCAGTAATGATCTAGAAGAGGCTGGAAGCTAAAAAAACATTGTGTCCGAATTGTCATGCTAGCAAACAGCTCAAGGTGATAAAGACTAGATGGACTTCAGGATCTGGAGGTGCTAGTAGCGGTATGTTCTTTCTTATGCTATCAGCAACTTTCCTCTCGAAGTTACCAAAGCCTCTGGAGAAAAGAAATTAAGAGCCAAATCTCCACAAAATCCTTTGTAGGTATAGGATTAGCTGTAGTGTGGGAAAAGGAAAAATGAGAATCAGTGTCTGAGGAAAAGGAACAAGGAAGCTGTTTCAGTATCCTGAGATCAGAAGACAGAGCCTGAAAGGGCAAGGTGGGTAGAGCTGAGAAATGGGGTGAGGAGGGGCAAAGCTGGCAGAGCTGGAGCAGATACAAGGAACCTGCATGGCTGGTGACTGAAGACATGGGTGTTGGTGGGAGGTGCTGTGAGTGCTCACAGCTCTAATGGGAGGCAGTAGCCAGAAAATGAGGGCCTTGGCATGTCTCATTTACCCACGTCACACCAAGGACTGTGTAATCTGGTAACTGCTTTGACCTTCAGTTCCCTCTTTTTTATTGGGAAGATGAGGATGCCACCAGCTTACTTACGGTCCTGAAGCAAGTGAAATGTGCTGAGCACTAGGAAAGGATCGGTACCACTGTGTCCAGAATGGATGTTAGATATGAAGTACAGACCTAGCTGCCTAAATAATGCTTGTTTAACAGTTTTCTATATGTGATAATAGTTATAGCTTGTTTCCTCTCTGATGGTGTTGGTACTCTTCCCTATTTAAGGCAGTCTTTGACTGATGGGATTTATTGCTAATGACTTACTGGCTATTAATAATGTTTTACCAGGTACTGACAGGAAGGAGCTGTCCTTTAATTTTAATAAAATTAAAGGATGGGTCCTTCCTGTTAATACCTGGTAAATTACTGTGTGTGCAGTGAAAAAAGCCCATACTTTGTGGAGGATGTGGAGAGACTGAAATTGGCTCACTTAGCCATGAATGCCAGCATATTTCCAGCAATGCTGGCTTCTTCAGGAGCCAGTCAGGAGATGAAGATTGTTTGTTTTCACTGAGCTTCTCTGTAAAAACAGGTTTTGATGTAAAGAAATTTATATACCAGATTCCTACTTATCTTTGTGCAGCAAAAATGGACAGATCTACAAAGCTCCTCTGATCCCAGATGCCAAATACAGCCTTGTTACAGTTTTGCACCTGATAATGCATTTATAAATCTAGAGCATATAGCAAGGGATAGGGATTGGTGGAAGCGGTTCGTGGCATTCCTCAGGGAACCTTTTACAAATGTAAAGATAAGATATCAAGTCTGATGGAAGGCTTCCCATTCCCACAGGCGGCTAAAAAACTATTTGCCTCATTTCTCATAAGAACCAGTTCCTTGTAAAGATCATGAATGTTGATGAATCCTTCAATTCAACATTCCCAAGTGCTCTTCCGTCATTGCACTTGATAATTTTTAAAACAAAAGATTTGTCTGTGGAAGAAAGCTTTGTTTCCACTTACTTGGATATATCAGGATGACCAAATACAACTTTACTTAAGCCACTGTCATTCCTCTATGTGATCACAGAAGAAGCTAATATAAACTTACTGTTTATGAGTAGAATACATTAGTTGTATAATCTTTATAACAAAGACACAACTTGGTTATCCTCCAGATTAAAGAAAATGCCAGGAAATCTTTCAAGTGAGGTCTTTTCCCTTTAGAGGCTGTGTCCTCATATTTGCTGAGATTACTCAAGGACATGCACAATTTAGAGAGCTTCACAACCACTACTTTAAGGGCAACAGATGGAATTTTGGTAGATGATGTGGAAAACTTGTTGGTAAATATTGTGGCAGCTGCAAAGTTTGGCAACTGACAGTATTTAAAATAAATGAGTGTCAGAAAGCCTTGCAAATTTAACTTTATTTATTTTCAAAGAGCGCTGTTTCAGATTGTCCTTTAAGAAAGGATATTTGTGATAAAATTGCTCTGCTGCAGAAACAGTTAATGGTATTTATGTGCTGAGTACTAGGTTAGTTAGAGGATAGATGGTTTTTGTTTAGGGTTTCAGGGGTTTGTGATGGCTGAGACTTGTGTACAGATCTTTCTTCCTGAAGCTATAGGCTACTGCAGAGAGAAACTGCCTCATTTTGTTTATACAAGAACACTGATGTCAACTTCAAAAGAGAAAGATTAGGATTCAGCAGATAATTTGTATCTTTGTAGCAGGTCACACAGAGGACTTTGTCCTTAATTGACATGCTGTTCACAGGCTGGATCTTTTTTTATTGTCCATTGATAGTAAAATCATTAGCAGACTGCTGGTTGATAGACAAGAATGGGATTTTTTGCTTGTGCTCTTTCCTGAACTGCATTCTACAAGTTAAAAGAAATTTTGCCCAAGATTTGAATAAATCAAAAATGCTGATGTTTTGTCCAGATTTCTGTCCAGAGTGTGGTTCCTTCTGTTGTATCATGAAATTCATGCAATATTTCAATTCCTAATGGTGGTCCACGAATCTAACTTTTTAGCTCTTTCCTTTGAATGTTAAGATAGCAAGTTTGGTCCTTGGAAACCTCTTTTGACGTATAAGGTAAAAAAAGCTAGGGTTGTTATCTTGGTTGGAGGGAAGATGGCATCAGACAATCAGTCCCCAATTGTGTGTATTGGCTCCAAATTAAAATTGAATATTGGGAGTATGTGTGTTTGGGGTGGAAGAGGTCAGAAAAGGAGACATTCTTGTATATCCCATGATGCTATTAGCTAAGCACTAAAATATATTATTGTGAGTTTCAGATGTGATCACAGAAGCAGCGAATCAATAGTACTGCCTGCACTATTGGGAAATAAACTGGAGACAGAGTTATCTGCATAGTCTCTTGTCCCCTAGGCAATGCCTAAGAGAGTTTTTTTTTTACTTTTTCATGAGCATTGGCTCTCACTGAAATGAAGATGAGTCACTTTTTGTCCAATTGATGCCTCATGAAGTCTATATCCTTTATTATTTATTTCTTAAATTTTTCCTGAGCAGAAGCTGTTGGTTGTGCTTGGAGGCGTGGAGGTTCTGCCACTTGAGCTGCTTTGTCACTCTCAGAGCCTTCATATTTCTTGGGAAGTTCAAAGGTCCCACAGCCTTACAACATGAATTTCACAGAAAAGCAGGGACTTTATGCAAAAAGACAATTTCTTTCTATTGCACAGTAAGATTTTGCTATAGGAATTTTTTTAAAAAGTAGGTAGGTACTTATTAAAAAAATAATTTATTAAGAAAAACCTATCAAAGGAAAAGTACTTAATTAATTTCTATCAGCTCTAGTTTTCAACCCAAAGATCAAAATTTGGCACAAGGAGCTTGGCAGATAGTTTTCCTTCTCACCCAAGGATTCTAGAAGGGGGGAGAATAAGCATTAACCCCATCCTTAATTTTGTGCTTGGGAAAGCTGAACTAAAGAAATATTTAGTAACTTTCCCATGCCAGGAAGCAAATAACAGATTCGAAGACAAAACTTCAACTTCCAACTGAAAGTATTTGTGCTGAAGCACAGCAACTCCTTTGATAGCACTGCATTGCAGATGAAAATATTTGTGGTAATGTTGTCAATTCAAATATTTTGTAATTTTACATAATAAGAGCCAAGATCCTAAAAAATTAGTAAAAACTACTCCAACTCCCTCTTCATTATTGCAAGTTTCAAAGAAGTAAGCTTTATCAGCTTTTGGATGATTTGAGCAGTAAAATGCAGTAACTTGAGCAACATTATAGTGTGTACATGCTATGAAACAGTGGCATGGCAGATGGGACACTGCCACCTCCTGGGTACATTCTGCTAGTAAACATTATGCTGATCCATTATGAAATCAGAGCAGCTCTTAAAAACCAAATTAAAACCTTTATGCTCTTGCAGAGGAACCCTATCTAAGCTGTGGGGTTTTTGTGTTTAACCTCACTAATGAAGTTTCACTCGAAGTCTGTGAAATGGGGATATCAGAGACGCAGCAACCCAGCGCCCTGCAATAGGCTGTAAACAGATCCCCGATTCATAGCCCCTTGTGTTGACACTGTGACAAATGCTTCCTATTTGTGCCTGACTTAAACCCCTCTGATTTATTGCTGTAGACCACGAGGTTTGTTTTGAAAAGATTCTGCTACTGGTTTTCATCCAGTTTTCCCTGTGTTTTTCAGCTCAACGCAATGGCAAACAGAGCAGCAGGGAAGGGATATGAAAATGAAGACAACTACTCCAACATCAAGTTTCAATTCATAGGCATTGAGAACATCCATGTCATGAGAAATAGTCTGCAGAAAATGCTTGAAGGTAATGTTGCCCTTCACTGGAATCTGGAGGAAAGAATTGATCCCTCTGTCAAACAAATCAGAATAACTGCTCTGAAATCAGCAGCAGTGAAAAGGAGTATGAAAAGTAATGTTTGCCTGTTACAGCTGCATGCAGCTGCCTGCTGGCTAATGGGACTTGTGCAAGGGAGCGTCATGGCAAATACTGGTTGGTGATTTCTTAATTGTGAAAACACCTTGTTTCCTGGCTGAAATCCTGATATCATTATTTCAATGATAAAATTAATTTTGATTCAGTGCACCTTACTGCTACTATGTTTTTTTTAGAAATTTACATTTTGATGGTAAAATGAAAAAAATCCTTTAGAGCTGACTTTAAGGCTAGTAGAAAATACAGATTGATTTTTTTTAAAGCTCAGAAAAACTATGGTTTAATTTTCATATAAGGTAGTCATGCATTTTGGACTGTGAATTTTAACAGAAACTTATTCATGCCCTATATAGAACATTATCATATCAGGTCTATTAATGAAATTCACAATCAACGGGTGTAACAATTCATCACCTTTAATATCCCATGGAAATTAATAACAATTGCCTTATAAATACTTAGCAGTATATAAACCAGCAAATCTGTTCTGCCATTTCATATTTGCAGTACATAACTATTTAGAGGTCGTCTGGGAAAAGAGCAAGGATAAATAAGCTCTCCTTGACCCTCAATGGCTTGTTGATTTTTAACAAGCAAATAGTAAATAGTGCTCACTCCACCCTGTCTCAGTATTTACTTCATGTACATCAGTAACAACTTCTGTCACCTCCTGGATCAACTTCATCTGTCTTATTCTTGATTTCATGCTCTGCCCATGCTCTTTTACTCTTCATCTGTCTCCCATCAAGTGTATGCAAATGTAAATTGGAAATGTAAGAGGGACTTAAAATTTTCCATGATAGGGAAGCCATGCTCTATTTTCAAATAAGAGCATTTTATGGAAACCAGCATTAAATTGTGATGCAGGTAAAACATTCCCTCTCTTCATGGGAGTTTTCTTGGTCTAAGGGTCTCAGGTAGAAAAACAGAAGGATTTTTTATTCACTAGGAATTCTTGTTTGGATAGGAGAGAGGCTGGGTGAGTAAACAGGTCCCTTTATTTGTTCAACTCAAGACTATCAAAGTTAAAATAGTAAACAACCACCCTGGCTGCATGGGCAGTGCTGTATATAATTTTTGAGCCAAAAGTTCATGAGACCGGCCCATGGCCCAAGCTTGCATGTAACAAGGTAATTCCTAATGTATTTAATGCTTCAGGCTGCTTGGGGGGCACAGATTCTTAGCATCTATTTTCAAATGAGCCATATGGTTAAAACATCTGCTTTTTTCATGGGTTTTGTATTTGCTGTGTTGAAATCTCACATGTAGCAACCTGACTGATAATATTAGAAATCAGAGAAGTTAAGTACTTTTTAAACGAAAAATCTTATGACTTTCAGTGTACCAGGGCTTTCCTTATGTAAGATGCTGTGTAGTTTTTATCTTTTTCCATTTGTATGTGTCCCTTAATCTGTTTTTCTGGTGACCTTTTACCTGACTTGAGCATGCAAAGAGACCTAGAACCAAAAAGGCTGTCAAGGATGATGATAACACACATTTAATATGGTTTTAAATTTTTATCAAGGAATACCTTGATAATATATCAGTAATTATCAGTTACTGATGTATTATCAATATAAAAATATATAAATAATTAAAAGAATACATAAATAAGGCAGCAATATCACTGTACCTATGTGAACCTTAAGTAAAACATCACACTACACTATAAACTTTACAGAATGGGTCTGCTGCTCATGATCTGTTGTAAGATTTTATAAGGTGCATAAAAAAGTTTGAAAAGACAAATGAAGCTGATGAAAACTGATTTTAGTTTAATGTGAGCTGTATTGTTGCTTGGAAGTGTACAGTATGAAAAAAGGACATCAAGGTATAATTGGACAGATGTGTTGCTGAAATGCAAGGCCAGTTTCATTCAATTTACTGGTACTAAGCAGAAGTAGAGACCAAAGGATCTTCACATGCCAGATTGCAATATACAATTTTAAATAACTTCCACTGCTGAGAAAATCTGAAAAAAAAATTTGTTATTCAGTTTTTCATTAGAAAATGCACTTAGAGTATTCATTTCAGTATTTTTTTGGGGGGGAAAAGCTGAGGAAATTAATTTATACTTATGAAAATGTCATTTTATTTGAGTAGGTAAAAAAAAATGTTTTCAGCTTTGTGATTTTACTGACTTTAATTCAAGCCAATTTATCTTACTTCAACATATATTTACCCTGATATAATGTCAATTTTTGGCAAACTATACCAGCATTATAAAATGATTAAATTTTTAGAATAAGATTTTTTTCAGAATATGCAAAAAATTTTGAGATTTGACTTTATTCTGGAAGTAAAATGCATTTCAACATGATAGAATTTCCTTTCAGAGAAAAAAAATTATTTTTGTCTCTGCTACCTTTAGTATAGTATGGCTTTTTATTTTTCTCTTTTTATAGGTAGGTCTATGTGAAGAACCTTGAGATAATTTTGATCCTGTGCACAACCTGCTTGAAATAATTTTTAACATTAGAAGGACATTACACAGGGGCTTTTCTCGATGAAGATCCAAGGGCTGCCTGGGGCTGCTCTTTGGCATTTGAGATGGGGTGGGTTGTGCTGCACACCCAGGGGCCAGCTGGGACCTGACCCCCGTGTGTTGTGCACTGAGGTGATGGCCCCACATGCCCCCTGTCTGTATTTAAACAGCAAATATGAGCTTCTCCTCCCCTCATACCAGGAGCCGCACTTGCTGATGTAGGAGCAACCCTCTGATCCTTGGACTTCTGTGACAGATCAGCCAGTAGGAAAACCTGTGGGTTTGGCCCACAGCAAGTATTCCTTCCTCTACTTATGGCTGTCCTGCCAGAAATGGGGGGACTAGTCCAGCACACCCCTCTGGTACTTTTGCTGGTGGAAGAGGCAGTTTCCAACATGTGTCCTGTTACTTCCTCCCATCCAGGGATATGGGTGCATTGCTGGAATTCTCAGAGCTCTGCCCAGCAGCTCTTGATTTTCCTGTGCATACACTGTGGATGAAGCAGACCATATTTCTCAAAGATTTTGGTACCTTTTCTGCTGAGATGGAAATGCCTTTTCCTCTTAGGATAAACCTCATAATTGAATTCATAATTGAACTCAGTATTAAGGTCCAGATCGGTTGCCAAAGTCATGTGAAATATACAGTGTATGCATTTAGGACAGTATGAACTTTGCTCAGTGAAGTGGTCAGTAAATATTGACTCCAAGTTGGGAGTGGGAATGAGCAAAGCACTGTTTCAGTCTTACCTTGGGCTTTTGTAAACAGAGACAGCAGCTTCAGCCAGAATTCAGCCACTAATTGGTCACGCTTCCATCTGCACAGGAACATTAATCATGTGAAAAGCTGTTTGCTTTCAGTGCTGCTATCTCTGCATCTTTATAAATATCCTCCAAAAATTACTTTCAAAATAACCATCTGGAAGGGGCCTTACATTTAAACATTGCAAGACTTTGTATGGACCCATTAGGCCATTTTGCTTCTAAACTAAATGGAGTTAGGACAGTCAGATAGTTAGATATGGTATAAACTCTGGCTCGTAAAATTAAATTTCAATTGCACTGAAGGAAACTAAAGCTATGCCAGGGGCCATAATGGCCATAAATAACTGAGTCTTTTAAGATATCCAGACCACAAGAGACTTACTAAGACATTAGTGATTGACAGATCATACATTAACTCAGTAAAAGCCATGATGTTTTTCACTGTACTCTGAAAATTAATTTATTGGCTAATATATTTTTCCTTAGAAGACAGTATAACTCTACATGTATCAAAATAAAGATGTAGTCTATTTGTGGGGTGAATTTAGTATCTCACTGTTGAAAATAGATTGTACCAAATTTCATTGAGTATTTGTTCCGCTGGATTGAGGTACCTGATTTAGATTCTGATTGCTTTTTTTCTTCTGGTGCCACAAACTCTCTAATATTAAAAAATAGACACTTGGATACAGCAGAATAGAAACTTAGAGTAGAAACTGAGAGATTGTTATTTTTTTCTTCAAATGTGGCATAGAGTTTGGAAGATTTTCAGGAAAATATTTTCCTTGATGGCTTATGTCTTGTCCTCACCATCAGAATACTTTTTGACTCCAAGTGAAGCTTTAATAAGGTTTAATTCAGGGATGGAGAACTGTGGAGTGAACCACTTCAACTCAACCACCATCATCTGTGGTGATGCTGGGAGTGGGAGGCAGCGGCACCATTCAGGTGTCTGTCTGTCTGTCCAACTGCAAAAATCAAATGCTTTCTGTTTCCAAGCCCTCATCATTAAATACACGAACTCCTCACAGGGGTTTGAAAACTTCACTCCCAACACAATCTTGGAAAGTGCAAGCTTCACAGAAGGATGGATTTGGATTTGTTTGTAACAGGCTTTATGACAGCTTCTCTTTTTAAATTAAATCAACGTATTGGGTGAAATTTGACCCAGCCCCATTTCTTAAATATATGTATTTCTCAAAGGTTGACTGTGAAGTAGTCCTTCTTTTCAAAAGATGCATGCTTTACACAGAAAATATCTGAAGAAGAGGTAACTCCAAGGCTGAACAGTCAGTGAAGCTTAAGAGATTCTAATTACTATAATTTTAAAATATATCTTATTTTGCAGTTTGTGAGCTGAAATCACCTTCAATGAGTGACTTTCTGTGGGGCCTAGAGAATTCTGGCTGGCTGAAGCACATCAAAGCCATTATGGATGCTGGCATTTTTATTGCAAAGGTAAAGTGTGTAAAATGAGAACAAAACTTGGAGTAACCAGATTCAGAAAATGAGGATCAAATTCTCTATTTATGGGTAACTTCTGTTATCTCTTCAGTGATGTTATACCTGAAAAAAGCCCATCCTGCAATGCTTTGTGTATGAGGAGAGATGATTCTTAGGTGCTGTTGTGTTGACATTTTTCTAAAGTAGTAAACAAAAGCTTGTGTTCTTTTGTACTAAAGCCACTACTAGCCTGTGTCTTGTTATGCCAGACATTTGAATGTCCTTACTTTACTCCCCAGCAGTGATTGTTACTGTTTCTTTCCCTATTTGCCCTGCCTCCTCCACTGTTTCTGGACATTTCTTTGTCGAAGTGGTAGTTGTAATATATACATATAGCTATGTATTATGTATAATACATGATATTATACATAATATATAGCTACTGCATTCTCTCCTCTGAGTTAACCAGGCAACCAACTAAATTCACCTCCTGAACCAACTCCTGTGTATTACCATGGCCAAACTCTCTAGCAGCTTCTACTCTTCTATACCTGAGAACTCTTACAGAAAACAGTTTTGGCTTTAATAAGAAATTATTTCCCCTAATCTCCCCCAAAGTAATATAGACATACTGCTGGTCATCTACCAGCAGTAGCTTTAATTTCATCATCCCCTCGTGCTCTGGCTTTTTACTGCTTCAATTCTTATTTCTGAGATTGCTGTTACAATTTCTTATCGGCCATTTTATTCACATGACCTGGTGCCAAAACTATACAGATAAAACTTCATGGATTTCCCTCCTCACTAACTGCTTGTTTCTCTTGCATTGCTTCTTCCTTCTCAGAAGGCAACTGTAGTTGCTTACCTGAACAGCAACTGTGGGATAAATACACATATTATTACTCCCAGCCCTATTACCTTTCATTAGCTCATAGAAATAAGGTCATTTATGTTAGCTTTGCCAGTTTTTTCTCAGTGGTTAGTCTTATTATCCGTTGTCCATATGCTTGCTAGCCTAGTGCCTTCTCAGACAGGCATTTTGACCCATTCTTATTTGTACAGTTCCCAGTTCTCAGATCTTGGTCTTCTGCCCACAGGGGTTCTATTTTGGTAGAGTTTAGTTGTCTCTTGAGATAAACATAGATAATTTATTATTATTCCTCATTCCCTATTAAGCCCAAATTTAACCTAAATGTTGGTTTTTTTTCCTAGCAATATCTTTCTTAACCTGTTTCATTTTCTACTTCCTAAATTTAATTCTCTTTAGAAATGACAAAGGTCAAAACCCTTAGAATTAATAAACAATCACCAACCCTCAAGTTCTAAAAATAATACAACACCAGACTCTGGAGAACTCAGTACAATTTCTTCTTTATGTGTTTATGTATAAAATGGAATCCTCTCTCCCCAGTTACTACATTAAAGATAGTGATAAAATCTTGCTTACTAGACATGGAAGTTTCCCACTACCACAGGCTTCCCCACAAACCTTTACAGCATGTCTTCAGTGCAATGCCGTGTGCTGCAATAATGTCCAGGCTAGTGCTGCCATCAGAGGCAGATACTGCCCTTACTGACATTACCATCAAGATGAAAAATTAAGAGCCCTATTGCAAGTATGGCTATTCTTTTAGTGGCATGTGAGTGGCATGAGATGTGTTGGAGCATCTGAATCTGCTGCAGGTAGTTGTCTGCTCCGACAGATTGATATATTTTAATTGAAATGAATCGCACATCTTCCTGTAGTGTAGCGTAAACAGGTAGTTCTCAACCACCATATTGCCTGGGCTGGGGTGAATTAAAACTTTTCAAATGAGAGGAATAACACTCAACTTTATTTAAGAACTCTGTGGTAGAATAAAAAATGAAAGAGCTTTCCCAGTTCCCAAGTTAATACTCTCTATATGGCGCTGTCTCACCGTTCCTCTCTTACCATTGTCTTCCTCCCTGCTTGTGAAATTTCTGACTTTTTCTGTATCCTTAGGCTGTGGCTGAGGAAGGTGTGAGTGTGCTTGTTCACTGCTCTGATGGCTGGGATAGGACAGCCCAGGTTTGCTCTGTAGCAAGCCTTCTATTGGATCCATATTACAGAACTATGAAGGGATTCATGGTAAGCGGGTTCTTTCACAGAGTAAATGAAGCAGTATGGCATCACTTAAGATGAATATCTTTGTTTTTAATAGGAAATAAACTGTCCTTAAATATACCCTCATTTTGTTTTGTTTTGTTTTTTTTAAGTAGGAAGGAAGGCTTCTATATGTTCATGTTAAAAGTCTCCCAATTTCTCTATGAAGTGTTATTCAAGGTTGGGACCAGTTGGGCACCCATGTTTGGTTTTTTTTCCTAACCTTGACCAACAAACATTCTCACAGCCCAAAGAGCTTATGTGCAAGCAAGAATTTGTATTCATTTGCAGTGAACATTTTAATTTTGAGTGTCAGAAGTCTTTTCTAAATCTAAGTCTTTTCTAGACTTAGATTGCAATGAGCAGCTATATTGGGAAATCTGTTCCTTTCCCTAGTCAATCAGCAGTAGTAAAGCATCTAGAAGTGGTTATCAAGTTACTGGTCACATGTTAAAAAGATGTTTCAGACATTTATAAGTTCTATTTTAGAAAGCAGTGAAACAAGATATTTGAAGTTGTGCTGAAATACTGGCACCGTGTCTGCATTCATGAAGAGTGCTGTTTCCCTGAGTGGGCAGCAGTGCTCATCACTCATTATTTTTCTGCTAATTCTGAAAATTATTTAGGATTCTAGTACTGCTTGCTTACCTCATTCTTGCTTGCCACTTCTCTGCTTATTCTAAGAATTAACTGGGATTCCAACACTGCTTGCTAACACCACTCTTCTGCCTGCTTCAACATGTCAGCTCTACTCCACAGCATTGAATGCAATATTCTCATTTTAGGTGTTAATTGAAAAAGACTGGGTTTCCTTTGGTCACAAATTTAACCACAGGTAAGGCGGTGCTAAGGTTTTCGTCTCTCTATGTGTATATGTTTATGTAGTCAGTATCTGCTGCCATTCCAGTTTTACTTCTTTGCTGCCTTACAAAACATAGCAGCAGAATGCCCCAGGAAACTGCCATACCCTTTTCCCCAACTATGTAATTTAGCTGCCTGGAGAAGTCAGAGTGAAATATTTCTATATGAGCACTCCAAAACTACTACAGGGAATCCTGCATGCTGGTCTTGCAGTTGCTATGAGCATTGAGAGGTCCGTGTGAGTAGTATGTATTTGGCTTGGAAAATCCCTTTGGACTCCAGCAGATCTAGTAGTGCCAAGGCTCCCCACATAAGTCCCTGTTCATCAAAGGGACTTCTACATCTTCCAAGACGGTATTTTATCTTAGGCATGTCTGTGAGTTATCTATTACATAAAATATACTCTTCCTGTTACACTCTGTTCTAACAAAACCAGCAAGATCTGCTCAGAAATGTCAAAGTGGAAAGTAATTTCAATTTTAGATGTTTATGAAATTTTTATGAAATTCTACTCTGTTGGCATGTGTAACCCCCCCAGCAGAATAATTGATTGAAAATGCTTCTTCCTATTATGTAGACTTATAAAATATTTTTTACTTCAATGTATTTTATATTTTCAAGCTCCTTTTCTTCTTTGCAAGTGGTTCCAAGAGACATTTTTATACACAGAAAGTTTCGTGTTCACTTGACAGCCAACAGCATCATGTAAACATTTCCCACTTCCTAGAAATTTCACCAAGAGAGGGAGCTTTAACCTGTTTTCTGCTGAGGTTATAATGTAGCTCTGCTGCTCACCTTTCTGGTTTGGGGAATAATCTACTATTAAGAGACTGTCTGCAGACACATTTTGTCATTAAGTCATTGCAGGCATTCTTTTGATAACTTTTATTACTGTGGTACAATTTATATTAATAGCATTAAAACGTGGCTATGCAGCAGCCAGTTTTTTGTAGCTGTAATGTAACAAGACACCCAATAAAAGGGGGTTTTTTGTTTGTAATTCTGCCTCCATTCTAATTCATGATTCTTGCATCATTTTTGTAAGTAAAATATAGTAGTAGTTGAGATTTTAGAAATGAATGCCTATGATGTAACTTGCACACTAGAAGTGAGAGGTGTGTTTTCCTTTGAGTTAATTCAGTTTTCCTACAGGAATTCGGGTTACAATTAAATGTATCTTGTCTTGTTTCAGGTATGGCAATTTAGATGGAGATCCAAAGGAGATATCGCCTGTTATTGACCAGTTCATCGAATGTGTTTGGCAGTTAATGGAACAGTTTCCTTGTGCTTTTGAATTCAATGAGAGATTCCTCATCCACATACAGCATCATATCTATTCTTGCCAGTTTGGGAATTTCCTGTGTAACAGCCAGAAGGAGAGACGAGAGCTGAAGTATGAAAATGTTTTCTTCAGTAGCATATTTATGCATGGGGTCTGTGGCTGGTGGTGTATTGAGGAGTCAGACATTTTCCAGTCTGTATGTATGTGTTTCATAAGGCACAGGGTGCCTATTGTCTTCTGGCAACACAGATTAATACAAAAAAAAGTTGATCCTCTGCAGTGTAGCTCTGCTGGGAGCATAATCCATGGTGTGTGTGACAGGGATTAGTGAAAATTGACAAGAGCATTATGCCTTCAGCCATGTGGGCCTACCTTTACTGCAGCCCTGACAAAATAAAAGGCAAGCTGGCTCTGTAACTAGTATAAAATGGCAGTAACTCTAGTTAAATTCTCAGTTTAAGAGTTACTGCTCCTCTGTGTTTTAACCTGTCTTTGGATCTCATGTCAGGACATTTTAGTCCTGCTCTTAGGTAGCCCTCCCCTAGGACTGAGTCAGCAAACTGTCCTTCTGCTGTCTGGCCCCAAAGCAATTATGAATTAATCTACCTGCCCTGAGGCCCAAACAAAGACAGCATCATCATTCCTGGAAGTGCTCCTGTTCATATCTGCTTCCTGGGGCTCCGGGTCCTCGATACATGATGATATCCATTGCTTTTCTCAAGCACCCTGATCATGTCAGCAGTAGCAATGAGAGGAAGGTGCTGGTTACTGCTGGCTGCTGCCATTTGGTCCCTTTCACTGCTCAAATGCAGAGCAGCCGCCGTGCCACAGTACATTTAAAATCAAAACCTTCACAGATCACCACATCCCAAGACCTAACTTTATAAGAAATTGCAGCTCAGTGGGAGCTGAGTGCTTTTAAATGTGGGGATCCTTTTGGTGCAAAGATCAGTGTGAAAGCTCACTTTATGGAAGTGATCCTCTCTACCTCACAAAGGAACCAGCCTCTCCACCAGCTCGCTCCAGCTGCTTTCACTTTATGGGAAATGGATTGGATTTTGCTTTTAGTGACCAACAAGGGAATATGGGTCTCTGTTTCTCTATGCTTGTAACTTAAGTCTAATTCTGTTAAGGAAACTGATTGTAAACTGGGAGTACAGAGGACTAGAATGCTGCATCTAAGCTTTAGCTATCCCTGACCCGTAACGGAGGCTTTAATATATTTTTACTTAATGTGTTGTTTTTCAGAATCAAAGAACGAACATATTCATTGTGGGCTCATTTGTGGAAAAATCGTGCCGATTACTTGAATCCTTTATACAGGTCAGAGCGCAGTCAAACCCAAGGGACCCTACACCCACAGATTGCTCCATGCAACTTCTTGTACAAGTAGGTAGTATCACTTACTACTGGGAATTGCAGGATGTGTTAGTACAGAACAGAATGCCTTTGTATATAAGTATTTCTTGTTCTATAACAAGGCAGTTTATAGAGAGTAAATTCAGTCTCAGATGCAGTGTGTTTGTTCCTTGTGTGCTCATAGTCAGCCAACACCTCTGCACCATTCCACAAGAGTATTAGTCTGAAAAGAAGCTTAAGATTAAAGCTATATTGATAGCTGCGTGTCCTAATTTCATGGTTACTCACTTCTTCCACTGAGAACTGCCTGTCAGTTCTGTTCTCATCTGTTGTTTTTAATTTATAGTTGCTTTAACTTCTTCCAAGATTTAGTGATGTTAATTTGGATCAAAATTGGTGTCAAATTTGGTGACAAATTGGTGTCAAAAATAAAAAGGATCTTTTCAAGAAATTATATGATTTCATTACTAAAACAAGTGTTTAGTAAAAAAAAAGCAGATTTTCCCCATGTTGTTACATCAGGTAAAACAAAGTTAAGTTTTACCTGATATTTTTTCAAAATGAAACAAAATATAATCACTTTAGAAATGTTATTATTGACATTCTGATTTAATTAATTGTGCCATTAGTCTTAACAAACTTCAGGAGAACTTGAATAGAAATTCATGAAAACTGTGATTTAAGTAAAGCTGATCAGTTTGTTTTCCAGTTGCAAGCAACAGCACCTGTTAAAAGGTCCATAAAAATCCTAAATGACAGAAATTGAATTCTTTCATGTCTACTATACCAGGTCACATCTACTTTAAAACAATTTAAAAATAGTCATTAATCGTATTCCTTGGGATAGTGGGATTTATAAAAGAAGTACTGATACAGCAGATCCTCCAGTGGATAAGTAATCCTGTTGATTTTAATCTAATTACTTGAGTGCGTAAAGATTTCCGAGCATGAGTTATCAGACGATAAACTTAAGGGGGAATGTGATTTAAATAGTACACTATTGGGATAGGCATAATAAGCCACCGAGCAGCATGCACGTGCTCCAAAAATATCTGTCAGCTACTTGGCCAGACAGCTGCAGCTGACAGCAGGGCTCGGCTACTTAACCTGTCTGGTGAACTGGTTACATGCTCAGGGCCTGCCTGTGGCCGTATTGCTGGGAAGGCAGGAGGAACTCTAGAGTAATACAGAATTTCAAAGTTGACTTCATGGGAAGTTGAACAACAATTGAGAACTACGAATATGAAGAACTGTCTTTATCCTGGGTTGTTTTATAGGTACCATTGCTCTGAAGCCCATAGTGTAGAACAAGAAAATAGTACCAAAAAAAACCTGCAAAATTTTGCATTCAGTGAACCTTTCTCAGTCATGTGATCTAAACTACATTCACCTTTCTTTCTACTGTGTATCAGAATTAGTTTGAGCTGCCTATGTCCACAGAGTTACACCTTCAGGATGGAACAAATGCAAATGAACCATGAATCTTGCTAAATAGTCTATTAAGTTATGTGTATGCACTCTAATGATGAATAAGCATGGATACATAGATCATTTAGGGTAATATGTGTCTGGGGAAAAAAAAAAAAAAAAAGAGAAAAAAAGAGTGTGCATTTAAGTCTCATGAGGCTACTTCACCAAATGGGAAAATTCCTGACCTGCCCATCAATTCCAGGTTCTGGAGTGGTATGTACAACCGCTTTGAAAAGGGGCTGCATCCTCGACAGTCAGTTACTGATTATCTGATGGCAGTGAAGGAAGAAACTCAGCAGCTGGAAGAAGAGCTGGAAGTCTTACAAGAGGTAATAAACAGTTGAGCTTGATACTCCAGACTTGGTAACCGGTGATAAATGAAACCCAACTCCATATGCTGCCGAGTCCCCTACACACTACATCCTTTTCTGGAATGAGGATGTTCAGCCATCACCTTTGTTTTCAGATAAATTACTGTGAATATTTTGCATTTAAGACACAGAAGTGGACTCTTTTCTTTAAGGATAAAATTTTACCTGTGTTGGTGCACAAGTACTACTGAAAGTAAGTTTAATCCTTCTGTAACTCAGAGGGAATTGTAGTTCAGAAGAATGCTGTAATTCAGCATTGGTTTGTGATAAATTGTGCACTTCTCATACTCAATAAATGCAAATAGGCAGTTTTCAAGGGTGGGTTGGGCTCTGAAAATTTATTTAAAAAGAAAAAAATGCAAGAACATATAAGAGGATTTCTGGGCCCTGAATGTGTCTATGTGGTATATACTGTTTCCTTTATTTTAGAGAATGGCGAATCTTCAGAAATCACAATCAGGTGGTAATAAAGTCAAGAGTAAGCAACAAGACCGAAGCAAACAGATTGGACTGTATACTTCCAACAACAGCTTAGCTAACACCCCCCAGGAGTATAGCAATGATCTGAAATCATTCCCATCCCGGAGCCCTTCACAAGGGGATGAAGAAGATTCTGCCCTGATTTTGACACAGGACAACCTGAAAAGCTCTGATCCTGACCTCTCAGCCAACAGTGATCAGGAGTCCGGTGTGGAGGACTTAAGCTGTAGGTCCCCAAGTGGGGGTGGCTGCTTGCCTAGTGAAGACAGTGGCAAGGACTCTGATGAGGCTGTATTTCTGGCAGGCTGAAATACCTTCACAGCAGCAAGGATCCAGATTAAGTTGAGTCTTACACAGTCTGGAATGACATCTTTTCATCAGATGAAGAATGGAAGTGGTCTGTGGCCTAAAGAAATAATCCTAAGAAAGGGAACTGTGCAATTGTGTAAGTAAAGATCTAAGCAGAACAAGCTATTATTAATTTTAAGACATAATGCTAAAGAAAGGTACTATCTGCTGTTACATTTCATTAAGCCAGTGTGGTTGTTTTATCAATGCTGTACATAATTATTCCTTACTTTGTACATTTCCATAATTATTTATTGGACAAGATAACAGTTCTTTTCCTAAGTTGTGAAATTCCAAAGTACTCTTACACAAGGTTGAAGATGCATTAGTGTTAGCCTTACTGGTGAAGCAGGCAAAACTTATTTTTGTAGAGCTCCTCTGCCTTCAGACATATTATGTATATTCTTCGCTTTTTTCTTCACAAGAGGTTCGAACAATTATTTTGCATATTCTCCTACTAAAATCCTTTACAGCAAAGTAAAACGAACAAATGGACACACTGACTTAGGGGACAAATGAAGCTTTGATCCTGAAAAAAATGGTTACTAAGCAGTTGCTGCTGCTGCATTTGAATGCTTCCCGTACTCAACCAGTGTTGAAAGTTCAGTAGCTTCTGTGACCGGAACTTCAAGGAATATAACAATACTCACACAGCCTTCGAGCTAAAATACCCCTTTGTAACAAAAGGTACATGAGGCAGTTTACTCTTGCCTCTTTATGTTTTGTTATCAAGTTTGTTTCTACCTTACCCTTGTTCCAAACCACCTACATAAGATATAAAGGTAAAATTTTAAAGGTGATAAAATCCCAAATTCTGCAGTCTATTTTGATTCCTACTTGAAAATGTTTTATTTGAGTGGGAGTGAGGTACATATACCGTGGAGAGAATAGGGAATATAAAATCACTTACAGTAATCATTCACAAAAACATAAAGGAACTGCCCATAAAGGAACTGTTATAAAGAATATTTCTTCCAAATTTTGTTGTTCCAAATAAACTAACCATAACCAACTGGTGTTTTTTATCCTCACACAAAATTTCCCTTTTAGTATTTGCCAACCTGAACAGAGCGTGGCAATACTAATTTAAGAAAAGGACTGATGCACCATTCACCAGAAAGCTTAAACTCATTTAAGAATTCTCCTATTTTTAAAAATAGGAGTAATAGTTTCCATAATCAGCAGTTCAGAAGTAAACAACTGAAAAATGTTCAACATTTGGAATGTCTTGAAGTTCATATAAAAGGTGGCCATATTAAGCTACAACTCGCTCAAGTTGGTTTTGGCGTTTGTTTGTTTTTGGTTTTCTGTCTTTGTTTGTTTTTATAATTTTAGTTAAAGCCAGCAGTTAAAAATGTAATTCATATGGCTGCTTTTACCTGCTTGGAGACAATGCAGCATTGAACTCTGGTGGAGCAAAGCGGTGGTAATATAAGTTTACTTTGATGCATTTCACACTACTCCTTCAAGTACAGCCTTACAGGCAGAACTGTATTATATAAATATACCTCAATTTAGAATCATTAGATTTTATTATTCAGTCTGCTTTTCTGGAATCGCTTTTCATTCTGTTCTGTGAACATGTTATTAAAAGGGAATAGGTAAACTTCAGTATTATTACTTTCCTCTGAAGGGAGCTACCATCTTTGAACAAATAATTCTTAACAGCAAGGTTTCTCTTAATGTTATATTGGAAAGGCCAGATCCTCCATTTGATAAATCACTATCGCTCCATTCAAATAAATACAACTATAAATTATATTCCATTGAGAATCTATCCTTCTGGTTTTTAATCTTTAGGAATTTTTAATAAATGAAAGCCCTGATTTTAACTGCACTTTTAAAAATGTTTCGTATTTTAAACATAGCCCGTAAACTTTATGGCATTAAAGGAAACTTTGAATGGGTTTTCTCAAACTAAAGAAACATGCTGCAAAGTCAGCAATGAAAACAAAACACACAGATATTCTTCCTAAAAATCAGTTTGAAAATGGGCAACGTTGTTGTACATCTTTAAAATGTAAAATTGTATATGATGATATTGTGTTCTACTAGACATGTCTAGAAATAAATGCAGAAGAGCAAGATATACAAATTCAAACTACTGTCTTTGTGTTGCTTATGCAACTCCTTGTAACTAGCTTTACAACTAAAATATGAACATATTAACATTTTCTTTAGTAAGTCTTCACTTAGCAGCCCTCCATGATGTGTTTTTCAGTCCTTGGAATTCTGCATTAACTACTCCTGCTTTCACTGTACTGTATGTATTTGTGGCATTATCAGGCTAATGCGAAACACCTTCAAATAAACACTTAGGTGTTATGTAACGTTATTTCACACCAGAGAATGAAACAAAGGTTTGCTTTCCCAATTCTTGTAAGAATTGTAAATGACTCAAGAGTCACTTTGTCACTGAGATCAAGGGATTCTTATATCTTCCCTACTCTGATACTTGAATCCAGTAGTTTCAGTTGTGGAGGAATCTACAACTGATAACTAAGAAAACTGAGAGTCTTGTCAATTGTGTTGATTATATGGGACCATGTTATACCCCTATATTTCCTTTTTTTTAGGAAATGCAATAAAAAAAGAAAAGACAAAAAGACTTCACTATTAACTACATTGGTTTCTTGTAGCCTTGCTGCAAATCTTTGCAAATTTGGCCCACTGCAATAAGCCCGCTGTAATTTGAAACAGGACACAGATGAATGTAACTAAATTGCTGGAAAGGCCTCACTACGCTCAGGCTGCTGTTTAGTATGAAAATGTGCCTCTAAGGGACACTGAAGGCAATGGGATCAAACAGCTGAAGCCATCTTTACAGAAGATCACCATCTGAAGCAGAGAAGGAAACTATTTGCCAGCTGCTTTTATTGGTAAGTCTATACAAGATGCAAATGTGGTAAACTGATAATGGATTCTAAAAAGCTGAGAAATAAAATCAAGTAGTTGGAGGGCACAACAACATGGTATCATTAGGAATAAAAAGAGAGAAACAAAAAGTAAAAGGAGGAAGGCAGGGAAGGAAAGCTCTTTGTAAAATCAGCAAGTAAGGCAGGGAACCACAGAAGACAGAGGCAAGCCAGGGTACAGGTTCACAGCACAAAAGATGTTTAATGACACAAACCAATAACAATTAAACCCCAGCAACAAAGTGGGGATAGCCTTTGCAATGAAGATAAGAATGTCATCACTGTTGACCAGCTAACCTGATGCTTTTATGTGGGCACTGTCCTGATCTGCACGCAAGAGTTCTCAAGTAGATCACAAACACAGCCAAGGCCAGGGGCTGCTTCTGGGTGCAGGCTGAAGGCCGAGTGCAGCTTTTAGGTTGGCTGGTCACCCTTACACTCTGTAGTGCAGAGACAGGTCATCATCACAGTGCCTGAAAAATCCTCCAAGGACAGGTAAGTCGCTGACAATTCATTTGGGAAGGGAGGAACATGTGCTGGGTGAGTTTATGGTCATAAGGTCAAATTAAGACAGTACTAAGACACATGAAAAATATGCCAAAGATCTAAAGCCAAGTGTACTGCAAACCCTGAATTCAGAGAAGTGCCAGAGTGCGGTGATAAGAAGATAAATTGCCAGTAAAGCACCTGAAACCAGCAAATCAAATCATGTTAAATCTTAAAATAAAACATACTCATCTTTAAATATAAATAATTCTGTAAAGAAGCTAACAAAACCTTTTAGGTCCACCAGAATCATGACTGAATTCAGGCAATGACTAAGTCTGTTGCTAAGGTTATTCAGATGAATTTATTCCCTTTCTGAAGACTTCAAAGAACACAGTTCTTTATGTTGAGGTATTCCCTTATTATTGAAATATAGGCTCTCTTTATAGCTTATTACTGCATAGAAGTGTCATGTCTACAGGTATATGACCAAAACAAGGCATTTACATAAGCCAGAGATGCAATACAGGTTTTTAAAGCCCCTTTTAGTGAAGGTAGATCCAAGAATTACTGCTGTTGAAATGGTTAAACAGGAAAAGCTCAAACCACTGCACATGAAGATAAGAAGTTTGTCCTTGAGTATTGTACTGCATCCACTTCCAACACAATTCTGTATCCACTCAAAAAGTCCTGCAATGCCCAACTATAAGTTAGATAACTACAAGATAAATTAAAATCCTAAAGCCTTTATTTTTCAGTTTAACACATTACAGTATTTACTGTTCAGAATAATTAAGGCTGTGATAGCTGACTTTGTTGCCAGAGTTAATTAACTTGAGTTTTACCTGAAGGTCTCTTAAATCTCTGTTTTATAAAGATTTATCCTAGTCTTTGAAGGGAGTAGTTAGAACTTGGACATGTATAAAACTGCAAGATTTCTAACTTCCACATTTGGTCCAGGTCCTGAGTGGCAAAGCTGCCAGAGTATATAAAGAGCAAACAACAGAATTAGAGAACATACTGCTTAGAACTGACTTTATCATAGTCTCTCGATTGCAGTGGTGGCTGGCATAGTGCATCCTCAGCAAGTTCACTGATGACACAAAGCTGGGAGGAGCAGCCAGCATCCCACAATGCTGTGCAGCCCTTCAGAAGGATCTTGACAGACTGGAGGGATGGGCAGAGAAGAACCTTCTGAAATTCAACAAAGGCAAAAGCAGGGTCCTTCAGCTGGGGAAGAATAGTTCTGGGTTCGTCAGTACAAGGAAGACATGGAGCTCCTGGAGCAGGTCCAGCAGAGAGCAACAAAGATGAGTGGAACACCTCTCGAAAATAGGCTGAGGGAGCTGGGGCAGTTTAGTCTGGCGAAGACTGAGAGGGGACCCCATCAATGTCTGTAAGTGTCTGAGGAAAGGGTGTCAAGAGGATGGAGCCAGGCTTTTCTTGGTGGTGCTGAACAATACCACAATTTGTCAAGAGGCAAATGGCAGAAACTGATGCCCAGAAGTTCCACCTGAATATGAGGAAGTTCTTTAGTGTGTGGGTGACCAAGCACTGGAACAGATTGCCCAGAGAGGCTGTGGAGTCTCCCTCACTGGAGATATTCAAGAACCATTTGGACATAATCCTGTGCCATGTGCTCTAGGATGTCCCTGCCTGAGCAGGGAGGTTAGACCAAAGGACCTAGTGTGGACCCTTCCAACCTAGCCCATTCTGTGATCCAGCAGTAAGATCAGGTATCAAAATCAGGCAAACCCCAGACTCAATTAGCAGTTACAACACAGAAAGTACACTCCCCCCTAAACTACTGCAACATCAGAGATGAGCCATCTCCTTACTCTTGTATTTCTTGTTCACCGAGTTGACTTTCCCATTGGGAGAACACCTGAGCGTGACATTGTGCAAGGCTCCCAAGAAACAAGTCATTGTACATAGCCTGTTATTCCAGATTGCTTAAAAGTTCACTTGACGTATTTCAAAAACCTTTAAAATATGCATCTAACAGCAGCTGCCGTTCTCTTACACTTTACGGAAGGAACTGCTTAAAGCTGGATTTACACCTACACTTCCATATTTTGGCAAAATAAGGTAAAGAATGTGCTTAACAGTGAGCTACCAGCATGCTAGAAGCAAAAAACCCTAATTCTGACAGTGTTACCAGTGTTCTACCTAGTCTTCTGGTGAAAGTAGACCATGAAAGGCACAACCAGTGTAGGACTAAAAGAAAAGAAAAACAAAACAACAAAAAACCCCCCCTCAAAAACCACCCCAACCAGCAGCAGGTTGGCCCTTAAAGAGCAGAAACAGGCTGGACATTCTTGAATGTGACAGGATTCCTGCAGCTAATCCAGTATACATCATCACTGAATACAGAGACTTCTGTGCTTCTTTTCTAGAGGATGGGTTTGTGACTGCACAGGCTAAAAATAAGGGAAAAAATCCAAAGAATAGGAACAATGGTATCAGAGAATAGAAAGGGAGAAAAGAGTTTCAAATCCCTGAACAACAAACACCTAACTTACATTGAACAGTAACATTTTCTTGTAGATTCTACTCCACTACCATCAGAAAGACTCCACGGAGAAGTTCCCCGTTTGAAAATTTGCTCACAAAAGTAAGAGGAAAGCTGACATAAAAGCTGAAGTGTTCAGAACTTGTACTAGTAAATCCCCTGAAAGTGACCTGACTAAAGAGTTCAGTGACAGTAGAGCACCATAATACCTGGCAGATGAGAACAGAAGCCTGTCCTTCCATGCTGTTATAAAATGTATAAAGAAGATACTAGCCCAATACAGCAAGAGCACCAGATGTCTGGTCATTCATTCCGTTCTCTGTTCACAAGGAAGAAACAACAACAACAAAACAGCTCCTTACAGAACTGTGTGTAGTCCTGAGTGTTAACTAGATCCTCAGAAAGAGATCAGAAACAACAACTCAGCACAAAAATAGATGGGATTTTGCCAAGAAGATAACAGTGATGACTTACATCTAACTCTTCTCCACAGCTGCAGAAATCACACTACTCATAGACACAAGTTCAGAATCACTTGGATGCCTACATAATCTAAGGCTTTAGTTAGCACATTAGCAGAAGTGCTATGTCAATATACAAGCAGCACATTTTTTGGAATAAGATCCTCTAAAATTATTGCTTAACCATTCCACTTATAAAGTGTTGATTTTTTTTCAGACACCTAAGTATCTTTGATTTGAACCACAGATCTATTTTCTTGGGACATCTAATCTCAGAATTTGGATCAGCTTTAAAATAAGTCCTATAAAATACCAGTGAATAGTTTGCTCACCCTGAAAAGCAACAGCTTAGGAAAACCACAAAACTGTAATGAATGGCAGGGCTGACTGAAGACCCACTAGCCTGTGGAACAGACTTCTTGCACTTCCGTGATTTTCCTTACTCACTTTTCTCCATTCAGAAGAAATACCACATTTTGCTAGAAGAATATCAAGTTTAGGACTGAAGATCAGCGATACGGAAAAGTACGTTTGGACTGTGCTTGTGCTGTAGTTTGAGACCTGAAGCTGCCATGTTCTGTGATCCTATCTAGGTAACACAGAGGTAGAGTCTTGGCTAAGAGGTTTATCTCCAGACTGCTTCCTGACAAGAAAGAAGCAGGATTTCTGATACATTACTTAATCAGCACTTTATCCTATTTAACTCTCAAAACTGTACAATTCCTTCTTCTCCTCCTCCTTCGTTCTTGACTGTCTCCATGAAAACCTAATGCACTGAGAAGGTTAAGACTGTGTCTTCTTGCAATAGCAAGAGAGAAAATACATGCATGTATTTAGGGGCTGCATTTTTCTCCTACAGAATACTACATTTGGTCCTCTCCAATCTCACCAGATATACCCCCATCCTAAGACTGTCATCTTACCGGAGGCAAGATTCATTGATTAAAGCACAGAATTAAGTTTCACTTCCAAATTCGATCACTTGCCTTACCATACAACACTATACAACTCCAACCAAATTAGTTTCTTTGATTCTTAAAATTAGGAAAAAATAACTGCTATTTTCCAAAGAACTTCAGAACTAGTTTTTGTAAAGTACTTCTGAGTTCCTCCCATGATGAACATATTTATATTGCATAAACAGAAATGAGAAAGTGACCTGATTATTATTCCTTTACGAACAAAAAAAAAAAAAAAAAAAAAAGAAAATGAAATTGTTAGATGAAAATTGTGTTTAATTAGTGGTAGGTACCAAGCCACTCTTGAAAATCAGTGCATCAGTGCTACTAAGCAACATACCAAATCTATGCAGAGATCATTTATTCTATTTTGATTCCAATATAATTTGTTCCAACACATCCTTTGCTTAATCCCCAATATACTTATCCAAAACACAATACAAGCTATACTTAGTTTTCTGTTATTACTTAGCAGTAAAAAAAACTTGTTCTTTAATATTTTGGCTTCAAGAAAAGACAGCTTGTGAATCCACTGACAATCTCCACTAAGAACTTTTTTAGATTCCAAAGTCCTATCAACACTTAAAGTCTTCCACAGATTAAGCCAAATCTATGGTAAAGTTCAAAATACAAAAGATATGAATTATGTTTTTATAAAAATGTAAAAAGCTAGTCAAAATTACATGTTTAGATATTTAATCTCTGAATAATGGAGTATAGCAGCAGGGAACTTAAATATTATAACTATCAACAATAAATACAAGAAATTAATGCAAAGATTGCAATAGAAGGATTCTTGAGTACAATGAGAATATAAAGAGACATTCTAATTTGTACAAAAACCATCCCAACTCTGTATACAATCTCTTCTATAAATACAACCAGATAAGATGAAATGCTTATTTGCAAATAATAGTTAATAAAAAGTGTGCTTTATTGGGTTTTTCATTCGTTCTCTTGGCAGGTGTAGTTTGCAGGAAGTCTGTAAAGACAAATTTCCATAATTAGATATTTTAATTTCTCCAGAAGTTATGTTTTAAATACAAGTAACAACAGATGCAGAACATACTTGATTTCCACAGAAAGTGTTATTAGAACACTAAGCACTGTAACAAATCCATCTGCAGTTACCAAGTGTGTAACAATAAGGTAAATTGTTTAAAAAACAAAGTTTACCTATAGCGGGGCATGAAATTGGCTGTGCATTGCTATTGCCTGTTGAAGTTTTTCCTCTTTGGCTCGTCTGCAGTGGCAGAGCTATGAAACAAGACACACAAGACTGAATTCTAAATGCGATTTTTTATAATGCATACTGCAGTTTCTCCTTAATGATTCAGCTATTTTACAAGCTCTTTAAAAAAAGAAAACCTGCCTGACCTACCTCCCTTCCAAGCTTTGGGCTGAACAGTGGTCTATATCGATAACATTATTCCATCCAAAATTGCTTACAAGAGGATTGTTTCCAATGTTATAAAATGCATTTACTGGGCATCTTTGAAGAAAGGTATGCTACTTGGCAAGTTCCTTTTGTCACAGCATGAACAAGAATGGTGGGTTTTGAACCTCAGTTACTATTTGATGATAGCCATCAACAGAATTTGTTTAAGAAGTTTAATAAATAAAACATTGTTTTAATGTAGGAAGATTGTTTAATGCAACGTGTCAGATTATGTCAACCTTCCAAATTTGAAATTTAGCATGTGGCTATCTTCCCCTGTATCTATACAAGATACAGAAGAAAGTGGTACAAAAATATCTGCAACAACACATGAATAGGGTCTAACACAGGAGACCTTTGCACTCCTGTCTTAAAAATATGTGCCTTTAGCATGCAGATTACAGTCTAAATAGACTGAAGCCATTTAAGGATATTTTTTTCTTCTGTCAAAGCTCACTAAAGCACGGTTCTGTATCACAGGACTGCTCAAACTCTTAAAAAAAAAGGCCTAAATTTATTCACTATGTGTTGTACATGTCTTGGATTAGAACTATTTGTACATTACATACCGTTCTCTTTTCCATGAAACTACTAAGAAAGTCATCTATCTCTGTTTTGCCTTCCAAGAAGTCTTCTGCAATAGTGTCAGACTCCTCTTCAGCTTCATGAGCAGCTACTTTAAGTCTGGCCTGCAGAGCACTTGGACTGCAACTCTAAGAAAATAAAAAGTCCAATGTAATATTAACCTGTCCGCTAAAACTTACATTTCCAAGAAGATAAATGACTATATAAACATGGAACATATGGATAGAGCACTATTACTACATAAAAGCCTAGGTAATCAGATGAAGCTCCATCTCCAAGAAACAGCATAGCTTGTTAAACTAGAAAGGATTCAATGTGAGAAAAGTGTTGCTAGTTTAGGTCTTGATACACAGTCATTCACACAAATGAATAAAGTTTTTCAACTTTTACCCTACACTGCAGAAAGCATCCAGCTTGGAAATCTGACAAGTTCTCAAGTGCAAGATTTCTAAGTAGAACTAACATTTCAAGTGTCTTCAATAAATAGGGTCTACTTTTGAAAATCAGCTGTGAACCTGAGAAGTATAAAAAGGTAAAAAAGCACTTACTGTACTGCTTTTAAATACCCTTGAAATGATTGTGGAGAAGAAGACAGGAAAGCAAAAAGCACCTACTCAAGAAGTGGATGGGCTGCTAATCTAAACCAGTATACTCATTTTTCTGTTCTTATAAACCTCAAACCTTACTTCTGTTTATTACCTAAAATTTCATTATTTTTTTCTCTAATATGTCTGGGCAGTTAATTAGGACATGATTCACATCCAGTAGGAGTCTGTACAGAGCCAGAACCTCAAAATTAAGGTATTTATAGATTTTAGATGCTTGGCCAAACCTTCATCTACCCTATGAAAAATATTTTACTTATGTACTGTAAAACCTTAATTTAATCAAAAATTTCCTGCTAAAATAATCTTGTACAAAATACAGAGAGTTTGCTCTAATAAAAGATGACAAAAATTCACTCACAATACAAGTAAAAATACTTGTCAGGAAATTTGAAGGAAAGAGAGCAGGAGACACCATGTAGTGCACAACAGACATCAATACATGAAGCTATAGCGTATATGGGAAAAAAGCAGAAAAATTCAGCTGCTACTCCTCAACTCTCAGCCTCCTAGCCATCATTAAATTGAATTAGCAAATCTAACTCAGAAAAAAAGAATATAGCAGTGGGATATTATCTCCTGTTCTTAAGTAGTTTCTTCCAAAAACAGGTTTATCAATGTCAACTCCCTCTGCCCACTTTAAAGTCAAAAGAGGCATTAGGAGTCAGACTATTCTGATTTTCAAGTGAGGAAACCTCTAATACATTTATATCATCTATGAAATCATTCGGTTTGCTGTCACGCAACTTTTTGGGGTTTTTTTTTGTCATTTTCTATTTTGTTATTTTGGGGGCATTCTGAAATTCAGGTACTATGCCTGTTAATTTGATGGACTGTTGCATTCTCAGGTGATGAGTCTTGCAAATTATGAAGATTTTAGTGCAGAAAGTGGTTTATTAGAAGTTACATCTTCTAATGAATACCCTGGTAAACATACCAAGAAATTATTCTCCTCCAATACTTTCTGAAGTAATAGCTTTACCCTATTTGCGCTGTAGAATGTGCAAGGTTTGACAGCACATACAACATATTGCCCAAAGTAAGCATGCCCAGTGAATTGCAGAATTTAGGTTTTTGAAGTTACTGAGCACTTTCATCTGGTACAGTTTCACAAGCTCATTATGTTAAATGAGTACTGTTAATTGAAAAAGCCTGCTTTAAAAATTATTCTATTCTTAAAACTGGTTTGGACCGGGATTGTACTAAACAGCTCTAGATGTACATCACTCTTTTCTTCCAACTTTGCTTCTATTGTAGCAGTAAAAAACAAAAACCCAGCCAAAACCCCAGTTGTTTTGCCTTTAACTTCTTGGTACATCATCCTTTTTTTTCATACCACATGAAATACTTAATCTACTTCATATTAAATGAGTGTTTAACCAAAAGAATATTCTTAATGGTTAAAGATGCAAATCAAAACTTCAGATTTACTGAAATATTCTTAAATGTTGACATATAGGAGTTATACCTCACTAAGTTCATGCTGTCTTTGCATCTTTTTTTCAAAGGCTGCTTTCATTTGCGTGAGTTGCTCATACTGGAAGGAAGAAGAAAAAGAACATTGTCACCTTGAAAAAACCCCAGATATTACCACTAATATTTCTGAAGATGACTTCATTGTTCACTTACTTTATCCAACACTGTCTGTCTTTTTGCCTCAAGACTAGGCTCCAGCAACAAGTTTTTTTCTGGAAAATAAAATCACCATTACTACTTTTTTTTAAAGGATTTAGTTCACAGAACACAGTCACACATGTTAACATTTTGACAGCTTACTTGCCAGCTCTTCAATGCTTTTCACTAACTCATCTCTATCAGTAATGACTTGCTTCAGTTGTGGAAGAGTCACAAACTGTTCCAGTAACACCTCCTCTTGCTCATTCATACTGGTCAGCTGTGATATACTGTATTCAAACAGAAAGAAAGTAGATTTAAATCTAACAGAAAACACCACATGTAAAATAATTAATTTCTACCAAAGTTAAAGACTTTTTTTTTTGACTTTACAAATATGACACTTGACCACAACTTATTTTTCCCCTTTCTCCTGGATTGTGAGCTCTACTATGTGCAGCAGTGAATTTAAAAAGCAGCATGTTAAAAGTATCTCCCATTTCAAGCCTTACTTCCCATAATGCTACTATAGTGGGTTGACTGTGTCCAGCTGCCAGATGCCCACCCAGCTGCTCTCCCAGCCCCCCTCCTCAACAGGCTATGGAGGAAAATTTCAGAGGTTGAGATAAAAACAGTGAGGTCACTTACCAACTACAATCACACACAAAACACACTTGGAAAAATTTAACTGAATTTATTGTCAATTACAGTAAGAGTTGGATGGTGAGCAAGAAAGGCAAAAACTACAACACTTTGCTCCATTTTTCCTCAGGCTCAGCTTCATTCCTTCATTCCCAACCCTGCCTCCCGCTCCTTGTGGCAAGGGGGAATTGCCAGTCAGTCCCTAGCAGTCAGTCCTTAACAGTTCATCTCTGCTTCTCCTTCCTTCTCACACTTTACCCCTGCTCTACAGATTGCAGTCAGTTCCTGGCAGGAGAGACTACTCCAGTCTGGGTAATACCTGGCTGCAGTTTCCTTCAGGGCGTATCTGCCTGCTCCAATACAGTCTTTTCTGGACTGCAATGGGGATAACTGCTCCAGCATCATCCTCTCACGGCTACAGGGTACATTTTTAAAATACCTGTTCTACTGTGGTCTTTTCCAAAAGTTCTGTGGGCTGCAGAAAAGTAACTGCTCTGGCACTTGGAACACCTCCTTCTCCCCCTTCTTCTCTGACCTTGGTATTTGCAGGATTATCACTCTTTTCCATTCCTCCCCTCAATCCTCACTGCCTCTGCTCTTTCGAAAATGTCTTCAGAGGCAGTACCTGCTTCACTAATGGACTCAGCTATCCTGCAGTGTGTTTGCTGCCAAACCAGCTGTGCCTGGCACAGGCACAGCTCCTGACCCTTTCTCACACAGGCCTCTCAAAAAGCCCCCCACCTACCAAAACCTTGCCACCTATACGAACAGAACTATTCAAAACAGCTGCAATACCATTGTTATTCAACTCAACTACCAACAGAAGAATCATAGCATTTTAATCCAGTCTTCTTCAAAGGACCAGGCTTGATTAGAATGTTTTGTTTAAACAAACAAATAACACTTCCCTGGAAAAATCTTAACTTGCTGTTATGTAATAAGAATGCTGCTAGAATTTACAGCTGAGTCAGCTAAACTAAACAGGCTCTTTGGAAGGTGTCAAAAGAAAAGAAAAAAAACACCCCAGTTGAAAGGACAGAGTTTTCAATTGCTTAACTACGACACCACCAGAAAGATGTGAGATCTGAAGGAGTTAACAGCGAATTGTAACCTGTTCTATCCCATGTAACTGATCTAGGAAGCTGTCTCATTAGGTCTGAGCAAGCTGCTGGGCATAGTAACTAATACAGTCTGTTTGAATAAGGATAAGGTGATGAAAATATTTGTGTAGTATGTGTATAAAGTATTTAGATGCAGCAGTGATTTGCACTGGAACAGCTGGCACATTTACCACCTGGATTTGTCTAACCCAGCCCCCCCTGAACATGCTGAGCTGCTCACAAAACAGTTCACTGTTTACCTTGCTCCTTTGGAGTTTAAGAGAATGTACTTTGTGAACCAGCCGCAAACTGTCCCATTTCCTCCATCAAAAGTTAAGCTTATTGAATTACTAGAAACTAAGTCCCTGGCAAGGCCTCAGAAAACAGCAAAACACTGATAGTTAGAAAACATAAAAATAAATACTCTTTTTCCTGGTGTTGAATCAAGTACTGTTCCTGCGAACAAAACCCTAAAGAAGCAGCACATTTGAATACAAGGCTGGGTTATTTTCTGACTTAAATATTTTGGTACATGGTAGTTCTCCTATTTATAACTTCTACAAAACCCTTTCAGTGATGTGTACAGACTTCTGACAAAAATCAGATACAGACCAGCAGTAATTGTCTTTCAATAACTATGTAAAGTTCAGCTACCTTCTGAAAATTTACCTTAGTTCTGAGAGCTCTGGAAAGGTATCAGGAACATCAGGCATCTTGTATGTAAATCCATTCTGGCCAACCTGAACCAAAGTTTAGAAATGCTTAGTAGGTTTTTGAAGAGCAATTTCTTGATATTTAACCTGATTAATCAAAAACTGAAGATGAATATTTGCCAGCAACTAGAAAAGTAGGAAAAGCAGTAAGAAGCAGTAGCACTTGTCTCTGAACAGAAGACAACTCAACCAATGCAACAAAACGCTTGAAGATGTTTGGGATGGTATGTCATAAAAGACAAGCCAGTTTTGGAGGAAAATAATTCTGTTTTGCCATGTCCTTCATTTGAAAACAGTTGGATGACTGAGGAAATACACAGGAATAGTAAAACTTAGGGAAGTAAGAACACAGAAGGAGATTGACATTTTGATCTCTTTCATGTGGTTTTTAAAGCTATAATCCCTCAGAAAAGAAATGTTTTAGACAAGGAAAAAACAGTTGTCTCCATAGAATGTAGAAAATTTAAATTCTGCAAAGCCAGAAAAGTGCCTTCCAAGCCTAAGAAAACTTGTTTCTATAAACACGATTTGATTAAAGACTAAACATTCAGATACAAAGTTTTATTAAAAATAAAATTCTTTCCAGAGTTCATCAGCAATAGGGAGCTTGAATATAAACATACGAGATAAAACTCTACATATAAAGGCTTGAGATTGCACACTGCCCTCACCTAGTAAGTTCTAGAGCAGGAAAGAAAGAAAAAAACATTTTCTGTGGTTGGAGATACAGCTACAGCTGCACTATGAGGGAGTGCAGCTCCAAGACAAAACCCCCTAACAATCAAAGATCTTTAGCATAACACTAGTTTAACACTAGTTTCATTGAAACTCAGACAAACTTGTTGCTCTGACTTCAAGTTCTAAAAAACTTTTCATCAACGCCAGAATGAGAGTTTTGTTTTCCTAGCACCAGCAAAACAATGAAGTGCAGTCACTCAAGTGCTTCCTTGAGTTTTACAGCAATACCCTGTGTGTCCTCAAGGGAACTTATACCCAGTGTCTGCCAGCTTAAGCAGCAAAACTGAGCACACAGACCTGAAGCACCGCTTCGGCTGTCGGAACAGGCAGTGGCAGATCAGCAATCAAGCCATAGGAGGGAGCAGCAGGCTTGTCTGTAGTGTAGCTTGAAGAAACTGATTCAGAAACGGGCATGGCTGCCATTGTTCTGTTTGTTTCTTGAGGTGGATATGGAGGGAGAAATGGAAACCCCTGAGGAGCAAAAGGAGGCATTCCAGCTGGTTTGTTGAAAAGGCTAAAAACAAACAAAACCACAACCCATGAGCAACCAACTGCTTATAGCACATTTCTTATCATTTGAGTTATAATTAGCAGACCACATATAAGACATAAGAAAGAATTTTCAAATGACCATAAACTAACTTCCTATTTTCTGTTCTCAGTTACTTCCAACATAGTAAGTCTTTTTGTCATATACTGCAACATAGTATAGAACTCCATTAATCCACATTCTTGTAGAGCAGCCAAATACACACACTCTTAATTATGAGAAAACTACTTCTCAAAACTTTATGAGAGCACAATTTTAAACTGTTTCCATCCTAAAGTTGTGAGAAAAGCATCTGTGTCATACATTAGTTCTTATTTATGGTATAGCATTTAATGGCTTGGGCAACACACATGTAATTACTTCTAAATAACGTGAATGATTTTTTTTAAATTCACAACTGCAGCTGCACCTAAACTTAGTATGACTGTCAACCACGAGAATGACAGTTGTACTGATACAGTCTGAATATCTCAGTTCACTTTTGCGTATTTAATACAATTCTTTAAATCACATAATTTCTGCCGCACATGGTGCAACAGAAACTACCGTACGCCTGGGAGATTATGAACACAATATGAGAAACCACAACTGCTCAGATGATGAGGTATGGCAAATTCCAGATTTCATCTGAAAATGTAAAAATTTCTTTTTCAAGAAAACAGATATGAAGTTATATCAGGCATGTTGATACAGTAACTCCAATGAAATCTAGTGTCCCTTCTCAAAACAATCAGGTCATCAAGCATGCACATGAAATTTTGCAAGGACAGGGAATCTAATTCTTCCAATATATCCATTACATTACTCCTGTCCCTGCCCTCCTTATAACTGGTTTAGTCTCTTTTTTAAAAATTAAAAGACATAGTTCCGTTTATTACGTTTATAGATAACTTACTATGGAAATGATGTTGAGCTAGGAGCTAGAACTGGAGGATTCTTCCAAAACTCATCCAGTAAGCTTTGAATAATTTTTCCAAGATCTGAATGCATTGTAAACTGGTAAAAACACAAAACAAAACCCAATGAAGAAGAAAAATTATGTCTGGAATCCAAGAGTTCCAAAATGTGCTGAACTTCATTGTTTATTATACCCACATGACAGTGCTGAAAAGCTATTTCAGACACACCAGCTAATGCAAACTGTGTATATATAAGCTCCAAATAAAGTGATAAAGCCACCCAGAATTGAACAGAAACTAAAAGTCTTTTGTATATTCCATTATCAGTGGAGAGTCAATGAAGTACCACATTTCTGTTGAACAACCAAAAAACCCCACTTTAGTTACCAAGTTACATATGTGAAAACAGAAGAGGGAAAAAAAAAATCTGAGGACAAAGGCATTAACTGCATTACGAAAGAGTCAGAACCTCTATCCACTCCAAAAAACTAGCACATTCTTGTGGATGAAAAGAACAGCATATTAAAATCCTGAATATTCGAGCTAAAACCTTGATGCCATTCTAATAGGATTAAGCCAGAAAGAACTACGTTACAAAACCTTCTTAAAGCATCCCTCTCCTTTATTTGGAATACACTGGAATGTAGTTGGAAGAACTGTGCAATTATAATAATAACAAAAAAAATGTGATAGTAACTTTCTAAGCCTTCATAACTTGAAACAGTTTTAGATTTATGGAATACTCAAGTCAGCAATGACATCAGTAAAAGCATAACTAGGAGTATACTGAACACTTCTGAATTTCTGTTTTCAGGCCCCCTAAATACAGTTTGAAAGAGTTTAGGATCTATACTAATCTTTTTTACCAGGAGAATTAACAATAATCTAGTGTGACATTTATTAAAACTGCTATTAACAGTAGATCTGTGTGAAGCTACAAATTATACATACATTACTTATTAATGGACCGGTCACATATACTCCCTGCTTGTCCATTAAATGATGTCTCACAGGTGGGAAAACACTGATGACTGGTTTTTCCTGAGGAAATTGAGGTGGAAGCAAACTGCAAATATAAGAATAAATATCACTACAGTGATATCCCATGATAAAGTTTGCATAAGAAGGCTTCTTATGCAAAGAAAAAGTACTATTAATTACATAAACTTACTTTTCTATGAGAACAGTTACGGAGAAGTTCACAATGAATGAAGCACACAAAAGGATTATTCAGTTACAAAATGAGAAATCCAACAGACTTTCACAAAACTGAAGAGAGCAGTTACTGGGCAAAATTGTAGTATAACAAAGGAGCAATTATCACAGAATATTTTGAGTTGGAAGAGACCCAGAGGGATCACTGAGTTCAGCTCTTAAGTGTATGGCCCATATGGGCACCGAACCCATGACCTTGGTGTTATTAGCATCACGCTCTGACCAACTGATGGACAAGAAAGAAGCTGTAGCATAACAAGAATATTTTTGGCTACAAATTTATTACTACAAATACAATGCAGTGTAACCTGTAAGAATATCAAGCCAACTCAGCAGGCCAAAGTAATACAAAACGTGTGAACAGAATACTATCAATATTTGCCAGAGCAAAAGCATCCCCACGAAGGAAATTCACTGGAAATATTACAATAAATAAGTTACGATCCAGAAGCTTCACTGGGGTAAGAGTTTGGAGTTACAGCAGACCAGTAAATTAGCAATCAAGTTTATTTTCAGTGGTAGGGAATCAAAGTTATCAGAAACCCTCAAGCATTTTCCCCTAGTTACCTTCAACTAAAATCACACAGCTATCTTAGGAACTGAGCACAGCAAAATGTGATTTTGCTCTCAGCTGAACATCTGTATCTTGTACAGAACCAGTTTCACTCAGAGCACTATAACCACTAATACAAATCCAGGTTACAGTTCCTGAAATTAATTATGTGCTAGGAGCCACTTATATTCTATTACTACTTTTTTTTAGAGCAATTTTAATTTTCAAGATGTGCATAGACACAGCTCACTCTACTTACATGTTAATATTAATTGTCAAATTGTTTACAGTGAATGGCAGTCGATATTCCACATCTTTCTGGATTTCTGCAATGCTGTCAAAGAAGAAATTGTTAGCATTCGTTTAATGGTCAATATAACAGCTAAAAGTCTAAAAGAAACAAGCATGACCTCAGACATTTGTACTCAGTTAAGTTTTGAAAAGCCCTGTAAGAACAAAACTGAAAATGCTGGAATAAGTTAATAGTCTTCAGCATTGTATATTGAATATTAAGATTAAAACAAAAAAATAATAGATTTAACTTTTAAACCTCATACATGGTCACAAGCCAAGGAACTATAGTAGGAGAAATCACACTACTCACTCTTCCAACAACAATCTCAGCTTATCTTTCTCCCCTTACTGGCTTAATTTGACACATCAGTGGTTTTTTAATATACTGAATTTTATCTGATTAAACATTTACTTTGCCAAGGCATTATACGAGGTTCACAACTACGTATTACTCTGCAACACTGCCTTCAGATCAATATGTAGAACATTTATTAGACATGGCACTCTTCCTTAATACATCAGCCTAGCATTTAACAGTAGTTTTTACTATTTACACCAAGCTCAATGCACTTGCACAAGTACTTTCAAGAATTATCTGGAGGAGAGCTACTGGCAACAATGTAAAGCTCAAATGACACTCAAGACCCAGGCCCCGCCAAAAGCACCGATGTGCCTTACAAAATCTGGTAAGGCCGAGTCCAAATTTGTTTTTCCTGCAACAGGTAAATTACTGAGAAAAATCTTGAAATGAGCTGCATTAATAGGAAGTTGATTTCAATACTCAAAGCATTCTATAATTTCTATGCGCAGCAAGACTGTTTTGAAAGACAGCATCCCAGAGAATGTGGAGGAAGTGGAGATGAAGACTTAGCTCAGAAGCAGAATTTCTAGACAGTACGAACATATCTAAACTGAGAGTAAGAGAGACAGAAGGGCAGAAAATTAGCTCCATCTTATAATGCCTGAATCAAAACAGGCTAAAGGCAGACTGATTATTCTTCCACGTATTTTTCCTGCTTGCACCTGGTTAATAATATTCTTCTCTGTCACCTAAGGCTCCCTTATACAGGGGAGGGAACACAGCTCCAATGGCAAATAATGGCAGATGGGTGTTCCCAGAAAGCATCTTTTGATCCAGCTTCAGAAATGCTCCTCCATCCACTGCGAGATACACTCCATACAAGTCCTTTCTCAAAAAACCCAAAACACATTACCTGCAAAGGTGTATTAAGAGTAGTGCTGGGAGTGTTTTGTGTCCTTCCAAAGCACTATTGGGGCATAGAATTTAACACTGCATCTTTAAGAGCTTGGGGAACAAATGGGAGTAAGATGCTAACTTGGCTATGAAACTTGCTTTCTGCAGCCTGATCTTATTCCTCTCATAGAGAACTCAGTATTTGCTCTTCCCCTGTGAAATCACATGCTGTTTGAAGAAAATATCAAATATCTTCAGCACAGAAGAATTCAAATCAAGGGTTCTACTGTGTTACACCACACAGCAATATCTGCACCTTCTCATTCTTAACTGAAGGATTCTCCCTGGAATCCCTCACACACATTCCTGCCCTGTAATCATCTGCCACACTTTTCATTAGCCTGCTGCAAAATCCTTTTGAGAAGGGTATATAATTATGCTCCACTCACGTGCACAGCCTATGGAAACTGGGGAGGAAGATGACGACAGGGAGCAAGGAACAAGAAAGCCAGAATCTCACTGAACTGTTCAGATGGTTCTAACCCGGCTTAGGAAAAACCTTGAACTAATAACCTTAGTTGCCCCTTCCCCAAGTGGGAATGAGTACACTGGAAAAATTATACATTCTTAACTTTGTCTAGAATAACAGCAAATGTAAGAAAACTACTTTTTAAATGCAAAGGTTTTATTTCAAGCTCCTAACCCATGAGGGACTGTGTAATGGAAAACTAGCTGGTTTACTGACATTAAGATCACACATACCTGAGCTTTTATGACCTAAGACAACACAAACCAAACTTGACTAACTTAGTTAACTACACCATACCGAGAACTTTGAGCATTTTGGTGTGGAGCAACAAGGACACTCATAAGTGAATGACATTTAGGCAGCTACCATGTCCCTACCCCTCACCTCAATTCCTGGCTACAGCATCCATTCCCTCTCTGCCTGTGCTTGAGCTGGTGCCTGCACAAACAGTAGCAAACCAGCTCAGCAAGCTGACTGACAAAAACTGATCACCTTTTTGGGGAATTAATTCAGGATGAGCTCATCTTGCTCCCAGGTTAAAAAAAAAGTGGGTATAAACAAAAGGCCAAGTAAGGCCAGCCCAAGAAAAACTTTTAAGTTAACTAAGCTCCTGCATGCCCACAGGGACAGCTCCTTAGAAAAATGAACCGTCTCAAAAACATTTATGAAATTGGCTCTGAACAGACTTAAGTTTATGCAAACAACAACACTTAGAATACTGTCATATTTATGCTTCCTATGTGGTAATTCAAAAACTGAACTATCTGCAGTTATCAAACTGGGAAATGCAGTAAGTGTCTCTTCCACTCCTCGAGTCAGTCTGATGTGACAGGAAACATTCTCTGTCCTTTTTCTGAATTATTTTGGAGGCATCTACCATTCCAGTTCTACAGAAATCCTAGGAAGATGTATGTCTGTAGAATGCTTACTTCACTGTAAATATAACTTCAAATGTATGAAATGTGGATCTCCTTTTAAAATGTGAGGAGTTTTAAAAGACTAGGCAAAACAGGGCAGCATTCTGCCAAGACGGAGAACCTCAGGATAAAGTAAAGCTTTTTGCTTTAAAAATTGTGCATGTTGAACCAGAATAAAACCAACTGGCCTCTTCTGACCATGTAAACAAAACCAGTTCTTAAGGGGCAGCCAGTTTTTAGCAAGTAGCACCAAACACCAGAAAAGATAGTTTGTAAAGCCAGCAGGACTGCTGTGCCACTGTGCCACTGCTGGCAGGCCACTGTGAGACACAACTCCTTGGTGCTCTGTGTTTTAGTCTCAACTTTTAATGAACTACACTACTACAAGCAGCTTCCAGAGAGGTTTTATCCCAACACGCAGTCGCATCTGTGTGAAGACATTACAACCTATTAGCAGGCTTTCCGGTCAATGGCCGGTGAAACCGGGCACGGCCACCTGCACCCGATCACCCGGCCAGGCCACACCAAAGCCAGCGCGGACGCCTCCCCGACAGCCTATTTGACTTTCAGTTTCCAAATCCTTCCTCCTACCCCGACGGGGGCCCACGTCCCACCGTCCTCCGGCGGGGACCCCGCGGCACCGCACTCCCGCCCGGCGGGACACTTCGGCCCCGGGACAGCGCGGGGTTGGGCCGGCCCGGGCTGCAGCGCCGCCGGCTCGGGTGCCCTGTTTACCCACACGGCCGCGAGGACCCGGCCAGGCCTCACCGGGAGCGGACGGGGCGCAGCAGGGTCCCCGTGTGTGCGCATAGGGACACACAACACCCTCCCGACACAGCGCGGCTCCACTGCGGCCCCGGGACGGGCGAGACAGTGCGGCCCTCCCGCCCCCGC